>OU342740.1:106744768-107202791 GCA_910589775.1 Avena eriantha | reverse complement strand
TGATCATGTTGACAAGATGTTAGATGAGCTGCATGATTCTGGTGACAGAGGCCCAAGTGACACTAATTTCTATGCGAACCTCATCAAAGAAGCTAAGAAAGAGCTTCACGAGGGATGCACCACTGAGATGAGGTTGTCATTCATTATGAAGATAATTTACGTGAAATCATACAACCGGGTCACAAATAGAGCTTTTGATCAATTTATGGCTGTCTTATGTGCTGCTTTGCCAAAAGTGAATTTTCCCATGTCCTATGCTGAAGCTAAGAGTGTTCTTTCTGAGGTTGGGCTTGGTTATGACACAATTCATGTTTGCAAGTATGATTGTGCTCTGTTTTGGGGAGACCATGCCAGAAAAACTCATTGTCCTGAGTGTGGATTTTCAAGGTGGAAAGACCCGGAAGCAAAGAGAAAGATTCCCCACAAGGTGCTTCGATACTTTCCTATAATCCCAAGGTTACATAGATTTTTTGTTTCCAAGGAAGCGTTGATGAACACCAAGTGGCACAAGGAGAAGAGGGTTGCACAACCGGGTATTTTGAGGCACCTAGCTGATGGTGAAGCATGGAAGCACTTTGACAAGGAGTTTGGATGGTTTGCTTCTGATGCCCGGAACATAAGGCTTGGTATTGCGACAGATGGATTCAACCCATACGGAAACATGAGTAGTTCATACAGTATGTGGCCAGTTTTTTGTCATTCCATACAACTTCCCACCGTGGATGTCGTGGATCAATCCAACTTCATGATGTCATTGCTAATCCCTGGAAAAAATTCACCAGGAAAGGATTTTCATGTATTTATGCAGCCATTGATAAAATATATGATGAAGCTATGGAGTGGCGTGGGCACATATGATGCGTGCACAGGTAGAGATTTTCCGTTGCATGTTGCGTTTCTTTGGTCGATTCATGACTATCCTGGATATGCCACGATGTCTGGCCGAAGCACAAGAGGGTTTTTTCGCATGTGCGCACTGCGATAAGGATCCTTGCTACGATTCTTTGCATAATAAAATTGGTTATATTGGTCATCGTCGATTTCTGCCTCACGATCAAAAGTAGAGGAGTAGCAGAGCCTTCAATAGAAAACCCGAACCTAAGGATGCACCAACAAGTTTCACACTTGCAGAAAGAGAGGAGAGGGTACAGAGAGTTCAGGATTACAGGCCAGGGAAAAATCCATCAACTAGGAAGAGAAAGCGTGGCATGACTAGTGAGCCAACCTGGCACCTCAAGATCAGCTTATATGATCTGCCATACTGGTCAAGGTTGAAGTTTGTTCACAACCTAGATGTGATGCAGATTGAGAAGAACATATTGGACAATATCCTTGGTACCCTTCTTGAGCTTGATGGAAAGAACAAGGACACTGTTGGTGGTAGAATGGATTTGGAGAAATTTAATGTCAGGAAGAAGTTCTGGATGAAACCTGAGGCCAAGGGTTTTTCAAAGGAGAAAGCATCATGGACGCTTCAAAAGGAAGGCAAACAAAAATTGTGCAAGTATTTGGCCAACACTAGGTTCACAGATGGTTTTGCTGGAAACTTAGCAAGATGTGTGGACATCACAGGGGGTAAAGTGCACGGTCTGAAGACGCATGACTGCCACATACTTATGCAGCGTGTGTTGCCAGCTGGTCTGAGAGGGATTGCATCAAAGGCGATGTATGAGACCATTGCTGAACTGGGAAAAATTTTCAGGGAGTTGTGTGCCAAAACTCTAAGAGCATCTGTGCTGCGTCGAATGAAGGTTGAAATTGTCATAATTCTTTGCAAGCTTGAGCTGCTATTTCCCCCATCATTCTTTGATGTAATGGTGCACCTGGCTATTCATCTACCTAATGAGGCACTTCAGAGGGGGCATGTTCAATATGGTTGGATGTATCCAGTTGAAAGAAGGCTCGGGTACCTGAAATCAACTGTGCGTAGAAAATCAAGGCCTGAAGGTTCAATTGCTGAGGGATATATCATGGATGAGTGCTTGCATCATTGCTCTAAATTTTTCGGCGATGTCATAGAAACCAGATATAACAAGCCTGAGAGGAACCAAGATAAGAAACAAAGAGTTGATCCGCTAGAGTTTGATATTTTTTCAGATGGAGCCAGAGGTTTAGGACTATCGAAGTTGAAGTATTTTCCCAAAGAATTTGACAGTGTGGTTTGGTATGTACTTCAGAACTGTGATGAGGCACAAAGTTATATTCGGTAGGTCTATTTACCTTTTTATTAATCATTCAAAATTTTCAGTAATATTTTGTGTTATAGCAGTACCATTACTAATTTGCTTTTGACTTTTAGGAATTTCCGACAACAACTACAGAACAGGGGTGTGAACAACATTGAGGCGGAACTAGAGAAATAATTCCCTGCATGGTTTAAAAAACATGTCAGTAATTTGGACAATGCTCCAGAAGATTTAAAATCACTAGCACTTGGTCCAGATGCTCGTGTAGTTGTACACCCTATGTGCAATATAAATGGCGCTAGGTTCCATTCCGTCGAGCGTGAGAAGAACATGAGGACTCAAAACTCAGGCATAATGACAAGGGGATCTGTTTCTGACGAACAAGATCAAGAATACTACTGTGTGTTGAAGGAGGTTCTTGAGTTACAATACCCGAGAAACAAGCACGGCGATAGATCCGTGTTCTTGTTCCGCTGTGATTGGTTTGACCTTGGAAGTAGGAAAACCACGGAGATGAAGGACGATGGATACTTTAAAAGCATTAATACGTCTGTATTGTGGTACAAGAACGCCCCTTTCATATTAGCTCACCAAGTAGAAACTTGTTTTTACTTGGAAGACACAAAATTTGGTGATCCTTGGAAGGTGGTGCAAACTTTCAAGCACAGAAATGTATACGATGTTCTAGAAAAAGATGATGAAGGCAATGTAGGTGCATACCAGGAAGACCTAGGCTCGGAAGATCCCATTGTTCACCAAATTGAGGACGAGGAAGATGAATATGTTGATGATCATGAAGATGACATGGCTGATCGCTCTGATGATGTGATATTTGTTGACTGTCATACTGTTAGACAACTAGCAGGGAAAAAGGTGTAAACAATGATATGGACCTGAGCGACGAAGAACAAGAAGACTTGGAACCGGTTGTCGATGAATTTGGGAGGAGCATTTCAGATGTTGATAGTGATATTGACTAGTACCTTGTGAAAATGCGTTACTAAAATACTAGCACGCAGTTATACTGTTTGATACTAGTTATGGAGACTATTGCATTCAATTCCCAGTAACCATGTTATACACAAAATTATTAATTACAATGATATATATGGTCGTACCTAGATGTTTTTGCTTGTTTTTGTCATACTTATTTCGAGCAGAAAATAGATTTACTGGAGATAGATACTTCTTTACGTGACACAACCTACGCAACAGACATGTCCGTCTAGTAAGTTGTGCACGCATAAAATTTGTAGCTCATAAAATATTCATAGATACCGATGAAATGAACTCAATTAACACGATTTCACTATAATTGGCAGCAACGACAGGCATAATATATTTCAGCTCATAAAAAATTTAATAGTACCATTACACTTAACCATGTCTTCAGACATACTAATGCCACGTAATGAAAGGACCGTAAAATATTGTCTTAACATCTCATATTATTAGGTCGACAAATGACCCATGACCATCATAGTGAAAATGATCAAGGCTACTAAAGTTCCACATTTGGAACATAGAAGGCAAATAGGAAAGCCCCCTTACGTCCCACGTACAGCATGAAAAACATCTTGTCTCCAATACGCCGGAAATCCTCCTCCTGTGACATCACTTCCCTCCACCCAGCGCAGCATACTCGGCCATCCTCAGGAGAAATTGAGTACGGCCCTTTGACCTTCGTGTATTTATCACACACAATTGTGATATCACCATATTCAGCCATGTCTTCAGGGACAAGGCGTCGTGGGAGTTTCTGTTCTTGGTCCACATGCACAATGTGAACATTTGTTAATCGGAAAATTACAGACACAACAAAGTAGATCACTCATACTTACCAGCTCTTTCTTCTGGCAATTTGTCCAGCTTAATGTGTGGATCAGAGACTCACATTTTCCAACTTGATAAGGCCCAGCTCCATGTTCATCAACCAGCGTGTCAATGATGTCAACATTGCTGACCACTGACTCCATCATTCTCCAGTTAATTATGGTTCCATCAGTGGCATGCATAGCGTCAAGTATGCCTTTCTTATCCTGGGTTAGATTGTAATATGCTGTACAAGTTCAAATACTTAATTAAATGAATATTACTGAATCGAAATTAAGATTAATGCATGGTAGGTATGTCAACATTAAGATTGTTTAGGAACAAGGAAAAAATATCGTGCTAAACACAAAGCAACTACTTCTTTTTTCATAAGGAAAAAACTAGAGACAATTCCATCGGTGACATTCTACACATTACAAAGTGGGTAAACCTAAATATTTTAGTGGATCTATATATATACGTCCATTTTATACAAACTGGTAAACATCGTATATTTGTAAACGGAGGGAGTACTTCAAATAAGTAGTTACTTACATGGGTGGGTGATCGGTAGGTTGATCGACGTCACACGGGTAGATGGACCTTGTGTGTCGGTAGAGAAGACAAGCTCCGTTCCAACATCCAGATTGTAGACTCTAGCAAATTCTCTCCAATATTGGCCTTCAATATATGTTCTGCCATCCTTGTTGATACAATCAACATTGAATTCGAATCCTTCTTCCGTAACCACCTCGACCACAAAATCATTCTCGTGGTCGATAGAGTCGATGGCAAACTTCCTAAGGAAATTCGCTCTAGCATAGCAGGGTATTAACTGAAGAAAAATGGAACATGTTTACTACATGACAAACTAACAAATGCTATAATTCATGACAAAAGGGTGGAATAGGAAAGACTGATGATAATACAAAAAATAAAACCAGTACCGTCATTTCTTCAAAATTCTCTACAAGGGTGAGAACGAAAAAGGACTTGATCTTGTCGCCCAGGCCGCACAGACCCTTGGTGTCAAAACACCAAGGACACTACGAATCAAAAAAAGAAAATTTAAAGATCATTGGCCGTACATTTTTGTCCAAATAGATCCAGTACATACAAACTAGATAGGTTAGATTTTTACCGCAACGATCTTGCCCTTCGCCATCCCTCTCTCTCAACAGATCTGCGGCCTAGGAAAATGTGGTTTAGATGGCGGCGCTGACTCCAACTATGCCTTTAGGGTTTGTTGGAGGGAGAGCGTATATATATATGGTCCAACTATGCTTGCATGCCAGGCCTGGACCCAGTTGTAAGCTTAATTTGTGGGCTCGACGTGATTAGCTTTAGCCATTAGGCAAAACAAGGAAATATATTGATTACATTTAGTGCGCAGAGCAAGCAAATTGATTTGGGTTTTATTGCTCTGACTTAGTCGTCATAGTTAGGTCCTGTAAGATCCTCAATAGAATCTTGAGACTAACAAGGAAAGAATTAGCTATATTAATTAAATCCTTTACTTAGAATATTTTGCAAATTTTATGAAAAGTATTGGAAATAAGGAGTTTGCCTTTCATGTTTGTGGTTGTTTTTAGACATTCTGAAGGATCATCAGTATGTAAAGTACATAAGTTTCTGGTTTGAGATTGGTTTCAAAAACTTTTTGTAGTCCAAACTTACTTCAAACTTTCTTAGCTACAAAATAAAGCATCAAACCATCTAATTTAGTAAACAAATGTAGTGTGCATCAACATGAGAATTCATATAACAAGTGCACCAGTAACGCAACAGCATACTCCATACACATTAACATAGTCTTAAACAACTGGGTATGGTTGCCCAGCTTCCACCATACATAATAAAAAATTAGTCTTCAAACAGCACACAGTTTCTCTTCATCTCCAGGGGGACAACACATACATAAACTAAACTTGTGGAAACAGAACATGAGGGCCAACAGCAGGATCGATAACCGGGATGAGGCCACCCTTGACGTACTTGTCGAGGAATCTACCAAAGGCGGCATGCTTCGCCTTTGTGTGGCCCTTATGCTTCTGCCTGCTGCCTACGCCAACGCCATCCGCGTGCTGGATCATGCTCTCTAAGTTCTTGGTGATGACCCTGCCGCAGAATGGGCAAGATAGCTCCCTGCGGCTGCGGAAAGGTATCTGGCCACTCACCAGCTGCTTAAGAACAAAGCGGCTCTTGCGGTCCCTGTCATCCTTGCCGTGGCCCACGTCTTCAGAGTCTTCCTGTGAATTTTGAAATAAGTAAGAAGTGAGATAAATAGGAGCACAACAACGATCAAATGAAATAAGCTGTAAAAAATTAACAATGCTGCCAAAATTATTCTAAATTGTTGCGGTGATAGTACTAACATTTGATGAATCGAGGACAATTTTGTGTTGCGGTGATAGTACTAACATTTGATGAATCGAGGATAATGTTGTGTGACCAATATTTGATGAATCGAGGACAGTTTTGTTTTATCATGTCTAGTGAGCGCTGGAACGCCTGAGCGTTCATTTCTATCTGCTTCAAAGTCCATAATGGATAATTTATTAAAGAACAATATTCTTTGGGGACATAATTCAAGGCATGTGAACTTTAGGGGCAAATAACCAATTTTGCCTAAATAAAATTCTTGCAATCATAATCACTAGAATGAAAGAAGACTCAGATGAATTTAAGTTTCAAACGCATTGATCATTACACATTAAATTCCATTCATCAGATCAATCATTTCTTCCCAAATAAAATTCTTGTTATCATAATCTCTACAATCAAATTAGACTCAGATGAATTTAAGGCACTTAATGATGAATCATTTACAAGTTAACTACCTTAACACATTCAGAAAGTTATCTGATAACTATGAACCGATGGATATCATATGAGCAATCATAATAAGTAGAATTAAAGAAGGCTTGGAGGAATTTAAGTTTTAAATGCATTGACCGTTACACTAAACAGGATACTGATTCAAACACACTATGGAATCATCACATTAATAAGCAGCAAATTTAGATAATGGTAATTATGAATTCCATGCATCAGATCAATCCTTTATTCCCAAACAAAATTCTTGCTATCATAATCTCTACAATCAAATTAGACTCAAATAAATTTAAGTCGCTTGTGTTGATCAATCATGTGCAAGGTAACTACCTTAACACATTCAGAATGTAATCCTATAACTATTAATTGATAGATATCATATGAGCAATCATAATCACTAGAATGAAACAAGACTCGGATGAATTTAACTTTCAAACGCATTGATCATTACACTTAACAGGATACTAATTGATACACAATATGGAATCAACACATTAATAAGCAGCAAATTAAGAAAATGGTAATTATAAATTCTATGCATCAGATCAATCTTTTCTTCCCAAACAAAAATCTTTGTTATCATAATCTCTACAATCAAATCAGACTCGGATGAATTTAAGGCACAACATTCAGAAATTAATCTGATAACCATGAACCCATATATATCATATGAGTAAGAATACTATATGGCAGATCAAATCAAAGTCAACTACAAAGGAACCGTACGAACCCTAGAATCAAGAATATCTAGAAGACCACCTAGACAGCACAAATCAATCTACTCTATGAACAAACCCTATGTGAACAGTAAGATGAACATAGGAGATCGAACAGAATAGCTCAGAACCTCGGTGCCGTCGTCGGAGGACTCCTCCTTGAACGGTACATCTTCTTTGCGGGCTTGTTCATAGAGGTACTCGATGGAGTCAGGGTCTTCGCCGTCGTAGTACTCGTCGTCCGGCACGACGATGACCTGGCGGCCTACATGCGGGTTCTGTAGATCTGCCGCGGGAGCCACGACCTCCTCCTTCTTCTCATCATCGACGGCGACCACGACCGGTATGGTGGAGTCCACAACGGTCACGGCGCGCTGACGAGTGGCTGGTGCTCCTGAAGAAGACTCCTCGCCTGCCACCGCGGCGACGACCGCGGGGGCATCGCCAGAGCCACCGACCGCCTTCGACTCCGGCTCGTCTTCGCGAGCGCGCTTCATCTTGCAGATTCACTAAGGGATGAGATTGGTGGTGCGGTGGTGGGAGCGGATTGGGGTTTTCGACAGATTGGGGAAGAAGTGGACGATGGTGGGAGAGACGATGAGACCGATGTGTTATATAGATGCTGGCGGTTCGGTTTCCTTTGGTGCACGCGTGGGTGTGGAATCGTGTAGTCCTACATGTAGTCCACTTTCCCATTGCTTTCACATTGGACCCACGCATGACATTTGGGAGAGTGGCGCGTTGCAGTGGAAATCTCTACAAATTCTATATTATATAAATTGTTAAAAAAATCTATATTATATAAGTAATTGTGTATAAAACAATAAGTTTTCTAAAAGATTTTATAGAGAAATATTGAATTTGTTCAAATTAGTTGAAATCCTAAATTAAATTGGAACCAATCTCGGTCAAACTAGAACACAAAGATGCCAATGGGTCATGAGTGTAACTGGACCCACATGTGTCATCAGGGTCAACTTTTGCCTAATCTCAGTCAACATAGAACCCACAGACGCCATTGGGCCCACTTGCACCAATGCTAGTGTAAGTGGACCCACGTGTGTCATCAGGTCAACTTTTGTCCAATCTCAGTCAAACTGGACCCACAGTTGCCATTGGTACCCGCATGCACCGATGCTAGTGTAACTGGACCCACATGTGTCATCAGGTCAACTTAAGCCCAATCTTAGTCAAACTAGACCCACAGATGCTATTGGGAACACTTGCACCAATGTCAGTGTTAGTGGACCCACGTGTGTCATCAGGGTCAACTTATAGCCCAATCTCAGTCAAACTAAAACCACATATGCCATTAGGTCCCACATGCACCATTGCTAGTGTAAGTGGGCCCACATGTGTCATCAGGGTCAACTTAAGCCCAATCTTAATCAAATTGGACCCACAGATGCCATAGGGTCCCACATGCACTGCTGCTAGCTATGTGGGCCCACATGTGTCATCAGGGTCAGCTTAAGCCCAATCTTAGTCAAACTGGACCCACAGATGCCATAGGGTCCCACATGCACCAATGTTAGCTAAGTGGACCCACATGTGTCATCAGGGTCAACTTTTGCGGCGATATGAGTCAACATAGAACCCACAGATGGCATTGGGCCCACATGCACCAATGCTAGTGTATGTGTACCCACGTGTGTCGTCAGGGTCAATTTAAGCACAATTTTAGTCAAACTTTTACCCAAACTCACTCATACTATAACCACAGATGCCATCGGTACTCGCATGCACCGATGCTAGTGTAACTGGACCCACATGTGTCATCAGGGTCAAATTTTCCCCAAACTTAGCCAAACAGGAACCATAGATGCCATTTGGTCCCACATGCACCAATGCTAGTATAAGTGGCTCTGTTTCAAATTTTACTATGTAATATGCACTATACACTGTCAAACCTGTTATAAGTGAGTTGATCAGAGCATTGATCTGTAAAACTGTCAAATATTTGTAAAGTATTGATATATATATATACCAATATGTACTGCTCTTTTTAAAAAAAATCATTATTTAGCAAACCCGCTAAATGGGCATAGCGCGCTATAGCTCCGCTATAGCTTTTGATAGCTTTTAAAATCGGCACCGCTAAATCAAATAGCCCGCTATTTTAAACATTGATAAGTGGTTCCCACATGCACCAATGTTAGTATAAGTGGGTCGAACATGCACCAATGTTAGTACAAATAATAGTTTACCTAATTGGGGAAAAAATCTATCCCTGCAGATATCCTAGCCCCTTCTCGTACTTTCCCCAAACTGCTCCTCTCCATCCGCATCTCCGCATCGCTGCCGCATCTCCGCACCGCCGTGGCCGTCCGCATCGCCTCCGTCAGGATCGTCCAGCCACCGATGACCGTATTTCTGCAACCCCGCCACCGCGCTTCTCCACAGCCACGCCGCCGCGCATCTCCGCAACGCATCCGCCGCCCGTAACGACGTGCACGTCCGCATCGACTCCGGCCACACCACTGCGATGCCGGCCCGTCGTCGTTGACCGCATCTCCGCAACCTTGCTCCGCGCTGAAGGTGAGCCCAATCATGTTGGATTTACTTGTGCTGCCCACTGAAATCATGTCTGCATTATTTGTCCAGTAGGGTTTTCCACGAGCTATGTGCTAAAGCTAGATTTCCCATGAAAATACACTAGTGTACCTACTGGAATAATTCCTGCACATTACAATCCCATGAATCAAACACTACTGGAAGGAAACATTGCATAAGGTCTGATCTCTACAATGCATGTGTAGGAAAATATATTCGGGCTCGTTTGGTTCCTATGCATTCATTTCATTTGGTTGAAATGAAATGAAATGAAATCCCCATGTCACTTCATTTGGATGGAATTTAAATTCCTTAATGAATTTTTATGTTTGGCTGCCACCTGGAATTCTGAAATGAAATGATTTACAGCTTCTATTTAGCTGCCATTTTAAGCCAATTGTGAAATCAACAACACATTTGGCTTCAAAATTCAATTACATAATGTAAATAAAATATGATATTTTCAAATAAAAATCAACTACAACATGAATAAAGATCAATGTATCCACAAATACACTTGTCTGCTCATTATATCAACACAACTTGATCAATGATGTTGTCATTGTTAGCGTTCTCGTCCGCCATTTCCGCACGGCTTTCAGCTGCAGTCATTGCTCCCGCTCAGTAGCTCGATCCCTTGAGTAAAGTGTGCTAATTATATCCCAATACTTGATAACCTTGTACTTATAGGAAGTTGCATCGTTGTGTGCCTGCAAATAAGAGAAACTAGAACATGTTAGAACATGTGCCACTCCTTGAAAATCTTAGCCAAGGGTGAGCAACAAATAACACTTGTGAATAAATGTTTTCCTAATAGGTAGGAATACACTATAGCTATAACATAGCACATCAGGCATGAAAAAGTAAATCTAATGTACAATACTGACAAGCCAGAGATTCAAAGTGAAGTTTGGTGGTGGTCCATTTCCTTGGTGCACAATAATGCATCATTCTGCCCTGACCAAGATGACCAGATCACATTCATTCTCTCCATCAAACATAACAAGTTTAGCTAGCTACATCTTGATATGAAAAATGGAACTTGTTTGGACACACACATATATAGATGATAAATTAGTTAGGCATGACATGTCTTAAGAAATTGTCGATGCCAGAATTATGGATGGATGTTCATGTGTAGAAAATACCACCTGGCAGTTTTCCTTGTTGCAAGGAAACAACTCGCAGTAAGCAAGGTCCAGAGCATGAATGACAATGAACCAGAAACACATGCCTAGAAAGTATAACCACATGATGCATAGAGGGATAGTTTTGGGGTCGGCTGTACCACATGCAACCACAACATCGGAAATGGAAGAACCTACACTAACTTGTCATCTCTGATGTGCTAAATTGCTGAAGCATTATATTCTGGTGACTAAAATAGAACAGAATTACTAGCTATGATCTGTTTCTATAAGAAATAGTCCTAAACTTCCTAGTCTCCCAAAAAAGATCGGCCATCTAGCTACTATATATGGCAAGAACTAATGTAGTACTTACGATGTTTCTAAAATCCAACACAGCAAAGGTAGTTCTTAGAGAACTTATATCTGACAGAATAGGAGTCTGGAGCTTTCCTATGCTATGACTAGTGCTTGTAGCATTGAAATAACTTGCAAGTATTTGCAAAAACAATATTTGTATTGTTGTGATGAAATACGTTGTTGTGACGCTGTAATACCTATAATGTGTTTCCTACACTTTTACCATTTGTTAATGTGTGCTAAATTTGTATGCGCAGCCCATTCTTTAACATGGCATGAGCATCTTCGCAGAAGCGTGATCTCGGACCACTCATCGCCCAAAGATGCCGGCTTACTGAGAGTGAGCAAGAGCATCTGCTGGAACTTCGATCGAACATGGGCAAAATTGTCGGGTTGCCATTCGTAACCCGCTTGACCAAAAAGAATCTTAAGCTGTACCACATGGTACATTCATATAACTTTCTTTTAATTCTTTTTTGTTGCCATGCGTGTATGCAATTTGTCTATGTGGTTTATGACATCGACTTACTAACTTATATATCTTGTTTTGTATTGATCAGAAATTGCCTAAGAAGGTTGTTAATGCTCTACAAATCTGTGAGGGAGGCTCAACTGGAGTGTGTCTTCCTAAAGAGGAGATCACCCCCATCAACTTCAAGATAAAACAGGATGATCGCCTCTTCTTCGATCCAGATGGGTGGAAGTGTTTCGTATAGAGCACAGATCTAGAAGAGGGACAAGCTGTTCTCATATACTCGAAGAAAGCGCATTCAGAAGGGTGGCGTAACCGAGAGGGTTTCATCTTCATATTTAGAAGAATAAATGATTTGTCGCCTACGCCGGTGTCCATGCTCAGGGGTGCCAAGGCGACGGCGGGTAGGGGACGTGAAGGACAGACGCGTACACCGGCAACACGCGTTGTCAAGAAGAGGCGCCGTCGTACGGGCAGGGGCAGCGGCAGCGGCAAGTGCAGGGCCACTTCTTTGTCGCCATCGCCATCACCATCGCCGTCGCCGTCACCGTCACCGTCTCCACCACCCCATCTGCCGCTGTATCCGAACCCCGACTTTATGTTCATCCGCATCCTTCACGAGGACAAGTGGGACAAACTCTCCCTCTGCCATGCTTTCAAAGATTACATCAGCGGCGACCAGCCCAACACTGTGCGCGTCTGGGAGCGTAACAGCAGGCTGACCTTCGATGTGGAGATGTATTTCGATAATCGAAAGGGCCGCTTGTACCTCCACAGGGGCTGGCCCAAGTTCGTCAAGTGCTACACTATTTCGCTAGGCAACTTCCTGTGTTCGACTACTATGCTGGCAACAGGGAGCTGGTCGTCACAATCTACGGCGGTAGGCTCTCCCGCCGGGAGTACACCACCAGCAGCGACGATGATGGCAGTGGCGGTGACAGGGACACGCAGACCATGCCCGTCAAGGAGGAGGAGATGTCAGAGGGCTAGTACGGACGTCCAGACCGTGTCCTGACCCTATCAGATTTCCATGTCTGCCTCTTCCTAGACTAGGAAGAGGATCTAGGATTAAACTTACCCTGATGCACTCTGTTTAAGTTTTCCTGATACACTATGCTTAAGTCTAATATGTAAGACGAAAAATGCTTTTTCTACCCTGTTGCATGTGCATCAGGGTGTGACCAAGCAGATCCGCCCCTGTTCCTAGTTGCAAAACTATTTGCTGAGTTTCTAGGTGTAAAGTCTAATGAGATCACCTACCTTTTGGTGGATGTTAGAAAACTTTGCTGGCTACATATCTAATATGTGAAATAATTCTGCTCTTCTGTTTGTTTTTCGAATCAATGAGGTTTACTTGTTTAAGTGATATTGTGCTTCAGCTTTCAAGTTGGAGTTGTGGAATGAAGGTAACTAATGGTATTTTTTGCTCAGTAATCCAACTGTTGTACGTGAATGAACATATTTTGTTTTCCTTTTCATATATAAACAAATGACTTATTCAAATAATTAATATGGTTCATGGCCAAATAAATTTATAGTAGAATGAATTAGAGATAATCCCGGCTTGTAAACCATATTACAAATTCCGCACGGGAGGTCTAAGTAGTGGCAAAACCTAAAACGTTGCATGTGTTAGGATTTATTTCATTACAATATGTAATTAGAGATAATCCCCGCTTGTAAACCTCCCGTTCCGTTCTCTCTGTTTTTTCCAATCAAATTTACAATGAATGGTTTTCGTTCCCTCCACTTGTGTACCGAAAATTTTCGTTCCCACCTCTTTTGTTTTCCACCCGCCCGCCCATTTTGGCGCTAACAATTTGACGCCCCCACGATACTTTAAAAACGGCGTGCCCCCACCTCCCGCATACCCATCCCCTAATTCCGTTCCTTGTTCACCGCCCACCTAGAACCCCATCGCCACTTTCCTCGACCCCAGATCCGTCAAGCAAGGCATTGGTTGCCAGCGGATTTCCCCTCTGCGGCGGGCGACATGTCCGGCAGTCTTCGAAGCAGCACACCACGCCGGAATGTCCTACCACCGACACCGAAGCAAAAGCGTAAATGCCCAGGTCATTTTTCTGCCGCCCTAGGTCTATGCCTCTTTCTAGATCAGTCAAGCATGAGTTCTAGTAGATCAACATGTGTAGATCATTGTTCAAGATGCTGCTGCTTATGTGCAAGATCTAGGTTTTAGATCATAGACATGGTTCGAGATGCCTAGCACGTGTTGAACGTGACACCCTATGATCCGAATCCTTCGACAATGTGCTTGTCTTGGGTTTTAATTTCATAGATCATGGTTCCAGATGCCATGAATGTGTTGAGCATGACACCCTATGATCCGATCTTATAACTATGTGTTAGATTTAGGTTTCTGTTCCTACATAATGGTTCAGGTAATTGGGCACAACTTGTTGGATAAACCCTGCTGCTTGGCGTCTTAACTGACGCAACTGAACAACTTGATACCTAATACACTGAACCTGACACTTAACTGAACTTGTTGACAGTAGGGTTTAGACAGTTAACTGAATGACAATACGAGATTTGGAGGCAATAGAATAATGTTTTGTGAGCATGTTAATTTTACAGTATGGATCACATCATTTTTGCTTTAATGATCTTGTCTACTCTATTTGTACTAATGAGTATGATCATGACTTGCCTTTGATTGATTGTTTTCAGTTACTCAAGTCAAAACAGCAGACGCATATCAAAATGTTAGGAAACAAGTGATGGAGGAGAACGTGTCTCGTATGTCTGAAGCACTGAAGCAGAATGCTATTGAACATGGCAAGCCAATGGAGGATTTCACGGTGATGGCGCGTGAATTTGTGTTTGGTACTGCTAAGAAACCGGTGGCAGTGACAACATGGAAAGAGGCACAGCCGCGGGAGAAGGATATCACCGAGGACCCTAATTATGAACCTGATCCTGCCGACGAGCCCACTGATGATGATGTGTTTGTTCCGGATGAAGAGGACCATGATGTTGTTAAATCTTCCTCTAAGGTGAAGAAATGCAGCATTCTCCTGCCTTCACATGTAGGATATGTACAGATTGCTTTAATATTTAAGGCTTGATCTATTAAAATGCAGGTAACGGAAGGTTCTACAAAAGAAAAGAAGCAAAAGCGCTCAAAAACCTTTGTGCCTCCAAATGTTGTAACAAGGTCAGCAGCAAATGCAGAGACTCAAGATGATGGTGAAACAGAGACCCCTACCCAGAAAGCAGGGGAAGGGGGTACTAATGGAAATGAATCCTCGCCCATGCTAATTCAAACCTCTAGAGGCAGCAACTCACCTGAGGAGAATGTAATTGTCCGCAGCGAACGGAAAGGTATTGACAACACGTCTTACAACTTATTCACTGGTTTAGTTGCAAAATTTTCAATTGAAGTCTTGACTCTCGTTTTGTCACTGGTTTCAGTTGGAATTGTAGACATTGGTGCTCTAAAGGAAAAGCGTAATGTACGCAAACCTACTATGGGGCATGGGGTACACGAGTGGTCTAGAAGGAATGGAGGGGCTAAGATGCAGATCAACTTTACTCCTGGCATGAGGAGACCCACTGATCCTGTGCAAGCAGCAAAACTGAGTTCAGAGTGTGGCATTCACATATGCAGCAAGATGCCACTGGCAACCCACTGGAAGCAGTATGGTGACAAGGAAGGTCGTCTGAAAGATACTATTTCGAAAACCATTAAGTCTATAACTGTAAGTCCGTTAACCTCTTATTCATTTTCCATATAAAATGTCTCATTGGTGGATGATTTTTTAACAATTCTGTCATTCGATGCTGATATGAATTTGTGTTCCATGTTATCTGCAGGGAAAATTTGCAATGGACAGCAGTGGTGACCTTGGCAAAGACATTTGCACCGACATTTTACAGAAAGGTATTCGCCAACAACGTTGGAGGCTGAAAAAGGTCTATTGGAAAGATGTTAAAGATCTAACCCGCGAGCAAGCTTTATTGTTGAAACCAAAAGAGGTAGACGAGGAAAGCTGGGCAAAGCTTCTTGATATATGTCATGATGAGCACTACAAGGTACACGATTCCTGTTGTTTCAGCTACATCTATCGCAAACATACTACTGTACTGTGGAATACTAAATTCATGCATCTGTACATAGGCAATCTGCAAGAGTAACAAGAAGAACAGAGATGCTGTGACGAAGAAACACACCACTGGCTCAAGAAGCTTTGTTGCACATTACCATGCACTTGTGAGTATTCGAACTCTTCAGATGCAACACCTACTTCTTTTTGTGAACATGCCATACACACTTATAATTCATCGTGTCATAATTCTTGTAGAAATCTCAGAAGACCGAGGACATCGATACCTCCTCGATTGCTTTCTTTAAAGCAAGCCACACTAATAAGGATGGTATGATGTCCTAGAAATCAGCAGAAGCTTATGTAAGTAAATTATTTTATGTGCTACGCATTTCTCATTAGTTTGTCTAATTATTTGATTTCTTCTAACTCTAGACTTGCTATTTTTTTATCCTATCGTAGACTGAGATGGTGCTTCAGAAAATGGGACCACACCCAGAAGATTGGATTCCCAAAACTGATCTGGAGGATGTTGAAGAAGTCCTGAGAGACCAGAAAAATTCAAGATCAATTACTTTCCTTTCCAGCATCGGAGTTTCATCTGCTTCCAAGAGGTCTAGCGTCTCAGCTGGGCGCATCCGTGATTTAGAAGAACAGTTATCAAGTCAGGTGCAAGATTCGTTGAATGCAGCTGAAAGGGTTCAACGCGAGATGGAGGAACGGATGCAAGAGCAGGAAAGGAGATTTGAAGAGATGAGAAAGAAGTAGGATGATGAACTTGAAGTAGTGAAAAAGTCCAGCGAAGCGAATCGTCTGGCATTTGAGAAGAGGCAGAAGGAAATGGATGGCATGCTTAGTTACCTGTTGAGGATGTCGCAGAACTCCCAATCCCAGTCCCCGTGACTTGGGCCAAAAATCTCTGCGTGCTAATGGGCCGGGTGGGCCGAAACATTGTTTTTTTATTCCTTTAGTCATTCGAGTTTGATACAGCAGTTTCAGTCTACCAGAATTTTAAAGTTTGCGTGTGATACAATTCATATTTATAAACTTTCTGCCATTTCAAATATTTGCTTCCATTTAATTTTGTTTCGTAATTTGCGTGGAATTCAATTTTTAATCAAATTTGTCCATGCAAAAAAACTGGTGACGGCGTCACATTCCTCCCGGCCCAGAAGGCAGTTCCGAATGGGCCGGCCCAAAAAATGACACGTCATCATCGCGGGCCCCACCTACATGCTGCCACGTTAGCGTCGCTGTACCCACCTGCAAGCTGCCACTCATCTCCGCGGGCCCCACACGAAGGTGACACGTCATCGCATTGGCCCCACCTGCTAGCTGCCACGTCATCATGGTGGGACCCACCTGCCAGCTGCCACGTCATCATCGTCGGACCCACCTGCCAGCTGCCACCTCAGCATCGTCGGACCCACCTGCCAGCTGCCACGTCAGCATCGTCGGACCCACCTGCCAGCTGCCACATCAGCATCGTCAGACCCACCTGTCAGATGCCACATCATCGTGGTGGGACCCACCTGCCAGCTGCCACGTCAGCATTGCAGGTCCCACTTGCCAGAATCCTCGTGACGCCATAAATTTTCCGTGACGGCATATTTCGTCAACGAATATGCTAAACGGTGACAGATTTTCCTATTTTAGGAGACGTAGAAGGTCTGTCACGGATAACCTAACTTAGGTGACGCCGTAAAGACCGTCACCGAAGCTCAATCTTGCGTGACAAAAATTTGTATTCCGTCACTATAAAAGAATCTGTGATGGAGCTTCCGTGACGACACTGGTGACGCTACGTTTTCGTCACGAGGGAGTACTTAGTCACGGAAATGGCATTTTTGATTTGCCACAAAAACTCTTTTCTCTTGTAGTGCCACATATGGATCCACCCATGTCATTGAAATGTGTGTTCTCTTTAGAGACCAGACATGGATCCACTAGTGTCACTGCATGTGTTTTCTTTTTACTAACAACAACCAGAGTCATTGCATGTGCGTACTTTTCACATACCACATATGGATCCACCAGATGCATTACATGTGTATTCTTTTTACTAACAACAACTGGAGTCATTGCATGTGTGTTCTTTTCACATACCACATATGGATCCACCAGTGTCATTGAAATGTGTGTTCTCTTCAGAGACCACACATGGATCCACTAGTGTCATTGAATGTGTCTTATTTTTACTAACAACAACTGGAGTCATTGCATGTGTGTTCTTTTCACATACCACATATGGATCCACCAGTGTCATTTTCTGTGTGTTCTTTTCACAATCCACTGATGGTTCCACTAGTGTCATTGCATGTGTGCTATTTTTAATAACAACAACCAGAGTCATTGCATGTGTGTTCTCTTCAGAGACCACACATGGGTCCACTAGTGTCATTGCATGTGTGTTCTTTTTACTAACAACAACTTGAGTCATTTCATGTGTGTTCTTTTCAGAATCCACCTATGGATCCACCAGTGTCATTGAAATGTGTGTTCTCGTCGGACAGCACACATGGGTCCACCAGTGTCATTGCATGTGTGTTATTTTTACTAAAAACAACTGGAGTCATTGCATGTGTGTTCTTTTCACATACCACATAAGGATCCACCAGTGTCATTGAAATGTGTGTTCTCTTTAGAGGCCAGACATGGATCCACCAGTGTCATTGCATGTGTGTTCTTTTTACTAACAACAACTGGAGTCATTGCATGTGTGTTCTTTTTACATACCACATATGGATCCACCAGTGTCATTGCATGTGTGCTCTTTTCACAATACACCTATGGATCCACCAGTGTCATTGCATGTGTGCTATTTTTACTAACAACAACTAGAGTCATTGCATGTGTGTTCTCTTCAAAGACCACACATGGATCCACCAGTGTCATTGCATGTGTGTTCTTTTTACTAACAACAACCAGAGTCATTTCATGACTATTATTTTCACATACCACATATGGATCCACCAGTGTTATTGAAATGTGTGTTCTCTTCAGAGACCACAGATGGATCCACCAGTGTCATTGCATGTGTGTTCTTTTTACTAACAACAACTAGAGTCATTTCATGTGTGTTCTTTTCACATACCACATATGGATCTACCAGTGTCATTGAAATGTGTGTTCTCTTTAGAGACCACACATGGGTCCACCAGTGTCATTGCATGTGTGTTCTTTTTACTAACAACAACCAGAGTCATTGCATGTGCGTACTTTTCACATACCACATATGGATCCACCAGATGCATTACATGTGTATTCTTTTTACTAACAACAACTGGAGTCACTGCATGTGTGTTCTTTTCACAATCCACCTATGGATCCACCAGTGTCATTGCATGTGTGTTATTTTTACTAAAAACAACCAGAGTCATTGCATGTATGTTCTTTTCACATACCACATATGGATCCACCAGTGTCAGTGCCTGTGTGTTCTTTTTACTAACAACAACTGGAGTCATTGCATGTGTGTTCTTTTCACATACCACATATGGATCCACCAGTGTCATTGAAATGTGTGTTCTCTTCAGAGACCACACATGGATCCACTAGTGTCATTGAATGTGTCTTATTTTTACTAACAACAACTGGAGTTATTGCATGTGTGTTCTTTTCAGATACCACATATGGATCCACCAGTGTCATTTTCTGTGTGTTCTTTTCACAATCCACCGATGGTTCCACTAGTGTCATTGCATGTGTGCTATTTTTAATAACAACAACCAGAGTCATTGCATGTGTGTTCTCTTCAGAGACCACACATGGGTCCACTAGTGTCATTGCATGTGTGTTCTTTTTACTAACAACAACTTGAGTCATTTCATGTGTGTTCTTTTCACAATCCACCTATGGATCCACCAGTGTCATTGAAATGTGTGTTCTCGTCGGACAGCACACATGGGTCCACCAGTGTCATTGCATGTGTGTTATTTTTACTAAAAACAACTGGAGTCATTGCATGTGTGTTCTTTTCACATACCACATAAGGATCCACCAGTGTCATTGAAATGTGTGTTCTCTTTAGAGGCCAGACATGGATCCACCAGTGTCATTGCATGTGTGTTCTTTTTACTAACAACAACTTGAGTCATTGCATGTGTGTTCTTTTTACATACCACATATGGATCCACCAGTGTCATTGCATGTGTGCTCTTTTCACAATACACCTATGGATCCACCAGTGTCATTGCATGTGTGCTATTTTTACTAACAACAACTAGAGTCATTGCATGTGTGTTCTCTTCAAAGACCACACATGGATCCACCAGTGTCATTGCATGTGTGTTCTTTTTACTAACAACAACCAGAGTCATTTCATGACTATTATTTTCACATACCACATATGGATCCACCAGTGTTATTGAAATGTGTGTTCTCTTCAGAGACCACAGATGGATCCACCAGTGTCATTGCATGTGTGTTCTTTTTACTAACAACAACTAGAGTCATTTCATGTGTGTTCTTTTCACATACCACATATGGATCTACCAGTGTCATTGAAATGTGTGTTCTCTTCAGAGACCACACATGGGTCCACCAGTGTCATTGCATGTGTGTTCTTTTTACTAACAACAACTAGAGTCATTTCATGTGTGTTCTTTTCACATACCACCTATGGATCCACCAGTGTCATTGAAATGTGTGTTCTCTTCAGAGACCACACATGGGTCCACCAGTGTCATTGCATGTGTGTTTTTTTTACTAACAACAACTGGAGTTATTGCATGTGTGTTCTTTTTACTAACAACAACTGGAGTCATTGCATGTGTGTTCTTTTCACATACCACATATGGATCCACCCGTGTCATTGAAATATGTATTCTCTTTAGAGACCAGACATGGATCCACTAGTGTCATTGCATGTGTGTTCTTTTTACTGACAACAACCAGAGTCATTGCATCTGTGTTCTTTTCACATACCACATACGGATCCACCAGTGTTATTGCATGTGTATTCTTTTTACTAACAACAACTGGAGTCATTGCATGTGTGTTCTATTCACAATACACCTATGGATCCACCAGTGTCATTGCATGTGTGTCATTTTTACTAAAAACAACTAGAGTGATTGCATGTGTGTTCTCTTCAGAGACCACACATGGATCCACCAGTTTCATTTCATGTGTGTTCTTTTTACTAACAACAACTCGAGTCATTTCATGTGTGTTCTTTTCACATACCACATATGGATCCACCAGTGTCATTGAAATGTGTGTTCTCTTTAGAGACCACACATGGATCCACCAGTGTCATTGCATGTGTGTTCATTTGACTAACAACAACTGGAGTCATTGCATGTGTGTTCTTTTCACATACCACATATGGATCCACAAGTGTCATTGCATGTGTGTTCTTTTCACAATCCACCTATGGATCCACTAGTGTCATTGGATGTGTGCTCTTTTTAATAACAACAACCAGAGTCGTTGCATGTGTGTTCTCTTCAGAGACCACACATGGATCCACCAGTGTCATTGCATGTGTGTTCTTTTTACTAACAACAACCAGAGTCATTTCATGACTATTATTTTCACATACCACATATGGATCCACCGGTGTTATTGAAATGTGTGTTCTCTTCAGAGACCACACATGGATCCACCAGTGTCATTGCATGTGTGTTATTTTTACTAACAACAACTGGAGTCATTTCATGTGTGTTCTTTTCACATACCACATATGGATCTAGCAGTGTCATTGAAATGTGTGTTCTCTTCAGAGACCACAGATGGGTCCACTAGTGTCATTGCATGTGTGTTCTTTTTACGAACAACAACTGGAGTCATTTCATGTGTGTTCTTTTCACATACCACATATGGATCCACCAGTGTCATTGAAATGTGTGTTCTCTTCGGAGACCACACATGGGTCCACCAGTGTCATTGCATGTGTGTTTTTTTTACTAACAACAACTGGAGTTATTGCATGTGTGTTCTTTTTACTAACAACAACTAGGAGTCATTGCATGTGTGTTCTTTTCACATACCACATATGGATCCACCCGTGTCATTGAAATATGTATTCTCTTTAGAGACCAGACATGGATCCACTAGTGTCATTGCATGTGTGATCTTTTTACTGACAACAACCAGAGTCATTGCATCTGTGTTCTTTTCACATACCACATACGGATCCACCAGTGTTATTGCATGTGTATTCTTTTTACTAACAACAACTGGAGTCATTGCATGTGTGTTCTATTCACAATACACCTATGGATCCACCAGTGTCATTGCATGTGTGTCATTTTTACTAAAAACAACTAGAGTGATTGCATGTGTGTTCTCTTCAGAGACCACACATGGATCCACCAGTTTCATTTCATGTGTGTTCTTTTTACTAACAACAACTCGAGTCATTTCATGTGTGTTCTTTTCACATACCACATATGGATCCACCAGTGTCATTGAAATGTGTGTTCTCTTTAGAGACCACACATGGATCCACCAGTGTCATTGCATGTGTGTTCATTTTACTAACAACAACTGGAGTCATTGCATGTGTGTTCTTTTCACATACCACATAGTCATTGCATGTGTGTTCTTTTCACAATCCACCTATGGATCCACTAGTGTCATTGGATGTGTGCTCTTTTTAATAACAACAACCAGAGTCGTTGCATGTGTGTTCTCTTCAGAGACCACACATGGATCCACCAGTGTCATTGCATGTGTGTACTTTTTACTAACAACAACCAGAGTCATTTCATGACTATTATTTTCACATACCACATATGGATCCACCGGTGTTATTGAAATGTGTGTTCTCTTCAGAGACCACACATGGATCCACCAGTGTCATTGCATGTGTGTTATTTTTACTAACAACAACTGGAGTCATTTCATGTGTGTTCTTTTCACATACCACATATGGATCTAGCAGTGTCATTGAAATGTGTGTTCTCTTCAGAGACCACAGATGGGTCCACTAGTGTCATTGCGTGTGTGTTCTTTTTACGAACAACAACTGGAGTCATTTCATGTGTGTTGTTTTCACATACCACCTATGGATCCACCAGTGTCATTGCATGTGTGTTCTTTTCACAATCAAACGATGGATCCACTAGTGTCATTGCATGTGTGTTCTTTTTACTAACAACAACTGGAGTCATTGCATGTGTGTTCTTTTCACATACCACATATGGATCCACCTATGTCATTGAAATGTGTCTTCTCTTTAGAGCCCAGACATGGATCCACTAGTGTCATTGCATGTGTGTTCTTTTTACTAATAACAACCAGAGTCATTGCATGTGTGTTCTTTTCACATACCACATATGGATCCACTAGTGTCATGGCATGTGTATTCTTTTTACTAACAACAACTGGAGTCATTGCATGTGTGTTCTTTTAACAATCCACCTATGGATCCACCAGTGTCATTGCATGTGTGTTATTTTTACTAAAAACAACCAAAGTGATTGCATGTGTGTTCTCTTCAGAGACCACACATGGATCCACCAGTGTCATTTCATGTGTGTTCTTTTCACTAACAACAACTGGAGTCATTTCATGTGTGTTCTTTTCACATACCACATATGGATCCACAAGTGTCATTGAAATGTCTGTTCTCTTTAGAGACCACACATGGATCCACTAGTGTCATTGCATGTGTGTTGTTTTTACTAACAACAACTGGAGTCATTGCATGTGTGTTCTCTTCACATACCACATATGGTTACACAAGTGTCATTGCATGTGTGTTCTTTTCACAATCCACCTATGGATCCACTAGTTTCATTGCATGTGTGCTCTTCTTAATAACAACAACTAGAGTCCTTCCATGTGTGTTCTCTTCAGAGACCAC
Organism: Avena eriantha; assembly: GCA_910589775.1. Classification (NCBI taxonomy): domain Eukaryota; kingdom Viridiplantae; phylum Streptophyta; class Magnoliopsida; order Poales; family Poaceae; genus Avena; species Avena eriantha. The sequence goes on along the minus strand of OU342740.1, from coordinate 107,178,853 downwards.
ACATGGATCCACCAGTGTCATTGCACGTGTGTTCTTTTTACTAACAACAACCAGAGTCATTTCATGACTATTATTTTCACATACCACATATGGATCCACCAGAGTTAATGAAATGTGTGTTCTCTTCAGAGACAACACATGGATCCACCAGTGTCATTGCATGTGTGTTCTTTTTACAAACAACAACTGGAGTCATTTCATGTGTGTTCTTTTCACATACCACATATGGATCTACCAGTGTCATTGAAATGTGTGTTCTCTTCAGAGACCACACATGGGTCCACTAGTGTCATTGCATGTGTGTTCTTTTTACTAACAACAACTTGAGTCATTTCATGTGTGTTGTTTTCACATACCACCTATGGATCCACCAGTGTCATTGCATGTGTGTTCTTTTCACAATCCACCGTTGGATCCACTAGTGTCATTGCATCTATGTTCTTTTTACTAACAACAACTGGAGTCATTGCATGTGTGTTCTTTTCACATACCACATATGGATCCACCCATGTCATTGAAATGTGTGTTCTGTTTAGAGACTAGACATGGATCCACTAGTGTCATTGCATGTGTGTTATTTTTACTGACAACTACCAGAGTCATTGCATGTGTGTTCTTTTCACATACCACATATGTATCCACCAGTGTCATTGCATGTGTATTCTTTTTACTAACAACAATTGGAGTCATTGCATGTGTGTTCTTTTATCCACCTATGGATCCACCAGTGTCATTGCATGTGTGTTATTTTTACTAAAAACAACCAGAGTGATTGCATGTGTGTTCTCTTGAGAGACCACACGTGGATCCACCAGTGTCATTTCATGTGTGTTCTTTTCACTAAAAACAACTAGAGTCATTTCATGTGTGTTCTTTTCACATACCACATATGGATCCACCAGTGTCATTGAAATGTGTGTTCTCTTTAGAGACCACACATGGATCCACTAGTGTTATTGCATGTGTGTTCTTTTTACTAACAACAACTGGAGTCATTGCATGTGTGTTCTCTTCACATACCACATATGGATCCACAAGTTTCATTGCATGTGTGTTCTTTTTCACAATCCACCTATCGATCCACTAGTTTCATTGCATGTGTGCTCTTTTTAATAACAACAACCAGAGTCATTGCATGTGTGTTCTCTTCAGAGACCACACATGGATCCACCAGTGTCATTGCATATGTGTTATTTTTACTAACAACAACTATAGTCATTTCATGTGTTTTCGTTTGACATACCACCTATGGATCCACAAGTGGCATTGAAATGTGTGTTCTCGTCAGAGACCACACATGGGTCCACCAGTGTCATTGCATGTGTGTTATTTTTACTAACAACAACTTGAGTCATTGCATGTGTGTTCTTTTCACATACCACATATGGATCCACCAATGTCATTGAAATGTGCGTTCTCTTTAGAGACCAGACATGGATCCACCAGTGTTATTGCATGTGTGTTCTTTTTAGTAACAATAACTGGAGTCATTGCATGTGTGTTCTTCTCACATACCACATATGGATCCACCAGTGTCATTGCATGTGTGCTCTTTTCACAATACACCTATGGATCCACCAATGTCATTGCATGTGTGCTATTTTTACTAACAACAACTAGAGTCATTGCATGTGTGTTCTCTTGAGAGAGCACACATGGATCCACCAGTGTCATTTCATGTGTGTTCTTTTCACTAACTACAACTGGAGTCATTTCATGTGTGTTCTTTTCACATACCACATATGGATCCACCGGTGTCATTGAAATGTGTGTTCTGTTTAGAGACCACACATGGATCCACTAGTGGTATTGCATGTGTGTTCTTTTTACTAACAACAACTGGAGTCATTGGATGTGTGTTCTCTTCACATACCGCATATGGATCCACAAGTATCATTGTATGTGTGTTCTTTTCACAATCCACCTATGGATCCACTGGTTTCATTGCATGTGTGCTCTTTTTAATAACAACAACTAGAGTCATTGCATGTGTGTTCTCTTTAGAGTCCACATATGGATCCACTAGTGTCATTGCATGTGTGTTCTTTTTACTGACAACAACCAGAGTCATTGCATCTGTGTTCTTTTCACATACCACATACGGATCCACCAGTGTTATTGCATGTGTATTCTTTTTACTAACAACAACTGGAGTCATTGCATGTGTGTTCTATTCACAATACACCTATGGATCCACCAGTGTCATTGCATGTGTGTTATTTTTACTAAAAACAACCAGAGTGATTGCATGTGTGTTCTCTTCAGAGACCACACATGGATCCACCAGTGTCATTTCATGTGTGTTCTTTTTACTAACAACAACTCGAGTCATTTCATGTGTGTTCTTTTCACATACCACATATGGATCCACCAGTGTCATTGAAATGTGTGTTCTCTTTAGAGACCACACATGGATCTACCAGTGTCATTGCATGTGTGTTCATTTTACTAACAACAACTGGAGTCATTGCATGTGTGTTCTTTTCACATACCACATATGGATCACAAGTGTTATTGCATGTGTGTTCTTTTCACAATCCACCTATGGATCCACTAGTGTCATTGCATGTGTGCTCTTTTTAATAACAACAACCAGAGTCGTTGCATGTGTGTTCTCTTCAGAGACCACACATGGATCCACCAGTGTCATTGCATGTGTGTTCTTTTTACTAAGAACAACCAGAGTCATTTCATGACTATTATTTTCACATACCACATATGGATCCACCGGTGTTATTGAAATGTGTGTTCTCTTCAGGGACCACACATGGATCCACCAGTGTCATTGTATGTGTGTTATTTTTACTAACAACAACTGGAGTCATTTCATGTGTGTTCTTTTCACATACCACATATGGATCTAGCAGTGTCATTGAAATGTGTGTTCTCTTCAGAGACCACAGATGGGTCCACTATTGTCATTGCATGTGTGTTCTTTTTACGAACAACAACTGGAGTCATTTCATGTGTGTTGTTTTCACATACCACCTATGGATCCACCAGTGTCATTGCATGTGTGTTCTTTTCACAATCCAACGATGGATCCACTAGTGTCATTGCATGTGTGTTCTTTTTACTAACAACAACTGGAGTCATTGCATGTGTGTTCTTTTCACATACCACATATGGATCCACCTATGTCATTGAAATGTGTCTTCTCTTTAGAGACCAGACATGGATCCACTAGTGTCATTGCATGTGTGTTCTTTTTACTAATAACAACCAGAGTCATTGCATGTGTGTTCTTTTCACATACCACATATGGATCCACTAGTGTCATTGCATGTGTATTCTTTTTACTAACAACAACTGGAGTCATTGCATGTGTGTTCTTTTCACAATCCACCTATGGATCCACCAGTGTCATTGCATGTGTGTTATTTTTACTAAAAACAACCAGAGTGATTGCATGTGTGTTCTCTTCAGAGACCACACATGGATCCACCAGTGTCATTTCATGTGTGTTCTTTTCACTAACAACAACTGGAGTCATTTCATGTGTGTTCTTTTCACATACCACATATGGATCCACCAGTGTCATTGAAATGTCTGTTCTCTTTAGAGACCACACATGGATCCACTAGTGTCATTGCATGTGTGTTCTTTTTACTAACAACAACTGGAGTCATTGCATGTGTGTTCTCTTCACATACCACATATGGTTACACAAGTGTCATTGCATGTGTGTTCTTTTCACAATCCACCTATGGATCCACTAGTTTCATTGCATGTGTGCTCTTCTTAATAACAACAACTAGAGTCCTTCCATGTGTGTTCTCTTCAGAGACCACACATGGATCCACCAGTGTCATTGCACGTGTGTTCTTTTTACTAACAACAACCAGAGTCATTTCATGACTATTATTTTCACATACCACATATGGATCCACCAGAGTTAATGAAATGTGTGTTCTCTTCGGAGACAACACATGGATCCACCAGTGTCATTGCATGTGTGTTCTTTTTACAAACAACAACTGGAGTCATTTCATGTGTGTTCTTTTCACATACCACATATGGATCTACCAGTGTCATTGAAATGTGTGTTCTCTTCAGAGACCACACATGGGTCCACTAGTGTCATTGCATGTGTGTTCTTTTTACTAACAACAACTTGAGTCATTTCATGTGTGTTGTTTTCACATACCACCTCTGGATCCACCAGTGTCATTGCATGTGTGTTCTTTTCACAATCCACCGTTGGATCCACTAGTGTCATTGCATCTATGTTCTTTTTACTAACAACAACTGGAGTCATTGCATGTGTGTTCTTTTCACATACCACATATGGATCCACCCATGTCATTGAAATGTGTGTTCTGTTTAGAGACCAGACATGGATCCACTAGTGTCATTGCATGTGTGTTATTTTTACTGACAACTACTAGAGTCATTGCATGTGTGTTCTTTTCACATACCACATATGTATCCACCAGTGTCATTGCATGTGTATTCTTTTTACTAACAACAACTGGAGTCATTGCATGTGTGTTCTTTTATCCACCTATGGATCCACCAGTGTCATTGCATGTGTGTTATTTTTACTAAAAACAACCAGAGTGATTGCATGTGTGTTCTCTTGAGAGACCACACGTGGATCCACCAGTGTCATTTCATGTGTGTTCTTTTCACTAAAAACAACTGGAGTCATTTCATGTGTGTTCTTTTCACATACCACATATGGATCCACCAGTGTCATTGAAATGTGTGTTCTCTTTACAGACCACACATGGATCCACTAGTGTTATTGCATGTGTGTTCTTTTTACTAACAACAACTGGAGTCATTGCATGTGTGTTCTCTTCACATACCACATATGGATCCACAAGTTTCATTGCATGTGTGTTCCTTTTCACAATCCACCTATCGATCCACTAGTTTCATTGCATGTGTGCTCTTTTTAATAACAACAACCAGAGTCATTGCATGTGTGTTCTCTTCAGAGACCACACATGGATCCACCAGTGTCATTGCATATGTGTTATTTTTACTAACAACAACTATAGTCATTTCATGTGTTTTCGTTTGACATACCACCTATGGATCCACAAGTGGCATTGAAATGTGTGTTCTCGTCAGAGACCACACATGGGTCCACCAGTGTCATTGCATGTGTGTTATTTTTACTAACAACAACTTGAGTCATTGCATGTGTGTTCTTTTCACATACCACATATGGATCCACCAATGTCATTGAAATGTGCGTTCTCTTTAGAGACCAGACATGGATCCACCAGTGTTATTGCATGTGTGTTCTTTTTAGTAACAATAACTGGAGTCATTGCATGTGTGTTCTTCTCACATACCACATATGGATCCACCAGTGTCATTGCATGTGTGCTCTTTTCACAATACACCTATGGATCCACCAATGTCATTGCATGTGTGCTATTTTTACTAACAACAACTAGAGTCATTGCATGTGTGTTCTCTTGAGAGACCACACATGGATCCACCAGTGTCATTTCATGTGTGTTCTTTTCACTAACTACAACTGGAGTCATTTCATGTGTGTTCTTTTCACATACCACATATGGATCCACCGGTGTCATTGAAATGTGTGTTCAGTTTAGAGACCACACATGGATCCACTAGTGGTATTGCATGTGTGTTCTTTTTACTAACAACAACTGGAGTCATTGGATGTGTGTTCTCTTCACATACCACATATGGATCCACAAGTATCATTGTATGTGTGTTCTTTTCACAATCCACCTATGGATCCACTGGTTTCATTGCATGTGTGCTCTTTTTAATAACAACAACTAGAGTCATTGCATGTGTGTTCTCTTTAGAGACCACATATGGATCCACTAGTGTCATTGCATGTGTGTTCTTTTTACTGACAACAACCAGAGTCATTGCATGTGTGTTCTTTTGACATACCACATATGGATCCACCAGTGTCATTGCATGTGTATTCTTTTTAGTAACAACAACTGGAGTCATTGCATGTGTGTTCTTTTCACAATCCACCTATGGATCCACAAGTTTCATTGCATGTGTGTTCTTTTCACAATCCACCTATGGATCCACTAGTTTCATTGCATGTGTGCTATTTTTACTAACAACAACCAGAGTCATTGCATGTGTGTTCTCTTTAGAGACCACACATGGATCCACCAGTGTCATTGCATGTGTGTTCTTTTTACTAACAACAACTGTAGTCATTTCATGTGTTTTCGTTTCACATACCACCTAAGGATCCACCAGTGTCATTGAAATGTGTGTTCTCGTTAGAGACCACACATGGGTCCACCAGTGTCATTGCATGTGTGTTATTTTTACTAACAACAACTGGAGTCATTGCATGTGTGTTCTTTTCACATACCACATATGGATCCACCAATGTCATTGAAATGTGTGTTCTCTTTAGAGACCAGACATGGATCGACCAGTGTCATTGCATGTGTGTTCTTTTTAGTAACAACAACTGGAGTCATTGCATGGTGTTCTTCTCACATACCACATATGGATCCACCAGTGTCATTGCATGTGTGCTCTTTTCACAATATACCTATGGATCCACCAGTGTCATTGCATGTGTGCTATTTTTACTAACAACAACTAGAGTCATTGCATGTGTGTTCTCTTAAGAGAAGACACATGGATCCACCAGTGTCATTGCATGTGTGTTCTTTTTACTTAGAACAACCAGAGTCATTTCAAGACTATTATTTTCACATACCACATATGGATCCACCTGTGTTACTGAAATGTGTGTTCTCTTTAGAGACCACACATGGATCCACCAGTGTCATTGCATGTGTGTTCTTTTTACTAACAACAACTGGAGTCATTTCATGTGTGTTCTTTTCACATACGACATATGGATCTACCCGTGTCATTGAAATGTGTGTTCTCTTCAGAGACCACACATGGATCCACCAGTGTCATTGCATGTGAGTTCTTTTCACATACCACATATGGATCCACAGTGTCATTGCATTTGTGTTCTTTTCACAATCCACCTATGGATCCACTAGTGTCATTGCATGTGTGCTCTTTTTACTAACAACAACCAGATTCATTGCATGTGTGTTCTCTTCAGAGGCCACACATGGATCCACCAGTGTCATTGGATGTATGTTCTTTTTACTTAGAACAACTGGAGTCATTTTATGTGTGTTATTTTCACATACCACATATGGATCCACCAGTGTCATTGAAATGTGTGTTCTCTTTAGAGACCACACATGGATCCACTAGTGTCATTGCATGTGTGTTCTTTTTATAACAACAACTTGAGTCATTGCATGTGTGTTCTTTTCACATAACACATAAGGATCCACCAGTGTCAGTGAAATGTGTGTTCTCTTCAGAGACCACACATGGATCCACCAATTGTTTGGTTCGCAGCATAGAAAACAAAAATTCCGACGGTGGGAACTATACGCCAAAATCTATCTACTAGATACGCCAAGAACTATATACATCCATAGAGAACTTACCCTCGAAGACAACAAAGCTTTGTTAACGAGTTTGAACTCGTGGGTGATGTAGTCGTACACTTGCCGATCTCAAGATCAAGATGAAGTCCAGCAGGTCCGGCTCCAGCACGTCCATCAGATCCGGCTCCATCAAGTCCAGCACCACCAAGTCCAGCACCGCAAAGCAGCGGGTCATCCGTGATCACACACACGTCCGGTACCCCGACAACCTCCATCCCTCACTCTAGCAAAGCAGCGGAAGCAGCAACTCCTTTCCAGATAAAGCCACCGGGAACATGTATCTCGCTAATCCGAGACCATGGGGAATAACTAGAGGGGGAGAGAGATCCTTCACGAGGAAGTGTGAGTGTGAAGGTGTGAGAGGGGTGCCTTTTATAGGAGGAGGCGGGTGCCCCTCCCCATGGCCGGCGCCCAAGGGGTGACCCCTCACCTCCTCATTCATGTGGTGGTAACTCCCTCCACATAAATTTGCACCTTCACATTCTCTTTTAAAGTCTCCACTTTAAATGCATTAAATTTCTCCAAATTTAATGCTCTCTCATTTAATAAAACCCTTTTATTAATTTTATTCAGAATTTTGTTAATTACTTTAATTAACAAACATTCACATAAAACCCCTTGCAACATTTCAATATTACATGAAGAACCAATTTCAGCAATTTCACCCGAAACAGTTTCGGTGTCTATTGAAATAATTCCAACGCTTTCTTAAATATTTATCTGAAACATATTTGCTTCAAATGGTGTCGATATCCCTTAAGTGTGTCGCCCTACGGTTCGCGAATAATACAAACATGATCGAGACCCCTCTCAGATCAATAATCAGAAGTGGGACCTGGAGATCCATACTGACTCCTACACATTCAACGATGACTTCTGTGATCGTGAGAACCTTTAACGCTAGTAACTAAAACCCTTTTTCTCACAATAGATTACATGTCCGATATTCGATCATCGGTATCTCCAAACCTATTTTGATCTCGTTGCCGACATGCACTCTTTTCTCGTTCCGGTGATATAACATTCTAGTGATCACATCACTTGCTTGTAAGCTATCTTAATGTGATATCACCGAGAGGGCCCAGAGTATATCTATCCATCAGCGGGATGGACAAATCCCACTCTTGATCCATGAGCCTCAACATAACACCTTTGTAGCACTGAACCCACCTTTATAGTCACCCTGTTACTGTGTGACGTTTGATGTTATCAAGATACTCTTCCAGTGTCAGCAATTAACATGATCTCATGGTCTAAGGACTAAGATTACTTCGTATGATGTTATAGCAATATAGACATAATGACTTTGATCATAATGCTATACTTCGGATGAATGTTCATCACATCATTCCACCGATGTTGTGACCTCGTTATTAACAACATCCAATGTCCATGATCAGGAAACCTTGATCATCTTGTTAATCAACAAGCTAGTTTATATGAGAAGCAGTACAAGGAACTTTGTATTTTGTTTATTAAACACACATGTATTAACGTTTCCAATTAATACAATTATACCATGCAAAATAAACATTTATCATAAACATGGAATAAGATAATAACCACTTTATTATTGCATCTCGGGCATATTCTCTTCAGTCTCCCACTTGCACTAGAGTCAATAATCTAGTTTGTAAACTTGTATATACAACACCTAGGTGTTGAATATACGCGTTTGCTAGTGGTTAACATAATCTCCGGATCTGGCACTTTCAGGTACGTGTGTATTTGCATGTCTTTGCGTCTCTACGCATCACTCATTCTCAAATGAGATGGCATTGTATAAATTTGGTCCTTTGGTGAGACATTTAGTTCGTTCGGGTTAAAATATGTTGACATTATTGTCATACAATATATCTTCATAGTATTAGCCCACTTTGAACTACACCTAGTTTGATAACAAACTTTTTAACACAAATGCCCTCCTTTGCTGCTACTATAGCAGTCATATACTTAGCCTTTTGTTGTAGTATCCGTCACAATGGTTAAACTTTGGAACTTATCCAAATCCATCATGGAACATCCTTTCCATTACATTGTGTCACCCATAGTCTAAATTGAGATAAATTTAATTTATATCTTGTGACAAAACTAGTATCAATGTAACACTTTACAATGAACTACCTTTAACTATTTGTCACTTACACATGATATATTCTTAGTTCTTCCAAAGCTCATAACATTTAGAGCATAGTACATATCTGGATATATACATATCACGGTATAATCAATCAAAATATTCATGTAATTTTACTCACCAAGTGTTGAAACACTTGAATCTTGATACAATCATTTCCATGCAGCAAGAACCTTTCTTGTTGTTTCCATATTGAACCCTTTCAATATCTCATATATGTATGTCTGGCATAACCATATTAGCGCCTCAATCTATCCATATAGACATTGATGCCAAATATTCCGGTTTTTCCCAAGTCTTTAATCGAAATCCTATTTTAATGAAATTCTTAACTTGAGTCAATACAAGATACATCATTTCCAATGAACAATATGTCCTCTACATAATGTATTAGAAATATTTCTCAGCACTCCCACTTAATTTCTTTCAAATGCAAGCATATTCATCATCTCCGATGAATTTAAACTCTTTTAATAGTTTCATCATGGTGAAGATTCTAACTCTGCTATGCTTACTTCAACTATTGAAGTTTGCATGCCCTTTTTAGCATCCTTTGAATTAACAAAACCCTTCGGACCGTGTCTTGTACACGTCCTAGGTAACCATTCTATTAGAAGAACATTGTTTTGTTTGTTCAACTACCATACATCAAATTATATGTAGTGGTTGCTACATTAATCCGTCAATACTAAATATCGCTATGAAAGATCAAATCTTGTCATAGTCAACTCCTTGAACATTGTCGTAAACTTCTTTCCGACATGTTGACTATTTCATAAATGTTAAACATCCATGTCTATTTCTTTATAGATCCAAACACGACCGATAGGCTTCACGCCTTTCCGGAGGGTCTTCCAAGTTCAGAAACTTGATTTCTTGTGTATGGATACTATCACGGATTCTATGACTTGTAGTCATTTTATGGATTCAGGGCCCATCATCGCTTCTTTGCATGTAGTCGGTTCATCATTATCAAAACAATAACGACTTGTTTATCAAATCTCACTATTTGATTCTTACTAACCCACACGGTTCAATAGGAACTCTAATCTCTGAGATCACAACCTTTGTAATCATGGGAGCCATGAGCATTGTGGCCGCCACCGAGACACTTTCCTGTGCTGTGCTACTTAGCACATATAGCTAAGGTTCAACAACCTTATCAAAGTTCTATTGTCCTCCCACTTAACTTTTCGCGAAAATTCCTTCTCAAAAAACTTGACGTTCCAAGCGACAAACACTTTTGTCATCGGTGTTATGGAGAAATTCCCAAAAAATTCTTTGGGATAACCTACAAAGACGTGCTTATCCGACTTTGGTTGTAAACATTTTACTTATGCATAGCATACCAAAATTTAAGAAAAGACAATTCGGGTTTTATCCCAAACCATAACTTAGATGGTGTCATTTCAACGGATCACGATGATGCTCTTTTCAGTGTAAAAGCGGTAGTCTCTAAAGCTTCAATCCTTAAAACATAATGGCAGTTTTATAAATGACACCCTTGATCTTACCATGTCAAGCAAGGTTTGATTTGATCTCTCGAACATACCATACTCCTGTGGTTTATCAGGAAATGCAAATTCATGGAACAATTCCTGAAATCTTAGGTGTTTTGCTAAACCTGTAACTCAAATATCTTCCTTTATGATCAAATCATAAACTCTTTTATTTTCTTTTTACAATGATTTTTCACTTCATCTTGAAAGTCTTTGAACAATTTTCAAATGTTTCATATTTCTTCCTTATTAAGTAAATATATAGATATATTCACTTAAATTTCTGGAGAAAGCATATGAAGCAAAAAGATCCATTGCATATGGCTACACATAATGGAATATATACATGAACATGCATAATATCTAATAAGTTAGTCATCCGTTCCTCTTTGGCATATGAACGTAGTTTCAATTATCTCGAGGAAAGTTTCACAAGCGTCAATTGATCAAAATCAAAAGACTCCAAAAATCCATCAACATGGAGTTTCTTCATGTTTAATTTCCAATATAATTCAAAAAGCGATGTCACTTCATAATTTAGGAATAATCTTTATGGATGTGATTTCTCCAACTAGACTTGTAAAAGTTCATCCATCCTTTATGGAATACGGCAATTTATTTGAAAAACCATTATTCTCGTAATACCGGAACAAAATAACAATTATTAAAACAAATCTTGAAGGCTAGGTTTGACAAAAACAAAAAACACAATAACACTTTATTTGTTTTCGATGAACATCATCACTTATTATGTTGCCAGTTACTTAGGCTGTTGTAGTTCATGAATTGTGTTGTCCTGTATGACACTTCACACCAACCAATTCGGTATCCAATACCACAAAACCACATTGTTTAACAAGCAAGGAATACAACCATAACATGTATATCTTCTATATACCTAAGTTGGACATCTCCAACCTTTTCTTTTCTGCCAAATATTTTATAGATTCTCTTTCAACATTTCCTTTTCTTTTAAAAGAATCTATCAACATCAATAGTGGTGTCATTCACATGACACATAGTACAAAGTGTATATAGTCAAATACTAATACCTTTGGACTTGCACTTTGAAGTGGATCACCATCATCAAATGTTTGGTGTTCTTTCAAAAATCCATTCTTTAGTAATCTATTAGTGTTGTAAACATTTTACCTACATCTTCTATTCATCCTTATCATGAAAACTTTCATGATCAAGCTACTATAGCCTATAAGGAAGAATCACGAGTATAATGTTAGTTCCCCAAACCTTTTTGGGAGATCCGGATGCTTAGCATCTCCATCCTTCACAAATGAGAACATGTATTTTTCTAAATTATACTCTATCATAATGCAACCAAAAAGATTGTTTCAAATATCACAATATATTTCACACATGATGGTTTCTGAAACAATTTTCAGCTCCTATATAATCTTGATATTAAAACAACTTTTGAATATCAATAATCATGGAGGCAAACATGATACTTTAGATACTAACATTGGAATTCTTACTCTTGATTTAATACTACTTAAACTTCATGGAGTAAATAGAGTTTGCTGAAAGTTTGCAATTGGACTTATAAAGTTTAAATTGACATTCAAAACAATACGATACCAGTTCGTAAAGTAAATATCAGAATTCTATAGTTCTATTATCTCAATTACAACTAAGCATAAGGTACAGAACAGATGCCAATGACTACAACAAATTATGCAAATTCACTTCGATTTAGTTTATGACAAATTGAGTTTGACTAATCCAAATTAGAAATGAACTCCCACTCAAAAACGACAACCCTCGTGCCTTTTTGGTGATTACATGAACCAAATCCACTACAACAAGTCTGATCATCATGTGAGTCAGTGTAGCTTCAAAGGCGAGCATCTATATGGGCATCATATCAACTATATGACTCATGCTTAACCTTTCGGTCCGTGTTCCGAGGCCATGTCTGTACATGCCAGGCTCGTCAAGTAAGAACCTTAGTATTCCGCATGTGTAAAATTGTCTTACACCCGTTGTATGAAAGCGCGGAGTCGAGTACACCCGATCATCACATGATGTCTCGAAACACGATCCATAGAATGGTGCATACTTAAGGAAGAACACATTTATATCTTGATATCTAAATGAGGGATCATCTTAAAATGCTACTAAAACGCCAAACTAGCAATATAAGATGCAAACATCATATGTGTAAAGTGGAATATATGGTCCATGCATTTGATCATCATCATGTGCATCGTGGTATGATCTCTATCATTCCTTTGTGTGTAAGGCCAAGGTCTATGGAACTTACACGTTAAGTGTGTTGTAAGAGTATCTACCATACATCCACTTACAACATTACCATATCAAGACACTAGCCCAGCAACGATCTAAACTAGACACCTCGAATTTATCCATTACAAGTTTTACGTGGCATAGGGCTTTCGGAGATAGAACCGGTATTACCTACAAACATGGAACCACAACGAGGATAACCAAGTTATTAGCAACTCTTTGTAAATCAGATATTGACTATAGTAGGAGAGACAGACACCCGCCAACCACTTATGCAAAACTAGTTGCATGTCAGTCGGGGAACCGGTCTCATGTACGATGACATGTAAGGTTGGTCTGGGCCGCTTCATCCCACTATGCCACCAATATCCAAAATACATGAAAGAAGCAATAACATGATCATCATTGCCCACATATAAACATATGTGTACTACCCGTGCAAAGCACCTACGCAGAGATCATGCTCTGATACCACGGTTGGGTTCGCAGCATAGAAAATAAAAAATTTCCTATGGTGGGAACTATACGCCAAGATCTATCTACTAGATACAAGCAATGGGTGGATATACATCCATAGAGAACTTACCCTCGAAGACAACAAAGCTTTGTTAATGAGTTGGAACTCATGGGTGATGTAGTCGTACACTTTCCGATCTCAGGATCGTGATGAAGTCCAGCAGGTCCGGCTCCAGCACGTCCATCAGATCCGGCTCCAGCAAGTCCAGCACCACCAAGTCCAGCACCGCAAAGCAGCGGTGCATCCGTGATCGCACACACGTCCGGTACCCCGACAACCTCTGTCCCTCGCTCCAGCAAAGCAGCAGAAGCAGCAACTCCTTTCTAGATAAAGCCATCGGGAACATGTATCTCGCTAATCCGAGACCATGGGGAATAACTAGAGGGGGAGAGAGATCCTTCACGAGGAGGTGTGAGTGTGAAGGTGTGAGAGGGGGGCCTTTTATAGGAGGAGGGGGTGCCCCTCCCCATGGCTGGCGCCCCAGGGGTGACCCCTCACCTCCTCATTCATGTGGTGGTAACTCCCTCCACATAAATTTGCCCCTTCACATTCTCTTTTAAAGTTTCCACTTTAAATACATTAAATTTCTCCAAATTTAATGCTCTCTCATTTAATAAAACCCTTTTATTAATTTTATTCAGAATTTTGTTAATTACTTTAATTAACAAACATTCACATAAAACCCCTTGCAACATTTCAACATTACATGCAGAACCAATTTCATCAATTTCACCCGAAACCGTTTCGGTGTCTATTGAAATAATTCCAACGCTTTCTTAAATATTTATCTGAAACATATTTGCTTCAAATGGTGTCGGTATCCCTTAAGTGTGTCACCCTACGGTTCGCGAATAATGCAGACATGATCGAGACCCCTCTGAGATCAATAATCAGAAGTGGGCCTGGAGATCCATACTGACTCCTACACATTCAACAATGACTTATGTGATCGTGAGAACCTTTAACGCTAGTAACTAAATCCCTTTGTCTCGCGATATATTACATGTCCGAGATTCGATCATCGGTATCTCCATACCTAGTTTGATCTCGTTGCCGACATGCACTCTTTTCTCGTTCCTATGTAATAATATTCTAGTGATCACATCACTTGCTTGCAAGCTATCTTAATGTGATATCACCGAGAGGGCCCAGAGTATATCTATCCTTCATCGGGATGGACAAATCCCACTCTTGATCCATGAGCCTCAACACAACACCTTTGTAGCACTGAACCCACCTTTATAGTCAGCCTGTTACGGTGTGACCTTTGATGTTATCAAGATACTCTTCCGATGTCAGCAATTAACATGATCTCATGGTCTAAGGACTAAGATTACTTCGTATGATGTTATAGCTAAACATAATGACTTTGATCTTAATGCTATACTTCGGATGAATGTTCATCACATCATTCCACCAATGTTGTGACCTCGTTATTAACAACATCCAATGTCCATGATCAGGAAACCTTGATCATCTTGTTAATCAACAAGCTAGTTTATATGAGAAGCAGTACTAGGAACTTTATATTTTGTTTATTAAACACACATGTATTAACGTTTCCAATTAATACAATTATACCATGCAAAATAAACATTTATCATAAACATGGAATAAGATAATAACCACTTTATTATTGCCTCTCGGGCATATTCCCTTCACCAATGTCATTGCATGCATGCTCTTTTTAGTAACAACAACCAGAGTCATTGCATGTGTGTTATTTTTGCTAACAACAACCAGCGTCATTGAAATGTGTGTTCTCTTCAGAGACCACACATGGATCCACCAGTGTCATTGCATGTGTCTTCATTTTACTAACAACAACTGGAGTCATTTCATGTGTGGTTTTTTCACATACCACATATGGATCCTCTAGTGTCATTGAAATGTGTGTTCTCTTCAGAGACCACACATGGATCCACCAGTGTCATTGCATGTGTGTTCCTTTTACTAACAACAACTAGGGTCATTGCATGTGTGTTCTTTTCACAATCCACCTATGGATCCACCAGTGTCATTGAATGTGTGCTCTTTTTACTAACAACAGCCAGAGTCATTGCATGTGTGTTCTCTTCGGAGACCACACATGGATCCACTAGTGTCATTGCATGTGTGTTCTTTTTACTTACAACAACTGGAGTCATTTCATGACTATTCTTTTCACATACCACATATGGATCCACCAGTGTCACTGAAATGTGTGTTCTTTTTACTAACATCAACCGGAGTCATTGCATGTGTGTTCTCTTCAGAGACCACCTATGAATCCACCAGTGTCATTGAAGTGTGTATTAGTTCCAACTACAACCATTGGCCACAAACAATCGGGACACAGAGCTAACTAGCAACCGCTCTGGGCTTTTAGAAGACCCGATCCCCGATTTTTAGGCACCATTGGATTAGGGTGCATGGACGATAAGGATGTCCTTCGCGGGGGCGATCCGTGAGAAGTCTGTTCTGCGAACTGATTGTCAGTGGCAACGATGCTGGGCATACGTCCTTGCCCTTATCCCCTTAAACTTGGGGCCGAAGATCAGATCATGTTCCTTCATCGCCATGGAGAGGGAGAGGCCCAAACTCTGCTTGCACGAGGCTCAGATGTTCGCCCACTATGACATACTCGCGCCGCTGTTCGCGAGGCTTCTGGCCAGCTTCGAGCTCAGCTACGCCGGGGTTCCTGTCGCGCCGCTCTTGCGCGACAACGTGTTGGTGAGGCAGATCGAGGAGCACCGCCGCTAGTTGTCAGAGCGGAAAAGGGCAATGGCACGGTACTCGCGCACGAGCGCGTACTGGAGAAAGCTATTCAAGAAGGAGAGGGCTGCGTTGATTAAGTTGTGCGGAACCCACCGGCGGGAGATCCACCCGGATCTGCGCAACCCCTAAGGGAGGTAGCGCTTCTGGGCAGTGCCTCGGTGTACGACCTCCATCGTTATTGATGCAGCGCGCCGTGAAGCATCCATGATTAGGAGGAACGTTGCCGAGAACGTCGGCCTCGATTCTGACACGGAGGAGGCTGGCGGCAACGCGGACAAAATCAATTAGGGCCACTTAAGCATAAATTAAATCTATGTACGGTATCTTAATGCGCTCCTTGGATCTGGGTCACTTGAGTCATGGTCGATTATCGTCATAATATATATATGTTGGCCATGTTTTAGTTGTCTTTGTCTTTGAAACTAGTCGATCGAAACTCCTCTGATCCTGAAAATAAAGTTCGCGCGTTCCTGGCATAACTGATGGGACAATACGCTGACTCTGCTCCCAACAGTTGATGGCACAACCATAATTTGGAGTGCGCCAGATGAGAAGGGATCGAGCGTGTTGTAATAGTGTACTACTCCTGTCCAGATATAACTGACTTAGTTTTTTTAGATATTTAATAAATGTGTCTATACCCAAAACATGTCTAGAGACATGTTTTAGGTTTCTCTATCTTTCAAACTAATCAAAAGTCGTCAAACTCTGAACAAATAAAGTCATTCCGTTCACATCTGATGGGACAATACGCTGACTCTGCTACTTGATGGCACAACCATAATTCTGGAGTGTGCTAGATGAGATGGGAATGCAAGGGAGATGGGAACTAGTAGCCGCGTCCAAATGCAGGTAAAAAATTAATGTGATAATATTAAAAAAAATATAATCTGGTCCACATGGCCCCATCACACACACGTTGCACGCGCCAGATATAAATAAAGACGACACGACTAGTTTAGTTTCAATGATATAATTTAACATACGACATTACTGTGCCCGCATCTTTCTGTTCCTCTTATTAGTCTGCTAGCCCACGCTGCATTAAGCATCAGTTGATGAGGATAAAAAATGATAAAATGGCAAATAAAACAATTTTTAAGCTTACCTTTCATCCGGAGAATCGTACAAAGATGAAATTGGCAGGGATTTATTATTTCTCCTGCAGTTAGCCGAAAGATCCTCAAGAACATCCTCAATCACCCCTACAACTTCTTCATATTATAATACACCTCCATTATTTGCCCTTTCATCCCCGTTCCGCTTACCCTTTTGTTTCTTTTCACACCCTTTTCTTGCCAGCACCTCCACTTCTTCATAAATTGGCTGCTTACCTACGTTTTCCTCCGAGTGCTCATAATCGTCTTCGCGTTGCTCTTCCTGCAGTTCTTGCTGAGAAGCCTCATTTTCTGCCACCGGGGTGTGAACAGGGACAATATCATGTGTAACTGGGTTTTTGCACAACCTCTTAATATGGACGAATCTACCACAACGTTTGCATTTCCTTTTCCTAGCTCCCAGCCTTGAACCTTTATAGGTGGAGGCTTTGATCCTTAGCTTTCTAGGCCTTCTAGGTGGCCTCCAAAGAACTGGTGGTTGAAGTTTGAACCCTGGATCGACAATCTCCCAATCATTTTCATCAGCCATAGGTGGTACGTTTTGTGCATAAGTTAGAGCAAACTTGTCCATGGAGAAATAGTTATCGACATAGTTCTCTATTTCATCTTCGCTGCCTCTAAGCTTTAAGATGAAGTAAATTGCATGGTGACATGGCAGACCAGTAATCTCCCACTGCCTGCATGAACAAGTCTTGTTTCTAATGTCTACAGTGTACCTCCGTTCACTTCCACGCTTGTATTCTGCATAAACCTCAGCAAATGTTCTGGAACTTCTGATCATCCTCATCTTTATCGTTCTCATTGCCCTAGTTCTTGCATTCAGTAACATAACCACCTTTGGAACTATTTTATGGCCTAAAAAATTTCTTGCAAAAATTCTTTGCCTTAAATATATCTTCACCATTATGCACTGTCTTATTGCATCCAACAAAATAACAATTCCAAGTGTCTTCATGACCGAAATCTTTTCATTGAAACTCTCTGCCAAATTATTGCAAACAAAATCCACCTAGCTTAACTCACCAAACTTGCTTCTAGCCCATAGCTTGGTGTGATGTTCTTCAAGGTATTTTTTCACCTTTGGCACTACATACATGTTCTGCAAGTCAGTAACATGCGTGATTGGGGTGTATGTGTATGCTGATCGCCACAAGTCCTCTTCAAAGATCTTTCATTTGAACTTCTTTGTGAAGTTAGTAGCGAGGTACCGCATGCATTCCCTATGCTCAACCCAGGAAACACAACATCAACAGCATTCTCAAGACCCTCGCATGCACCGGTGTGTATCACCAAGCCTTCAGGGTGACCAATTACTTCCCGTAGTCTCTGCATTAACCATGTCTAGCTTTCATTTGATTCACCCTCAAGAATAGCATAAGCTACGGGTAGAAGCCAATTATGCGCGTCCAAAGCACAAGTAGAAGCAACATGTGCCTTGAACTTCCCTGTTAAAGAAGTTGCGCCTATTGCCAAGTATGGCCTGCAACCCTCTAGGAACCCCCTCCAGCATGCCTTCAGGCAGACAAAACATCTCCTGAAGCATATCTTATCTGCATGCTTATACCTCACCCCCCTCGAGACCTTTTCTCTTCCTTTCACAACCTCGTAATCGATGTCAACAACACTACCAGGTGATGTTTTCTCTACCTAAGCTTTGAAACTATACAACATATGAAAACTGTCATTCCACTTTTTTTCTAATCTTTGCTCTGAGTTCAGCAGGTCCAATGTTATGATCCTGCCTCACCCAGTCAAGTACAGTAGCAGCAATCCACTTGGTAGTCGTCGGTCTAATTTTATCACTTAAAGAAGTATTAGGGCAGTTGTGTTTCTTCGTGTTTACTTTGATCTGCATTCGATAAGAATCCAAATAATTCAGATCTACTTATTAGCAGAATAAATATGAGAAAGGCTGAAACTAAATGTAGCTATTGCAACCTGAAATGGGTGTCCACCCCGCATTGGAGATGCATGTAATCTCCATTTACACACATTACTTTCCCTACAGTGCACCATAAATCTCTTTTGGTCACTCTTTTCAATGATAAATTCGAACCCAACTCTGATTGCATAGGTTACAACTGCATATCTGTAGTCCTCCACATTATCAAAGATAGTCCCCTCATCAATTGTAGGATTGTCCCTGTCAAAGTGTATCATTGGCCTGTCCTCGTCTTCCTCGTCGTATCTACATCCCATTTCCACATCTTCACATTCCTCTTCCTCATTAGTCCCATAGTTAGGCTCAAAGTTCGAATCAACCAAATATTCCCTACTCTCCATCCTATCAGGGTCAGTAGCCACGTCTGGATATGCTTTCTCATCATCATTCGCACCGCCACACATTTCAGTGCCTTCATGCTCGCTTGACAAAGCATCATGCTCAAGGACAAGCTGTACAGACGACCTGCGGTTACCAACACATATCCTTGCCATCACCACGGGACTCGAAATGCTAATTGGGGTATGCAGAAAAGGAATCATAGTTCTTACCCTTCAATGTGGACGCACGGCACCTTCTTCGGGCTCCATACCTCCAAAGCTCTGCACCCCGCTTCCTCTCCCCCTATTTCGTTGTCCTCTGTGCTGTCCAGACTTGAAGGAGATTCCGTGCTCTCCAGCCGTGCAGGACTCATCTCCGTGTTCTCAAGCCTCGCAGGATCCATCTCCGAGCGGGATACGGATCACCAGCGGTGTTGGGCCCCTAACCCAACGACCGACTCTCGGTTTTCGTTTCCAGACGTGCTTGGGTGGTGAACGGCGGCAAGGAGACAGGGCGGAGAGGGGAGGGGATGGGAGGGGACGTGAGGGGATGGCAGGGAGGGGAGGGCGGGAGGACGACGGCCCAAGGGGACGACGAGAGTGGTGCACGACTGAGCAGAGGAGCGGAGAGGAGCGGAGCTAGTTGCGACAAACCATGGAAAATTGCACAATAAAGTGTTGGTGGGCGGCACCATCCCTCGAACCTGGGACGCGCACCCTCGAAGGTGGAGGAGGTGGGCCCGCCAGTCAGAAAACATGCCACCTATCAGCGCACTATGCATGGTAGCACTTCACGGAATTTTTTAGCAGGTCCCACATGCCAGTCTATTTGATCAAAACTTGCATGCAACGCATGGCTGGTTCAAGCGCTAGTTCCAAAAAAAGCCTGTTGATCCAAACTTGAAGTGGCAGTTCCGCTTCTTCTCCCTCGTCTCCTCGTCTCCTCGCAATGGCAGTTCCGCTTCGTCTCCCTCGTCTGTTCTCCTCTTCTTCTTCTCCTCGCAGTGGTAGTTCTTCTTTCTTCCCCGATCAAAACATTCCCGCACGTAAGCCATGGCCAGTCGCCGAATGAAGAGGAACTGGTCCGATCTCCCGGCCGACCCACTTCGCAAGATCGCCGACTACTTGCTGGAGAAAGAGGAGTACATCGACACCTATGCTGCTTGTCAGGAAGTCTGCACCGATTGGCGTCGCACTTTAAAGGTGCCCGAATTCCATCTAAACAACTGGATCATGATAGATCACACACTTCTAGACGTTGGTGACTTCACCTTCCTCAACCTCGCCACTGGTCGTTGCTTCAAGAAAAATCTAATGGACGTCCATCGCAGGTTCACATTCACATCTGATATTTATTAGTATTTTCCATTGTAAACATCTTAGTGGTAACTGATGCCCTCTTCTTCCAAAAGATTCTACTTCGTCGGTGTTTCTCATGGCATCATCATGCTTGCTCAGAGCGTGGAGCCATACCAGATTCGGCTTCTGAACCCAATCACTCATAAGTCTAACACTGAGTTTCAAGCACACATACCATCTGATCTTCTGCAATCTGTCGTCGTGATAAAGTCCCCGACGATGGTGTTCATTTGTACTGATTATCCAGATCATATTGCATGGGCCGATGAGAGCACCCCAACGGGGAAAATCAATGAATCATTTGGAGAAGGATTGTATTCGCCACCTCCTGATACGCTTCTGGTCTGCATGACGGCATTCCGAGGGGAAGTATATGCATTACTTGAGAATAGAGACATCTTGTCGACCAACATCCAGTTAGAGCAGCTTGCGAGCACTATCACGATGGCCAAAATAATTTCAGGCCCAATCTTTGAACATTTACACGGAACCTACAAGTTTTACCTTGTGGAGTCAGATGGTGATCTGTTTCTTGTGTTGAACGGGGATTTCGCCAAAGGGAAACCGGTTTTGTACCGGGTGGACACGGAGAACTTCTCTCTCGTGGTCGTCGGTGACATTGGAAGTCGTGCCCTCTTTGTTGGTTACAATCGGTCTGTCTCCATTGACACTAGGTTACATCCCATAGTCAAACCCGGTTGCATATACTACATGAATTATATAAGACTGTACGATCATGGGGTTCAAGCCTGGGAAGAGGAACCAACAATGGTAATGTATGGCTTAAGTCTGGAACATACACCGAGGCCTTACCCTCTGGACGAGATATTGGCAGCACATTGCAGACCGAGAGAGTTCTCTGAGCATGTGTTGCAGCACATGGGAGCCGCCGACGACGAAATATATAGGGGAGAATGAATCCTATATTCATCCTAGGTTATTTGCTAGCATTTTCAGGTCTATTTTTCGAAGTAGAAATCTGTACTGTATTTATATTATTTTGATCAGCAGTATGCGTATTACCTTTCAGACAAAATTGTAATGTATTTAAGTTTAGTACTTTCCGAATTCAAAGTATTTATTTTTAGTAGCTTCTTTCAGAATTCTCTATGTTCGACATGGGCATCAGCTCAGCGCTGGAATTCAGGTTCCACATGGAAAATTGCACAATAATGTGTTGGTGGGCGGCACCAGCCCTCGAACCTGGGATGCGCGCCGTCGAAGGTGGAGGAGGCGGGACCGCCAGTCAGAAAACATGTCACGTCAGCATCCCCTGTTTCTGATGCCCTTAAAAAAAGAAAACACGCCACGTCGTCATCCCCTGTTTCCGATGGTGTTGCTACAATCGACGGTACTTGGTGGCATATAAATAATATCGTATAAACATAAGGGCATCGTCGTCAACATTTCTAAAATGTAACCCAATCCCATCTCCTACCTGTCCTGGTACATTGCCCGATGAGGTGGATAGCCACGACCGATCTTTTTAATATGTTTGCACTCTTCTGCTGAGAAGGGAAATAAAGATTGAGCGGTTAATGCAATGAGTGTCGAATTATTACCCTCTAAGGAAATGGGAGATGGTTATTTTCATGTGTGCCCATAGTCCAAAACTACTATCAGTCTTTCACTCCCCTTCTCCGACAAACCACAGTTCACCATGCACAGCTCCTCCGTGCCGCACCATCTAGGGTAACATGGCCCCGCCTAAAAAGCCGCCGCCGCCGCCGCGACAGCCGCCAAAACTGGGGTATTTAGCCCCTCTAAGGCAGGCCATGAAGCTCTACTTCAAGGCCGGTCTCCCATTTGCCTGCCAGGCGGATGATTTCCCCGAATCTGCTGAATCGTTCGTGGCTTCGTCGGTGGCTTCGTCGGCGCCAGATGCGGCAAGAAGAGCCAAGAGAGCGATGTGGAGAAATCACGGGGCGGCATTACGGCATGCTCTAGGCAGTGGGAACAAGGTACGTATCAAATCGTTCATGAGAGCATGCCGCTGAGGGTACACACCCTTGAACAGGGCAGCGCCAAGGTCTAGGGACTCTCGCGTCCACGCTTCGGCGCGGACTACCTTACCGCAGTGGAGGAGGCTGGGAGCACGCCGTCTGCGGCAAAGACGCTCCATCCTACGCACCGTCGGAGGCCGTACCGTGGCGGTGACCAAGCATCTACACTCAACATGCTGGATTGTTCGACAGCCGGAGCCGGCGGCGGGCATCAGCTCAGCCCCGGAATTCAGGTTCGAGTTCACACGGACCTACGATCCCGAGAAGGAGATGCCGAATTTCAGTTTCGAAGAAATCGTTGCGGCGGCGCGGATGGTTCAACTGAACCGGGACTGGCGCACACAAATCGCTTGTGCATGAACGATGCAGATTTCTTGTAGTTTGGCGGGAAGGCAATAGACCAGTTTGGGTTAAATGATCAAAAAACTTATGTCCTCTAAAGGCAATTGGCCAGCCAACTTTTCTGGTGGAGATCTGTAGTTTTTTTAGTGTAGAATAGTTAAGTTCAGACTAAAGAATGGCTTTGTAGATGAAATGCTGACGAATTGTACTATAAACTAGTAGGAAGTTTAGCCCACTTTTGTGCAGGTATAAGACCCTTTTGTATGGAAGTACTACTGTTATAAGCAAATACTATCAAGTATCTATTTTCTTCAATTACTAGTCGTGGTTAAATCCAGTTAACTAACATCTTTTTATCCCAGATTACAAATTTTGCGTCTGTTGTCTGTGCTGTAAACCATTTTTCTTTTGTCTTGTGTTGCCTGCAAAATGGTCCTGCAGTTCAACGTGTTACAAATGTAGCTACCTTGTACTTGAAGAGGAGATGGACTATATTTTCATGGCATCCACAGAATTGACATTGCTCATTGCCAGACCACCCTCTTTTCATGAGGTTGTCCTTGGTTATTCACAGAAATTATAAAGCACGGTGTTCAACTACATCGATTCAAATTATTACACACACACTACATCAAATTCATTACTCACACATACTACATCGATTCAGACTATTACACACACATACTACTTCAAACTATTACACACACGTACTACATCGATTCAAACTATTACACATTTTTAGTCGATGCTAACTTCCTGCTACACTCTCTATACTACAAATTCATTAGCCACACATACCACAACAATTCACTAGAGCTCTGTCTTCACTTGAGGGAAATCAGAACCACCAGCTCCTCCAAGCCCGGTTCCCCCGCCGAAACTGTGTGCGCCATCGCGAAATGGTGGTGGTCCTGTGCCATCGATCCTTCCAGGCCAACACTGCAGGCGGCGAGGGCGCTTTCTGGCAGTCTCTTCTGGGCCCTGAATGGCATGTACCGATTCCAAAACTTTCTCCAGGTGGATGATGACCGGGTTCTTCCAGGAAAGTTGTCGCCCTACCCTGCTTGGAATCTGCATCTCGTATATCTTAGGAACGGTGTCAGGATCTTTCAGCCATGCCTTTACCTCGATGACCCATATGCGCTCGGTGGCACGATTTCCACCAGCTCACCGCCAAGGCTACTGACGACCTGCTTGAGGGCCTCTGGCTCCCAAGCATCCAATGGGAGGCCATCAAAGCCGAGTTTGGAGAAGAAAAGAAGCTGCCCCAAGCGATCGTCCCACCCACAGACGCGATGCCAACACATGAAGCTCATTTTCTCCCCGCAGCACTCGAAAGAACGGGAAGAATGCAGAACGCGCTCGGTCTCTGAGCTGTACTCGAACCGGACAAAAAAATCGAATGGCGGCACGCATACCTCAATCTTGACCTTATTTCGTCTGATCCTAAAACGAGACCTGAAATCTGACAGCAACTCTGCCGACGACACGGCGGGACGGACGCCCAGCACGGTGGCTATGAGAGCGTGGTCGTCGAACTGTTGCGCGGCAGCACACAACTTCCCGAGGCCGGTCGCCGGCCTGGATCGCCCGACAGGACGCGCTCCGCCGTGCGAGAAGGACTAGCTAGAGGCGAGATATTAGTCCGGGGACGCGAAGCTCCGAAACGGCGAACGATGCGACAGCGACGGCTGCGAGCTTCGATTAGAGGCGTGGGAGGTTGACCGGACATGGCGGTGACGCAAATTAGAGTAAATGCGAGCTCCGATCTGAGTCGAGCAGCCGGAGCTGAGCAAATGTTATGGGGAGGGGAGCAGGGCGAAGACCAGAACAGAGCAAAGAAATAGATCTAGTCCACTCAGGGATCTAGTCCACGCAGGGGTAAACTAGTCCACGACCGCAAAAGATAACGGAGAATACTGACATGGCGGGCCAAGAACAATTGACCTAACGGTGGTATTTGAGTTTAACCGTTTTTCGTCTGGTTTAAATGACCGTTTGGCCGTTAGATTTGTATTCACCCCCATTTGGCCCTCCTGGACAATTGGCGATTCTACTACGGTACTTCCGCGCGATTGATGACAACTCAAGTACCGCGATGCACTCACCCGAAAAGTTTGGTACCACAAACAAATATTCCCAATTTAGATAGGGCTCGCCAGACAAAGCTACGTGGCCATTAGCAAAGAGCGACTTAGTCTGCATATAGAGCAACCATTATACCGGAAGCAGCGACAATCATGTCACTATCGCTGTTCCTCGCAATCACTCCTTTACCGCCTGTCATTGTTTCCACCACAAAGGCCCCATCAGTTATGATCTGAATCCTGTCAAACATATTAACTAATATCTTATAGTAAACCTTTAGTAGAGAAAAGTGGGAAATGAGTTGTGATCGTTATTCAGCCCAACTGACAAAAAATAAGCCTCTATGTTCAATCGTCAAGCAGGTTCAGTGGTAAAACTATACAGGACAGAGTAAATAACTTGACAGAAATAATGGGCTCATGGAACTCGAGCGTGAGGACACAGCCCTGGCCCATGGCCTCCTAGTATTTGTATATGTTCCCATGTGAAGTATAGTGGTCGACCCTAAACTGCAGTCATGATGGAACAGGGATCTGTCGCACCTGGTCTAGATCTCGGTAGTGACATGCAACCAAGGTTCTCTCTGTCTCCTCTAGACTCGCACACTGCCCGTCCCTCTCTCCTCCCATGGACATCACCACCATGTAGACCACCACCGAAAATCATAGGCTCCGTTGCCTCGAGCAAACAGCCATAAAACAAAGACAAAAGGCATCCCTATGCCGCCATAGGAAGCATGGCCAAGAAGAAGCGTCACCGTCACATTGCCATCCACGTCGGGACAATGCCCACCGACCTACATGTATGCCAAGAACGAAGCACCAGGGTTTCCCCTCTCTGGCATCATCGAAGAGGGAGAGAGAACTAACGGGTTCGCCGCTAGGGCCAAGGGGGCCTCTAGCTCCTCTCTGGTCGCCGCTTTCACGTAGAGGGAAGAAAGGGGAGAAGATTTTCTTCCACTGACGTTTTTCACAGTTGGTAAACTACGCAACCTCTGCATCGTGGGACCAGGGAGCATGGGTCCCTTTAATAAATCACGAGATATTCACACCTCGTGGTAAGAAGAAACCTTTTTTATCGACCCGAATTGACGGCCAGGACGGCTCCAATCCAAGATCCAACGGCCAACAAAAGGTCGCGCGTGGAGGCCCTCACCAGGCGGACGGTACCAACAGAGACCCACAGCCAGAGACACCAAAACTGCAATGCAGCGCTGGTGCCCTCAAATGTCGCCCTGCCCACCACACTTAAGCAATTGATTAATTTTACATGTGGTAAGATTGTATTACAATGAGATCAATATCCATTTATTTAAGATTATATTACATTGAGATCACTAACCATTTATTTCTTGCATTTAGATCAACTTGACCTGATAAAGCCAAAACTCGACAATTACTGCAGGAAATAAGTGAAAATTATGTCCTAGTATTAAGTTTACTTAATAAAAGTTGGCATGTATGTTTACTTGGCAAAGTGAATGCCAAAGTTTATTTGGGAATAATTCGTTAGCGGTCTTGTTCGCATGAATGGTACCGCAAACAATGTATGATTAGTAAGATTACACAACTCTAGTAAATAGTAATTCTGGTTTGAATTAAATAGCCGCATACCCTTTTCTAGCTAATGTACCAATAGAGCTAGGAGGTCTTCGCGCTTATGCTTGTTCTGATGGTCACTTGTTCTGCATTTATTACATGCATTAGCAAGGATGAAAGTTTTAAAGGTACAAACCGAACCTTCTTTCAGCCGCAGAAGTTTCAGAAGTGCAAACAGAAACCTTCGTTTGGCCGTTTGAATTGTCTATAGGGTAGCACACATCCTTCCACTGTGTTTCCCTCCAATGAATGTAAAATTTCGATGTTGCTTGTGTGAGATAAACAAACAAAATATATAAGCAGCGAGGTATGCAACAATAACTGAACCCTTCTTAATTAGTATTCGTTGAAGTGTATGTACATTGTCTATATCGGTCAATGGGATAAGGAAATAACATGTAGTCAGATTAAGAAATGCTGCTAAAGTAATATTTATGATGACCATTTTCTGATAATATCTGTAGCCCAATCAATCTGTACTGAAAGAGAAACAAAGATTCAAACATTGTTTGTACTGTGGAAATTATTTTAAAAATAGTCATTATCAAATGATTTGCAAGAAAGGAAAATCAATTCTTCAAGAAATGTGTAACCTCACAAGTTGGAAATAGCGCTGGATAAAATAAATGTGACAATCATACTAGAAAATAAACTGTCCTGGCGGCTTGCCGGGGCCGACAACGGTGACGCCCTTGGGAGCCGCGTCCTTCTTGAAGTCATCGTCGAAGCGGTGTTCTCGCTCCTCCACCCGGGTTCTCCAAGGGCGGCGCTTTTGTGTCGTTTGCCTCTTAGGGCCTCGCTTTGGATGTTCCGCTGGCCAGGGGTACCTGTGGCCTGCGTTGGAGGCTGGCATTGGCGTTTTTGTCTTCGGCTAGGTGGAGTGCGGCCCCGGGGCCGGCGTGGATGTCTTAGCGGCGGCTCCGTTCTTTTGCCTTTGTCTTGTTGTGTTGAGGTGTTTCTGTTGGGGTGTTGACCTTGGTCGTTTGGGCCTTTTTGGTTGTTGACCCGTGTGGAGCGCGGTCTTGGGGCCGGCGTGTTGCGTTGTGTTGTATCGGTTTTTGGCATGTTCATAAAATGGCCATCTCTTTTCTATTATATCGATGAAAAGACAACTTTTTTTCCTCGTTTCAAAAAATAAAATGATGTGTTATATATGGTAGGAGAAACAATAGTTTTATTGGCAAGCATCCTAGGATATTACCTGATTTGTAGAGTACTTTATCAACTCATTTAAACGGTCCGCGATGTACAGAAATCCATCTTCACTGAATTAGCATAGGTCAGTTTGCAACCAGCCTTCGAGTATACCGTTTTTGCAGTTGCTTCGTCGTCACCCATATAACCTGAAAGAAACACTAAAACAGACCGATAACTGATATGGAGAAGCAACGACTCCAGTAATAATCGAT
Source organism: Avena eriantha (assembly GCA_910589775.1). Classification (NCBI taxonomy): domain Eukaryota; kingdom Viridiplantae; phylum Streptophyta; class Magnoliopsida; order Poales; family Poaceae; genus Avena; species Avena eriantha. Next base: position 107,150,048 of record OU342740.1, on the reverse strand, counting down.
GGAATACACAGGAGAGGAACAGTCTTGGACTGGAGCAGTCATCTACCTGATCACCATATCCTCAAGCATTATGCATCTATATTCGCATGAATACCCATGATTTTGAGAAAACAATTTATTATATGGATATTAGTCAGCCTTCGTCATATGCCTTGTGGAGGATCAGCCCATTAGGCCACTACGACACTACTACCCACTACCCAGCGTCCAGTAGCCCACAGCCCTACACGTGCCTATCTCGTCTTTCCTGATCTTCTCGCTCGCACACACAATGCAAGCGGCAGCCCTAGCGATTGCGGCGTGGCGAGAACCATCGCGATTGGGGAGTAGCGGTGTAGACGATCGTGGTATGGGGCATCAGTATGAGCGGCTACCAGGTACTCTTGTTCGAGCAGCCGGCGTGCACATAGCAGATTAACCGAATAGATACAAATTCCTTCACGCGCTTGTGAAATTAGCATAGTAGAATGTTTGCACATTAGAAAAGAGATCTAATTACTCAATTAGCATAGTAGAATGTTTGCACATTAGAAAAGAGATCTAATTACTCTATGAATTAGTGGAGAGATCTAATTTCCCTATCACTTGCATATATTGCATTGTGGATTTTTTTTGCAATGAATACCTACCGCTCCAGAACTTGGCGCAGCCACTGTCCTCCAGGCGAGGCAATTGGAGATGGGAGCAAATCAACTGGAGGGGCACGCCGACTCTGACGGCTGGGGGCAGAGGAGCAACGGGGTGCCTTGGAAGGAGGGAGCGATATGGGGACGACTGGGTAGGAGGGAAGCACGTTTCCTTCTACCACCGGAGAAGCACCGCTTGACTTCGTGAGGAAACGCACGACACATGGCCGCGCGTGACCCTAGGCCCGCAAGCAGCGGTAGCATGCACGGCAGATGGCCTGAGAGGCCTCGCTTTTGCTCACGCTTAATATATTGAGTAATTGTTGGTGCTTGTGCTTTGTGAAGAAATATACCTCAAGGTTATGTGAAAACATGATCCGGTGGTACTGAAATTATATAAGTGTAGTGTCACACTTCTCGATATGCTCTAGCATATTCCCATGCACCAATAACTCCCTGGAACATATCCTTGTGATCTATGCCATAGAATTGATGGAATATGTATTAAGACTGGATTTGACTGTCTAGCAACCTGCTGCGGTAGAGTAGCTTTTTGATGTGCTTATTGTTGGCTTGATGATCTTCTGTTGGTAAGCCTTATCCACTTATCATTCTCCTCGTTGACTTCTTTTCGTTGCCTTCTCCTCCTTGCTCCAAGCTCTTGTACTTGATCAGGGTGACCTAAGGTAGTTTTTAGTGATGAACCGTTGATGAACTAGTGGTTTGGTTGTCTTGTGAAGAGATGGACTGATGTGTGTGTGATTCTTGCTAACTACGACTTGGTCATGGGTCCTTCCTTTTGGTACTTTCCTCCTATGTACTGTTGAAAACACACCATTTTGCATGTGTTATAGTGATGCTTACAGCTGGGCCCCACAAGATTCTGAGTTTTCACTATTCATGTTGATTGGATCAGTCGAGTGATGATATAATCTTGTGATTGATGTTTTTATTGGACTTGCCAAGTGTAATTTTCCTTATCTTGTGATGCAAAAGACCGTGGTAAAACTTCTAATAAGAAACATAGCCCCTTAATCAAATTTAATGAGGAATTTAGCATAGCAACTCTATGCTTAATCTGAGAGTAAACACTAACCAAATTATTCATCTCTTTTACATTTTCTTTGTTTTCTTTTGTTTCACTTTGCAGGGATCAAAGTGAAGGAGAAGAAAAAAATCCAGAAGATAAACAAAGAAACTGGAAAATTAGTTTAGTCTTTTCTTTTTCTTATTATTGAAATTTTATTTTTATTGTACACTTGTAAAGACATGGTAATATTATTAATGTAATAAAGTTTATTTCTTCACTTCCCTTATATTAGTTTAATTTTTTCTTATTCCCAAGTGTTGTAAAATATTATATAAACATTATATTGTAATAAATAATCTTATTCTTTTAATTGTGTCCATTCCCTTTTTGATTGTATAAATTATATTTTATTTAATTCTTGTTAATTGTATTTTATAGAATTGTTTAGAATACAACTTTCGATTCTAAATTATTTTGAATTATTTAAATGCAACTTTTGAATCTTAAAAACGAATTTCTCCTCACAAAACAAAGTAAATCAACAAAGGTCATGTCAAAATTTATAGCACTCACATGATGGTCTAATCCTAAGTCATCAGAGTAAGTGAAACTTCAATCACTTTATGTCTTTAAACATGCGAAAAGTTCCCCTCAATTTCAAATGCATGAATGCAGATCCACAAGCTCTATTTCTACCCTCCATTCGGTCATAAATATTGGGGTGTTATAGGAAATGCCGGACCTTGGGCTAGCACTGAACTTGCACATGCAGGATGCAAGTTTCCCCTTTTCAGATGCGCGAAGCCTTTCCCCGTGAAAATGGCCGACTCGGGTGTTCCCTGCATTCAGGCAAAAAGGTGCTTTAAGTAGCGTGTGAACCATGATTGAGAGATGGGCCAAGCATTCAATCACTCGTTTCATGGTCGACTGGATGCGGCGACATTGTGAGCATCCAAACGCGCGCCAGCAAACCAGATATCACCTATCGAGGTCAACATCCCTCCAAGAAATATTCATGTGTAAGGGAGGACTTATGTGCAAAATGCCATAGGAAATGATGGAATTTTTAGGCTCCACTTGACTCACATGATGATTTTGTAGCATGGCACTTTTATGCTAAGGGCATTTTTTTGTTAGCTCGGCTTGATGGGTGCTTAATGGTATTCTTTCTAGCCTTTGTTTTGATATTAGGATGTAAATTGTGTTTCAACTAGGAAATCGAAGAGAGGCCAAAAACGAGAGGAAATGAATTTATAGCCTTTATTGATCAAGATTGAACAATTATATACAACATTAAGTCATTTTCTGTGGAGTCCATGCTCCTTAGGGCGGTTCCCTAGAGGCAGTTCCAAGAATGCGCGATGGTTCAACAATCGTCGAGGAAGTGGGCATTATCCAAATAATTGTTGGGTTATTTTATTTTTATCAAATCAGTCTTCTAACAACTATTCTAGAGTAGTTTAATTACTAGTTTAGACAATGTTATTTTGGTACAACTTTTTTAGTACTGTAAATTTGTGGAGTACTACGTTCAAACCCATGTGATGTAATATATTTCCATGTTTCCTATGTGTTGAGATTTATTACATCGATTGCTTAGCAATTGAGATGTTTTATTTCTTGCAATAATAATCAGTTCACTGTCTTAATTGAGCCTTTGGGTTTAATACAAGCATGAATTAACAAATTAAAAATTCAAAGTGAGTTCTTCAAATGTATTTGTTGGGATGATGATTACTTGGGAAAGTACTCTCCCATACATTTTATTAAGATAAGTTCCAAACTACGCTTTTACGGAAAGGATCCTATAGATGCAGAAAAGATAAAAAACTCTATCAACTATGCTTCCATATGAAAGGCTCCTCCAGCAAAAATACCATGCTCGTGACTACTAGGTCTATTCAGACCTTATTCATATCTTACTTCAGGCTAAAAAGAATGATGAGCTACTCGTTGAGAATGCCTCTCAGCACCCAATTTGTTCCCAACCTTTTCCTGAAGTTCATATGAATATCACGACTAGATGAAAGTTTGATGATGCCTTTAGTGGAAAACCGTCTGATGTAGCCGATCCTACGAACGTCCCTACATCTACAACACCAAGTCCCCCAAGTGGTCCCATGACTCAAGCCAAGCTCCTCTATGATAAGGTTAACTCGCTCCTATCTATATGTGACTTCGAGACTACCTTGGATGGATTACTACTTTATTAGATTACCCTATGTGTGATTAGGGATGAACCCGAAGCCAAGGACCATTAGACTCGAGGAGAACGGACACGGAGCAAGGCAGCCGCTACATTGACCAAGAGCTTTTAGGAACCACCGGTACAACTAAACCGGCGATACTACCACCACCCATCAGTAGCACTACTGCCCGGACCACTTCCAGGGAGTGACACCTTTGTGTACCCACTGGTACTGGACAGGCAGCACTACTGCCTCGATCCCAAACTACTCTAGTACTACCACTCTGTGTAAGAGGTACTACCGTCCTGACTCCCTCGATCTCACCAGCACCTTATTTACCCCCTGAGATAGGTATGATTACTTGGGTACCTATGATTTGCTACCTAGGTCTAAAGAAAGGTTTACGGCCCATGAAGAGTCAAGATGATAGTCAGAAAGGAGCAACCGACAAGGGCTGTAGTTGTATTAGGAAAGAAGAGAAAGCACCGACATCGAGTTGGTATTGTAATCATTATATGTAACCTATGCAAATACAGTTTTGAGACTTGGCATATTATATATAGGACGGGAGAGGCTTAGGTGAGGATTACCGAACAATCCCCAAGCGATTTGTAATAGTGCGATTCACCAAATATTTAGGCGACTTTGATTCCATTGTTCTCCTGACTTCCGGTGAAATCCCCAGCGTTCTCTTTCCACGAAACCCAAAGTCCTTCTTCATGGACATTGCCGAGGTTACCACTCGTCAATTGGCGCCTTCTGTAGGAAATTTGAACGCTGGAACCATGGATTCGGCGGAACCATCTTTTTCAAATAGCAACCCAACAAAAGCGGCTCCACACCCCCCCACCCTTGTGATAGTACCAGCAGAATTCAATGGTGTATCCGATTTAATCATAAAAAGTTTCCACTTCCAAGTAGAAGACCCCCAAGAATCACACCCTTCGGCAATAATTACATAAGAACCGTCCATGGAAAAGACCACGCTTATAGCGATACCAACATCATCTATCGGATCTTCAATGGAGGTCACGGCAAAAATAAAGGCACCAGAGGAAAACAAGCAAGACAAGGCAGATATGGGGGACCTTGATGGTCTTTACAATAATCTCTCCTTCGGATCAGAGTCCCCACTAACTTCACCACGTGAAACAAACCCACCAAACTATGAACCCAAGAAAAACGGCGAAAACATCGACTTCGGGATAAGGATGGCAGAAATCTACCCAGAATAGAAATTAATGGACTTCACTGATCCACCTGACAATGTCTCCATCAATTTAGATGACAAAGACAAGAGCCAATACATGACACACCATCAAGTGTGCATGGTCAACGGGAATACCTCGACACCACGCGATTCTAACGGTAACCCTACCCTGGATCCTAATGATATTTTATCAGTTGACAAAGCAAGAAACCACAGCAACGACGGAGACCACGAAAATGGGGGAGAAACAGCGAACAACCGCATAGTCCTAGGAGGAAGGACATAACCAAACGGGGAAGAAAGACGAACTCTTCGGCTACCAGCGTCGGCATGTCAAAGGCCTGGAAAGCAATTTCGGGTGCGGTTCCAATGACAGCCGACGCCTCACATGAAGATTTATTAGCATACCAATACTTTCTTCACCACAAGAAGAAAGACCTACTAAGGATGCAGAGGCAACCCGACAAAAGAAAGAGGTTTGCTGATGAATCTAGCTTACGACAAGCACAACTAAGCTCTACCCAAAGGTCTGGAAGCGTAACAGGAGGGGCACTACTAGGAAGGAGAACATCTTGATTGCAGAACATCCCTAAAACGGACAAGAACGCTTTGATCCGAGATCTTGATCTATTGATTATGTCAGTAGATCAAGCAGAAAATATCAAAGCAAAAACAACTCAAGCAGCTATTGTGGCCGCACAAACATATCTGAGAAACAACTAACCCCGCACCCCACGATCCTCTTGCGGCTCTCCACCATTCCGCCCTAATTAACCTCGGCATGGTAGGAGCAACTCTCGCACAATCAGAACAAGGAATTACGCATCAAGCCGACAGATCCCCACGCCGTCGCAACAACCCTCGACAAGCAGGGCACACCCGACGATCGCGATCCACATCAGGAACATCTTTCAGGACTAGAGCCGCGAAGTAACACCAGAGACAAAAACCACAACCGAAGATACCACGGCGATGAACACGACTATGAACTATGCGGAGCCAGTTGCTTTACTCAGTAGATTCGGAAAACTTCAATACCCAAAGACTTCAAAGTTCCGCATGACCGCCAAAAATATGATGGACTCCAAGAACCCGAAGCTTGGCTGACAGATTATTTAGCTACTATCAAATTACAGGGCATCTCGACAACCACCGCAATACAAAGTTTACAATTGCACCTTATCAGCGCTGCAAAGTCATGGCTCAGACAACTGCCCGAAGATTCTATTAGTAGCTAGAACAATCTCGAAGATAAGTTCATCCGACACTTTCAGTCCACATTCAAATGACCCGCGTCCTTAGAGCAATTACGAGCATGCAAACAAAAACCCAGAGAGTCAATAAGAGCATTTATCCAGTGATGGAACATCATCAAAAATACAGCCGAATCCATATTCGATGAAAGAGCCATTAATGCTTTCAACGACGGCCCCCGACGCTGAGAATTCATAGAAGAACTAGATCGAGTTAAACCCAAGACAATTTCACAGTTAATTGACATAGCAAACCGCTGGGCTGATGGAGAAGACGCGATGTACCACAAACGAACACGATCACCGGAAGAAGACAAAGACAAGCGCGGCAATGATAGGAGGCAACGAAACAATGACAGTAACATGGGACCAAGTTTCGTCGCTGCTAGTTTTTCGGGTGAAGGCAACAATAGGAAGAACAACTACAATAGCGGATACTACCGCAACAGGGATGAAGGCGGAGGAAGCCAGCCAAGATAGCGATATCAACCAAAAGCTCAGGATCCACCCATGTCTGCAATACAAATACTAGAAGGGCCCTGCAACATGCACTTTTATTTTCACTCAGCAAGAAGAAGACAATCCAATCACCTTATGAAAGACTGCCGAAAGTTCTTAAAAATGCAAGAGCTATGCAATGCAAAAGCAACTGAAGCAGCAAGACAAGGATATGCATCAACACCTGGAACGTTAGCTATCAGTACGCCACCTCTGCCAGTAGGACAACTACAAAACACAACTGATCAGAACACCGAATACCCTAGGTCCAAGGGGGCAATGTCAATGATTCAAAAAGGGCGTCCATCCAACAAAATTCAGAAGATGATCACATGACAAGTCAACATGGAGGAGGTGGATTCTATTGGTCAGAACAAGAAATCACATTCAGCACAGCTGGTCACCCACACCGAGTACCAAGACCGGGTCATTCAGCCTTGATAGTAGAAGCACGAATTGGCGGGTTCAACATGAGCAAGGTATTCATGGATGCAGGAAGCAGCATAAACTTGATCTACGCTAAAACACTAAGAGCAATGAACTACCCCTTGACAAATCTAGCACCAACAGAAACATCTTTCCACAACATTGTACCAGGTAAAGCCGAAATTACTTTAGGTAAAATTTTCCTTGATGTCATTTTTGGATCCAAAGAAAATTTCAGGCGGGAAAAACTTGAGTTTGAAGTCATGGACTGGCCATCGTAGTATCACGTGATCCTGGGACACCCGGCTTTCGCACGATTTATGGCAGTCCCACACTATGCCTACTTAGTCACGAAGATTCCATCACCAAAGGGAATTATAACCGTAAAAGGAAGTTTTTCACACATTCCGACAATTGCGATAAGGAGTTCAACAAAATCTCCGAATCTTTCAGGATGGCAACAGAGTTTGAGCATCTTAAAAAGACAACAACAGCAGAACCTCTGGTAGTAGCACGTGTCAATCCCGACCAGGCCTTTGACACTACGAAAGACACAAAAGAAGTGCAGATCCATCCCACCGACCCAAAGAAAACAACATTTATGGCATCCAACATTGGTCCTGCATAGGAAAGCGCGCTCATGAAGTTCCTCCATGAGCATTGGGAAATCTTTGCATGGATACATTCTGACATGCCAAGAATTCCTAGGGAACTTGCTGAGCATGCTTTAAATTTAGATCCAAATGCAGAACCAGTAAAGCAATTGCTTGGTCGCTTTGTAAAACCCAAGCGCATAGCTATTGGGAAAGAACTACATCTCCTCACTGACACTAACTTCATAAAGGAACTGAAGAAAGTAGAATGGCTCACAAACCCAGTACGCGTCCTGAAGAAAAACACCAAAGATCTGTGGATGTGCATTGACTTCACTGTATTAAATAAACACTATCCAAAGGATCACTTCCCACTGCCACGAATCAATCAAATAATCGACACAACTGCGGGGTGCGAACGTCTTTCCTTTTTGGATGCATATTCAGGGTACGACCAGATTCGGATGAAGGAGGAAGATCAGGAGAAACCAGCATTCGTCACACCTTATGGTGTATTTTGTTACACACAAATGCCTTTTAGCCTCAAGAACGCCGGAGCAACATATCAACAGATGATGCCAAATTTCCTGGGAAGTCAAATCGGCACAAACGTACAAGTATATATTGATGATGTCGTAGTTAAAACAAAACAGGAATCATCACTTATCAAGGATCGCGAAGAAACATTCAAAAATCTCGATAAGTATTACATCAAATTAAACCCGACAAAGTGTTCCTTTGGAGTCCCAGCAGGGTAGCTCCTCGGATATCTGGTATCAACAAGAGGAATCGAAGCCAATCCGGCAAGCAATTTTGATAATGAAAAAACCAAAAAATTACGAGGTGTACAACAATTGGCCGGGAGAGTGGCAGCGCTCAGCCGCTTCATTGCTCGATTAGGAGAAAAAGCACTACCATTCTACACTCTAATGAGGAATTCAGATAAGTTCGAATGGACCGAAGAAGCTCAACGCACTTTGGAAGACCTCAAAAAGACACTTTCGACGCCACTGTCATCGTGTCTCCACGAGAACAAGAGCTACTACTTCTTTACATTGCCGCCACAAATCAGGTGGTTAGCACGGTCCTAGTCGTAGAGCGACTCAAAGAAGGAAAAAACCCATGGTGTTCAGAGGTTAGTCTATTTCTTGAGCGAAGTCCTCTCGCCATCCAAACAAAGGTACCCGCATTATCAAAAATTAGCGTATAAAGTATTTATGTTAGCACGAAAGTTACGCCATTATTTTTCGGAATATCCGATCATAGTGGTCAATGAAGCACCTTTGTTGAACATCCTCAACAATCCAGAAGCAACTGGGCGTGTCTCTATATGGGGCATCGAATTATCCCCTCAAGATATCACGTATGAGAAACGTAAAGTGATTAAATCACAAGTTCTGCCTGACTTCATCACAAAATGGACTGAGCTACACTGTGCGGGTCACCTGACCTTTCTAGAACCTGGACAATGTACGTTGACAGATCAAAAAGAACGGAAGAAGCAGGAGCAGGAGTCATATTGATATCACCGCAAGGAGACAAGTTGCGATATATACTTCGGATGAGCTTTGCAAACGCATCCAATAATGAAGTTGAATATGAGGCCTTGTTGCACGGTATGCGGATGGCTAAAGCCTGCGGTGCAACTCGCCTTATTTTTTTGGTGATTATAATATTGTAGCATAGCAAGCAATGAATAAGTGTGATGCTGTCAGCGACAATATGATTGCTTACCGAGATGTCTACAACATCATGGAAGCTTAGTTCAATGATTGTGAAGTATCGCACATAGGAAGAGCAAGTAAGAAAGAAACCGACAATTTGGCAAACATCGGGTCCTTGTGCTTACCAGTGCCACCCGGGTTTTTTGGGAAGAAATATTGTAGCATTCTATTAAAGCAAAAAGACTTTCCAAGGTCATAGCTCCCAAGAAAGGAAAAAAGAAGAAGTTGAGAATAGACTCGGGGGCTTCATCAGCCAGTACAGGCATAGAGGAGACCCTTGAAGAATAACTAGAAATTGATGTGGTCATGATAATCGAACCTATATGGATGCAACCATACATAGCCTATATGACTCAGGGAGAACTACCTGAAGATGTGACAGAAGCCCGACGAATCACTCGGAGATCAAAATCCTTCAGGATAATTAAGGGAGAGTTATATAAAAGAAGTATTTCGGGAGTGTTGCAGCGATGCGTCACACGCGAAGAAGGGAAAAGTATACTCAAGGAAATACATGAAGGAATTTGTGGCCATCACGCTAGTAGCCGAGAAATTGTGGCCAAAGCATTCATGGAAGGATTTTATTGGTTCATGGTAGTTCAAGATACAAAATACATAGTTAGAACATGTTAAGCATGTCAACGATTCACAACAAAACCTGGAGCACATGCCGCTAAATTAAAACATATACCTTTGGCTTGGCCCTTCGCTCAACGGGGACTTGATATGGTAGGTAAACTTCACAAGTCATCTCCAAGAGGACACATCTTTCTTCTAGTAGCAGTCGACAAATTTACTAAATGGATAGAAGTAATGCTATTCACTACTCAAGATGGAGCTTCGGCTGTGAATTTTATACAATCCATAATATTTCGGTTCGGCGTGCCAAACATCATCATTACAGACAATGGAACTAACTTTACTTCCAATGAATTTAAGGAATACTGCGAGGATATGGGAATCAAGGTAAGCTACGCTTCAGTGGCTCATCCGCAAACCAATGGACAAGTGGAAAAAGCCAATGGCTTAGTCACTGTTGGCCTCTAGAAAAGATTGCTTGCACCACTCGACATAGCGAAAGGAGCATGGGTTGATGAGTTACCACCTGTTTTGTGGAGTTTGCGAACCACCCCTAATACTACAACACAAGAAACACCCTTCTTTCTGGTCCACGACACTGAAGCGTTCCTTCTAAACGAAGTTTCACATGGATCTCAAAGAGTAGCTGCATATGATGAAGAGGAATCAAGAGAAGCGCTCGAACATGACGTTGATGCACTCGACGAAGCTCGAGATGAAGCCCTACAAAGAACTACTATATATCAGCAAAACTTGTGCAATTATCATGGGCGACGATTATGTCCAAGATCCTTCACAATAGGGGATTTAGTTCTACGCCTCAAGCAAGATGGCCACCGATAGCTGGAATCACCTAGGGAAGGACCCTAAATTGTTACAGAAATTATTGCTGGAGGAGCATATCATCTACAAGACAAGAAGACACGAGTCAAATATTCCAATCCATGTAACATCGCACAACTATGAAGATTTTACGCTTAAGATTTTATGTTTACTTACAATACAATAAGTCCTACAGACTAGCTTTTAAAGCCAGAATATCTAGGCCAACGGTCAGGCAGCAATTCGCCAGAATAGTGTGTCATTAGTTGCACCACATAAATATATGAAGATAAGTTTATCGTACCTTCAGTTCTTGTTCATATCAATTAAGGGGATTTTCTATCTTTTTGATAATATTGATAAACAATCATGAGCCTATGTCCAGATACAGGCATCCGAACATAGCCTCGGGGGCTACTCCCATCGGGAGAGCTGGCGCACACCCGATAGAAAAATCATGTATGACAAGCAAAGATGATCATCAATTAAAAATTTATGAGTTTTACACTAATGTATCCTCAAAGGGCTACTCCCATTGGGAGCTCTCACAAAGTACCAAAATATATGATAAAATTCAAAACTATTGGCAACCCAGTAGGGCAACCGACAAAAATCAAAACATAAGAAAATCTCGGATTGCACTCAAACATGACAAAACTCCGAATGTCGTGTTCAAAAACATGAAGGTAAGACCCTGGGATTTGTCCTGTATGGCCTAGTAATCGCACAAGAATGCGCTCTGCTAGTAAAATATTCGTATCTACGATGCGATGAAAAATCCCGATGGACGCGTTGGGTACCCGATAAAATAGAACTGGGATTCAGTATACAGTAAGACCTCAGTGGATCGAACTGAATTACGCCAGTAATAAATTTCAAGTTCAGGCCTCGATACTTGAATTTGATGTAGGACAATCTTGTTTTTTCCTAGGCGCAGTTAACTGATTCCCGATCTGTCGGATGCATTAGGCTTGTTGTACCAAATCCCCATGAAATAAAAATAAGAACAAAGGAAAAGAACTGAACATATCTTTGAGACTCAACCTAAATCTACGATTCAAGTAGAGTCTCGGGGGCTACTAACATAGGTATGATTACTTGGGTACCTATGATTTGCTACCTAGGCCTTAAGAAAGGTTTACGGCCCATGAAGAGTCAATATGATAGCCAGAAAGGAGCAACCAACAAGGGCTATAGTTGTATTAGGAAAGAAGAGAAAGCACCAACATCGAGTTGGTATTGTAATCATGTATTTGTAACCTATCCAAATACAACTTTGAGACCCGACTATTATATATAGGACAGGAGAGGCTTAGGTGAGGATTACCGAATAATCCCCAAGCGATTTGTAATAGTGTGATTCACCAAATATTCAGGCAACTTTGATTCCATTGTTCTCCTGACATCCGACGAAATCCCCAGCGTTCTCTTTCCGCGAAACCCTAAGTCCTTCTTCATGGACATTGTCGAGGCTACCCCTCATCACCCCCTATACAACAGTACCCATCGAGTTGTACTACCAGACCTGGAGGAAGTTGAACGCTGAAGCTCGGAGCTACAACCCCGAGCGAGACCATAGTTTCCAAAGTATGGTACTACCGGACCTGAGGGCTTGTAATACCGGTCCCACTAGGGCCTGCTCCCACACAGACTAGGCCACAACCCATGTATTTCCATAAATACCCCTTTTCTCCACAAACTACCCTTATTTAAGTGGTTGTTTTATAAATATCCCCACCCCTCCATTTGTAAACCCTGGACTTGATAATAGAACTTGAAGAACTACCCCTTAGAGGATCCTATCTAGTTTTGGTCTCACCTTCCTACCAAGGAAGATATATTAACACAAACCTCTTTGGATTTTCCCCTTGAGCATCCAAGTTGTACGAGATCTTCCAACTGAGTGGTCTCTTTCAAAGATATCAAGATCTCACCAAGGTTCTTAGGCCTAACCAATTGGGTTAGAGAGATAGCTTTGATAGATATCGATCATAGGGATTGTATTGGATCGGTAGCCACTTGAGAGAGCCAACGGCTTGTATCGTGTTTGCGTTGCATGTGTTTGCCAAGTTCTTTATGTGTAAGTTCAATTGGATATTCCTCTCCCTCTTCCCCCGCGAAATCCCTGCTTATCTCTGAGAATGCGAAAGATCGGGCCATCCCGTGGCTTCCCCGAAAACATATTGGTATCAAGAGCCCTTGAGTTATCACGAATTATTCCTCAGTTTCTTCTTTCCACCGTAAATTCAAAAATTTCTCCAAAAATATCCCATGATACCTTGAGATCAATATATGGTTTGGTGTGGTTTTAGTGGACTTGTCCATGAATCTCTTGATCATGGTGTCGATCTATGTTCCTTGCACTTCATTATGCCCTAATTGGTCAGAATCCCACAGATTTGAGCATTTTGGGGTAAATTTTACAATCAAGTTTGAAATCTCAATGAACAACAAACCACAAAGCAGTACTACCTGTAATATACCATAGTTTAAGAGACTCGAAATGGGTAGAACAAATAAATGTACATGGCATCCATGCATAAAATTTGGGGATAATTAAAAACTTTTTGTTAGAACTTGTCTATGTAATTCAAGTTTGACTTAAGTTGATGAGTTATACTTAGGTCATTAAGTTGAGCGTTACAAACTTCGGTGTGACCTTTCCTAAGACTCTATCTTAGGAAGGTAGAAGCGACATTCATGAGTCAAAATGAACCATAACACAAGAACATCCTTAATGTATAAATAACTAGATCTATTATATCTTATTCTATCTTGTTTGGTCATCCTTAATCTATCATGTGCTAGACAATTCTCTAGAACACTTGAAGCCAAAAATTTATCTATCTAAATCTTTATTTATTCTCTATTCTTACTACTCATTCAATCCATTAACCCCTCATAAGAAAAAGGAATAGACCTTGATATGTTATAAGTACTACCATCATCTTTAGGATGAAAGCCTAGTGGTTAGTTAGGGTATCTAGAAAATAGAGAATCTAACAATATCCTGAGTAAACCTTGAGTACCCAATTGGAATAAATCTAAAATGTATCACTTGATAGGATCATTCTTTCAAACAATGAGTCCCATACTTGATACTAAGCCATAATAATAAATATTTAGTGACTGACTCTAAATGATTAATATTCATCCTAAAACCCTATACCCAAGTTTGATACATATACAAGACCATCCTATTAGATCATCTATTTATTTGTGCATTGATGATTACTTATGCTTGATCATATACAGTGAGACCTAGACTTGGTATCACTACAATTGAATCATACTTAGGGTTACCTATTACTCCTAGTTAACCTCAACCAAGTAGAAGAATTATTGAAAACTTATCCCATGAACTAGTGTACGATAGAGGACCTAGTGACTTATAATCACTAATATGCATATGTTGATAACGTAACCATTGCTCATTAGAAATGTATAACCTAGTATACCAGAACCAATGCCAAAACAAGTGAAGCAACTATTTATTCTAAACTATATTCTAGTTGAAGTAGCTCTTGTTGACACCTCATTAATACCTAGTTAGAGCTATCACTTAAGAAAACACCCAAGCTTAGTAGCTAAAGACAATTCACACTATCTAACACTCCATCCTTTGCACTCTTGCTTGAGTGGTTTGGATGCTTGAAAATTTGGGAGAACAAAAAAATTTAGGCTTAAATTGCTTGAGTGTATGTGGAGTTTAAGATGAATAAACGTGATCTTCTAAAATCAAAGGAAAATAATGGTGTGCTAGTTTTGGTTGATAGCCTAGGTAATCTAGATCACTAACCCATAGGAATCATGAATCCTTTTTATTCTACCTAAAAACCTAGAGAAATACTTTGAAAATGACTAAGTCTATAACACCCCGGATTTCTGACATACCCAGAGGTGCTACCGCATTATCTAAATAACCAAGTATAAGAAATATTCTAATATTGGGGATCACTTCCTTTGTTTATAAGAGCATCCATGATAGACAATTTAGACAATGATCAATGAGTAACTGACTAGTGCATATTTGCATCATGTTTTATATTATTATTTTGCATTGTACATGTTGGATCTTGGTATTTTACGGTGTTCGCACGCACATTTTATGTCTGTTTTCACCAGGATTAGGACATATGATGGATACAATGGACACAATCCTTGGAGCAGTTGTATTGGGGAGAAAAGGAGTCAAAAACAACGTAAATCGCTTATTTGGGAAATATAAATAACACCAGAAGAAAACCCGAAGCGACCAAGACATCCAGAGAGTTTAATGACCAACTATATGACCGGAATACTTTTTCCGGTCGTATAGTTGTGGTCGTATAGTTGGCGCCGCCACCGCCTCCTCAAATAGTTTCACCCCATGCAACTGGATCGGAGAGACGACATACAGAACACCTAGAAATCGCCGAAAACCTCACCTCCATAAGGAATCTGGAGGGGCACTTGCCCAAGGGATCCATCTTCGCCCTACGTAGATCTGGGAGGCCAAGGCATCGATCTTCACGTTCATCAACCGTTGCACCACCATCATCTCCATCCATCCCATCTACATCCCATCTAGATCTTGTTGTAATTTTTGTACTCGTTGTGGATTTATACAAGAACTATTCATTTACAATTGATTCCATTACCATTGCCATGATGTTGATTGCCTCCATGTCTGAGTAGATCTTTAGTTCTTGGGGAGACTGAGAAACCCTAGCATATGACTGGGATAAGCTAGATATTATTATGTTATACATCATTATGTGTATGAGTTAATTATCTTCATATTGATGTTAGGAGTTGTGCACGTCCTTAATATTTGCCTCTTATGGGGACTCTATGAAGGGGATTACTTGTTGGTAGACAAAGGGATGATAGATCTTACTGTGACTATAAAGCTATTGTCATTCTTTACATACTAACTTGGGGAACCAAGGAGAACTCATAAAGCCATGTCCATGCCACGAGAGAAATCCCTTAATAGCGGGATAATACGATTGATGTCGTTTATCTGTCAGTTGTGATTATGAAGGATGATGTGAGCAGTGGTTTCTGCCTATTTGTCCATATATGGAGCTCCTCCCACAAACATGCATATCATGAGAATATTCGTTATAATAATCTTGATTGCTTAGTCTAAATTGCTAGTGGTGTATCCACCAATCCCTAAGAATGCCTTTTCCCCTATTGCAGTTCCAAGTTCTTTTACACACGTGATTCTTATTTTCTGCATTAAGTTTTACTTTACTTTAAATTACTTCATTCAATCAAAAACCCAAAAACAACTCTACTTTTATTGCATCTTAAATTTATTCCTTAAGTACTTTGTTTAGTTTTAGTTAAAAGCATTTTAGTCTTTCGCCTACTTCTCCCTATGGGATCGATATCTTTATTTTGAAACTAGCTACAAACGATATGTGTATTTGCACTCATAAAGCTATTTTCTAGCGCTGTTGCTGGGGAGCTTAGCACTATAAGTCACTTTACTTTTAGTTATTTACTTTTGTTGTACTAAATTTTAATTTAAGTTGCAGGACCGCAACAATGTACAACACTCAGCATTTAATCCAGCTTGAGGCAGTAAGGAAAATGGGTTCACCCATGGACGCTTTTATAAGTGTCAATAAAAGCATAAATCCGGATGGAATTGAGATCCACCCTTTATTATTTGAACTACTACACTCTAAGAAATTTGCAGAAACTAATGAAGAGAGTCCATATGGACACTTACAATTCTTTGAAGATATTCTCAGTTCCTTTATATTCGACGATGGTAATCTTGATATGGTTCAAACCAAGTTATGTAGACAAATTCTCTCTAATAATGTTTGCGACTGGTATAGATCTTTTTGTGCAAAATCACCAAGGACTTTTAACAGAATTGAGGACCAATTTCCTATCAAAATATTACTGAGAAAGCAAAGCTCACAAGATGATAGGTATTATTATCAGTTTAAAAAATAATCCCGATGAAGGTTTGTATGAAGGGTATCTAAGGTACAAGAGCTATCTAGATAATTGCCCCCATCATCATTTGCCTGATTGGTTGATCACTCATAGTTTTTATGGAGGGCTTAACAATGAAAACATAATGAATTTAGACATCGCTTCTAATGGTAGTTTTCTATCTTATACCTATGATGAAGCTTGGAAATTAATAATGAAAATGAGGGAGGCAACGTAAAATCTTAAAAATGTGGAGAACATTACAAATAGTATTTTTGAATATGCTTGTGTTAACGATTTCCTTGTAGATGAAAGGACTTGTGGAATGATTAAAACCCTTGGTATTGATTATTACTCAGTAAAGAAAATTATTGAGAATTATGTAGGGTATTTATAGGTACCTACAGAATGGGAACCCCATAAAACCCTCGAAGAAAATAAGCGTGCAAGAGCGCTAATGGAAGAGTTCTCCTCTGCACCTATTCAAGAGAATATCAAGAAAAAGCAAAAAGAGGAAGAACAAATAAAAAGAAGATTAAAGAAACCATAAAAGAACCCTGAAGCTACAAATATAAATAATGTTATATTGAAGGATCTTATGGAAGCACGAATAGTGGATAATGAAGTGGTTATGCTAGACTTTGAAACCTCAGAATTAATTGAAGGTAAGGTACGAGGTAATGAAACTTCTAAACCTATGACTCCTATATATTGTGGAGAAACTTTCTTATACGGAATTTGTGAGCCGATTTCCACTATAAATATTATGCCTTCATCACTTTATGAAGAACTTTGCTATAATTTAAATAATCCAGATGTGGAACCGGTAGAAACTACTATTAAATTTTCTAATAGAACTAATATAAAACCGGAAGGGGTTATCAGAAACATCTATGTCTTTATTGGATCACTCATGTACCCCCTTGATTTTCATATTGTTGACATGCCTCCAGATTCTTTTTGTCCTATTCTTTTAGGCAGGCCTTTTGTTTACATAACCAAAGATCGAGTTGATAATAAGAAGGAGACTATTTCACTGATGTTTCGTGAAGAGGAAATGACATTCCACTTTGCTAAACTAAAGAAGAGGCCATATGAAGTGAAGTTATCAAGGAAGAGAAAAAGGTTGCCGAGTTGGCTGCAATTCATTTCAGTACTACACAAGATGAATTAGAGAGGAGCCTAATTAATTGGTAAGAAGCACCGGATGATGACGAGAGAGAAGACATGGATGATTACCTTGATTCAGTTTCGGAGCACAAAATTCACATGACTATGAAGAACTGGTAAGAAAAGGAGATGAAGAACCTCCGCCAATTGAATTGAAACAACTTCCAGACGATATGAGGTATGAGTTTTTAGATAATGAAAATAAATGTCCTGTTATTATTAGCAAAAATATATCAGAAAATGAAACAAATAAAGTCATTTTAGTCTTGGTTAAGCATCGTGAAGCCTTTGGATATGCTCTAATTGATATTAAAGGAATAGACCCATCTATTGTAACACATAAGATTACCCTGCTTGATGATGATGAACGTGTAGTTGATACAAAAAGAAGGCTTAATACGAAAATGAAAGAAGTAGTAAGAAAAGAGGTTGTACGCTTATTAGATGCAGGCATAATATATCCTATTTCTAACAGTAAGTGGGTTAGCCCAGCTCATTGCATACCAAGACAAGGTGGTATTGATGCTGCTATGAATGAGGATGGTGAGCTAGTTCTTGTAAGGCCTATTGTTGGATATCATATGTGCATTGATTTTAGGAAGCTAAATCGTGAGACATAGAAAAATCATAAACCTATACCATTTATGGATAAAATTTTAGAAAGACTTAGTAATATATTTATTTCTGTTTCTTGATGGTGATTCTAGATATTCTCAAATTGCCATACAACCGGAAGATCAAGAGAAACAACTTTCACTTGGACTTATGGCACATATGATTATAGATAAATTCTATTTGGCTTATGTAAAGCGGCAGCTAGTTTTCAAGAATGTGTTTTAAATATCTTTGATGATTTTGTTGAGAAGACTATGGAAGTTTTAACAAATAATTTTGTTGTTTGTAGAACAACCTTTGATAATTGCCTCTACAAACTAACCGTTTTGCAGAGATGCAGGCAATCAAGTTTGGTTTTGAATTGGGAACAATGACGTTTCATGGGAAGAGAAGGTAAAGTTTTTGGGCATAAGGTTTCGGACAAGGGTATAGAAATAGATAAAACTAATATAAATGCTATAGACAATCTTCCAATACCTCAGGACATAAAAAACTTAAAATGTTTCTGGGACATGCATGTTTTATAAGTGTTTTACAAAAGATTTTGCTAAAATAGCTATGCCTCTCACCAACCTTCTTGAGAAAGAAACTCCATTCTACTTAGACCATAACTGTATTGCAGCTTTTGAGAACCTTAAAAACAAATTAGTTTCAGCACCCATCATGCAATCTCCAAAATGGGATGAACCTTTCAAAATCATGTGTGATGCTAGTGACTATGCTTTATGGGCTGTGTTAGGACATCGAGACGGAAAGAATTTAAATGTTATTTATTATGCTAGTAGACCTCTTAATAGGATTCAGAAAAATTATGCTACTACAGAAAAAGAGTTCCTAGCTATAATTTTTGCTTAAGACAAATTTTGATCTTACATCATTAATTCTAAGGTAATAGTTCATATGGATCACCAAGCTTTGCGTCACCTCCTTTTGAAAAAGGATGCGAAGCCCATGTTGATTATGTGGGTTCTATTACTACAAGAATATGATTTGCAAATAGTGGATAGGAGGGGTAAGGATAATCCGATAGTAGATCATCTCTCTAGGATGGAGGGAATAATTACTAACCTGTACCTATAAATGAGTCATTTATGGGAGAATATTTAGAAAATGTTGAAATTGCTGATCCTTGGTATGTGGATTATGCTAACTATCTCGCAGTAAAATTTATACCTCTTGGCATGACAAGAAATCAAAGGATGAAATTCTTTAATGATATTAAATATTACTTTTGGCATGATCCGTATCTATATCATCATGGACCTGATGGAATGGTTCGGAAGTGTGTTCCTAACCATGAAATGAATGCAATTTTGCAAGCTTGTCATGATAGCCCATATTGAGGACATCATGCAGGCAAGCGAACTATAGCAAAGGTACTTCAGTCCGGATTCTATTGGCCCACCTTGCTCAAGGACACACACATGTATGTAGAACACTGCGATGCTTGCCAAAGAAGAGGTAATATAGGTAGGAGACAAGAAATAGCAATGAATTATAGTCTTATAATCAAACCCTTTGATGTATGGGGAATGGATTATATGGGACCTTTTATAGAATCAAATGGTTATACTCATATTCTTGTTGCTATCGGTTATGTTACTAAATGGGTTGAAGCTATTCCAACAAGCCATGCAGATGCAGCCGCCTCAGTGAAGATGATCAAGGATGTAATATTCCCCAGGTTTGGAGTTCCTAGATTCTTAATCACTGATGGTGGTTCTCATTTTATGAAAGGAACTTTCAAGAAAATCCTCAGCAAATATGGAGTAACTCATCTTGTTGCTTCACCGTATCATCCTCAAACGAGTGGTCAAGTGGAACTCTCCAATAGAGAATTAAAGACCATATTCGAGAAGACGGTGGACAAATCAAGAAAAGATTGGTCATACAAGTTAAATGACACTATATGGGCATACCATAATGCGTTTAAAAATGCAATGGGTATGACACCTTATAAGATGGTATATGGTAAATCATGCCATTTACCTTTAGAATTGGCACACAAAGCTTTTTGGGCAATCAAAAACCTAAACTATGATCTTAAAGCAGCAGGAGAAAAACATTTATTAGATATTCATGCTTTAGATGAGTTTAGAAGTGAGGCTTATGATAATGCTAGATTGTTTAAAAAAAGTGAAAAGATGGCATGATAGAAAAATAGAATATAAGACCTTTAAAAGTGGAGACAAAGCGTTGCTCTATAATTCTTGTCTTAAGTTGTTTCTAGGGAAACTCAGATCAAAGTGGGAAGGCCCTTATATAGGTGAAGAAGCTTATGCATTGGGATCAGTGAAGCTCTAGGGAAAAACACCCTCTCTTTCATGGGTAGTGAATGGACAACGCTTGAAGCATTATCAAGTGAAGAAGATATAAGTGTTGTCGTGGTGTGGAACACGGCAGTGCCATCGGGGATGGCATGAGAGGGGACAATCAAGATGCTACCAGTGTCTACTCACAACGGGTTGAGCACAGATACTGCAAACACAACGATGTACCTAGGTTTGGAGCCCACTCGGCAAGGTAACACTCCTACTCGTGTAAGGATCTACTATCGAGGGGCGAATGCCCAATACAGATGCTCCTTGAGCTATTTTCCTGGCAGCTACTTGCTAGAAGAAGAGGAACTAATCAAATTGTCTAATCTAGGGAACTTCTAACTTGTAATCGTCTACCCAGAACCCTAGCACTACCCCTCCTTATACACTGGTTGGGGAGGTAGCTTACAGAATGGGTTCTAGGGTTTACTGTTTGGATCTAGGCTTACAAAGTGGGCCGGCTAGATGGGCCTGAACGGTAGGCCCGGGTCCAGTCAAGCTTCTAGTATAGGGGAGGACAACGCTACAGTGTCTAGCGCCTTTTATTTACTCGTGAGCTGGCTCTTTATCCGCTAGCCGGCTCTTCATCCGTAAGTCAGAGCTTTACTCGTCAGCCCTTGCTTTGGCACAGTTGTTCGGTAGCGCCGATCGGGCTAGCCAGCCTGTTTGGTCAAAGGTGCTCTCAGCAAGGAGCATCACCCCTACCATACCATGGCTAGCGGATCCGAGGCAGCCGGCTTGCAGTGGCCTCACAGCCGGTTCTTCTGGCCACCCGGCTAGACGGGCTAGCCGGGGAAACTTGGATGCGGACCGGGTGGAGCGTTCCCACCGGCTGTTGTTCCTTGTTGTCTTGGGTCTAGACGGCCAGGGCTCTTTGGAGCCAGCCGGTTGGTCCTGTCTTGGCCTATCTGGGGGTCATCCCCCCGACAAGTGCAGTCAACATACAAGGGATCACCCCAGAAGAGGTGATTAAGCAAAGATATACAAGGGATGGCAACTGTAAGAAGAATGGACATGGGATGAAATGAGCAACACTACGATCAAGCTATTGACCATAAAAGAGCGCTTCATGGGAGGCAACCCATGCAAAGTAAAGGTTTGAGTAAACTTTTAAATTTTTAATTAAATTTTAATGATCTTGTGTTAAATGAGGAACATTTGAAGCTCTAGTGAAGAAAAAGGAAGATTGATAATACCAATATTGGTCGAAAATTTAAGCTGTCATTTTTCTTTCAAAACTTGATATTTTGTTAAGTTTCAGATTAATAAAGAATCCTTGGAGAAGCAGGAAATTTTTGGTTGACACGGAAGGTTTAACAACCAACTATACGGTGGGAATAAAAATTCCGGCCATATAGTTCCGGTCGTATAGTTATTTCGACATCACCCCTTCCGTCAATGAAAGGTACTAATAGTTTAACAACCAACTATACTGCGGGAATAAAAATTCTGGCCGTATAGTTTCTATCGTATAGATATTGATGCCTTTGACAAAACTCTTTTCTGGGTACTGATAGTTTCATGACCAACTATATGATGGGAATAAAAATTCTGCCCGTATAGTTGTGGTCATATAGATATCAACCCATCTCAAAAAAAACATTCGGAGT
The DNA here is from genome assembly GCA_910589775.1 of Avena eriantha. NCBI lineage: Eukaryota > Viridiplantae > Streptophyta > Magnoliopsida > Poales > Poaceae > Avena > Avena eriantha. Next base: position 107,127,445 of record OU342740.1, on the reverse strand, counting down.
ACTGAAGATTTAACGACCAACTATATGACGGGAATAAAAATTCCCGACCGTATAGTTTCGGCCGTATAGCTGGTTCCACCGTAGAAGAAATTCTGTAGTTAGTTCGTAACTATACAGCGGGACCTATACGGGCAGCACCCATATAGTTTCTCATTACGAAAGGCGGCTAGGGTTTTTGACCTCCCCTTAAAAGCTGATCACATATAACCTTTTTCATTAATTTTTGGCAGAGCTACAGCCTCCAGCCTCGAAAAATCCTCTCCATCCCTATACAAGAGCCTTCTAACAACATCCGTGCAGTGAAGCCATGCAACCCTTCCATGTCAACAAGATCTAAAGGAAGAAAGAAGAGAAGCCCGTGATGAGGATCGAAGAAGTAGAACCTAAAGGATCATCATCATCTAGCCTAGAGATCAAGCCTCTCCCAAATTGGGAGGACATGTTCCCGCAAAGGATGGAGATGATGAGGCAAGTTGAGCAGGGAAAGAACAAGGATGAGTATCTCCCTAATCCATGTCGTCACAACATAAGATCCTGTTACAAACCTCCTCCTGGTCCATCACCTCTTAAACCTAAGAAGGTGTGGCAAGATGAGATTCATGATAAGATCTATGAGTTGGGAAAAGCTTCGAAGGCATGTGTTGAAACAATTGGAGAGGGGATTGACTCCTACTAGATGATGAGCAAAGACCTCGATAAAAAGGTCAATGACATCGATGGTAGAGTTGGTTTCTTGATTAAAACAGTCTTTGAGTTGACAGTTGAGAAGAAATTCCTCAAGAAGAAAATGTTGAAGCTTCAATACGACATGGCCAAGCTCAGCATCTGCTTTGCAAGCATAGTTAAAGATGGCAACACAAAAGAAGAGGGTAATACTCTTCCTATCCAGGAGGAGGAATAGGTACGAGCAAGGAGTTATTTGATCCCGCCTGGCTTGATTCCAAGCTTGGGGAGATCTTTAAGCCCTTGTAATCTACCCTATAAGTTTTATATTACTATTTTAGTCTTGCATTAGTTCGAGTTTAGAAATAAAGTTTGCATCATTTGAAATCCCTTAAGGAATAGTCGATCCCATTTGTGAAATTCTGAGTTTATTATTATATATGGAGCATTATTGAGTTTGTGCTTGTCTTATTGGATATATGAATGGCTTGAGTATAATTTTACTTGCACTTGATGATAACAGTAGGAGTCTTCCACACCATTAGTATTAATGGAACAAGATAATTTAATCGATATGTTGTAAGTTCATGGTTTGATTTACAAAAAGTAAAAATAATCTGATTAGTCAAGTTAAAAAAGAAACCTTGAACAAAGGAGAATTAAAAGTGCTATCAAAATAGAGTGTGAACAAGTTGAGGTAGAATCTTCCAGTTATAAAGATGCTTCATATACAATTGGAATTTGGTAATTGAGATTGTTAAACTTTCGATTCCTACATGAAGTGGAATGTATGGCTAGCTTCTTTGAACAACACTTAAAGAAAAGTGTGAGCATATATATATATATTAAGAAGAAACAGAGCGAATGTGCAAAGAGCAAATAGGCATACACCACTATATTCTGGTATGACAAAGAAGCCTTTTGAGATTTTGAATCCCAAGTGAATATGTTAATCCTCAAGCACTTCTCCGTCCCTAACTCATTCGGTCAAACCGAATACTTTTACATCATGTTGAGATTCATCATTTGTGAACTGTTGATCACTAAGGTGTGGAAGCCTTCTAATATTATTTGGATGGTTCGAGTAAGGTACTATTCATGAACTTATTCGTATGTATCATATATGATAAACACATGCTGCAACTGCCTCAATTATTTTATCGACTCAGCTTCATGAATGTGAGGATCACATCCATTAAGCTAAACTTGCTCGGGAGGAGCAAGAGTCTAAGCTTGGGGAAGTTGATGAGTGCATATTTGCATCATGTTTTATATTATTATTTTCCATTGTAGATGTAGGATATTGGTATTTTACGACGTTCGCACGCACATTCTATGTCTGTTTTCACTAGGATTAGGACAAATGATGGATACAATGGACATAATCCTTCGAGCAGTTGTACTAGGGAGAAATGGAGTAAAAACAACGTAAATCGCTTATTTGGGAAATATCAATAACACCAGAAGAAAACCCGAAGCGAACAAGGAATCCAGAGAGTTTAACGACCAACTATACAACCTAAATACTTTTACCGGCCGTATAGTTGCGGTAGAATAGTTGGCGCCACCACCGCCTCCTCAAATAGTTTCACCCCATGCAACTGGATCGGAGAGACGACATACAGAACACCCAGAAATCACCGAAAACCTCATCTCCGGAAGGAATCTGGAGGGGAAACTTGCCCAAGGGATCTATCTTCGCCCTACGCAGATCTGGGAGGCCAAGGAATCGATCTTCATCTTCATCAACCGCTGCACCACCATCATCTCCATCCATCCCATCTACATCTTGTTGTAATTTCCGTACTCGTTGTGGATTTATACAATAACTATTCATTTACAATTGATTCCATTACCATTGCCATGATGTTGATTGCCTCCATGTCTGAGTAGATCTTTAGTTATTGGGGAGATGGAGAAACCCTAGCATATGATTGAGATAAGATAGAGATTATTATGTTATACATCATTATGTGTATGAGTTAATTGTCTTCATCTTGATGTTGGGAGTTGTGCACCTCCTTAATATTTGCCTCTTATGGGGACTCGATGAAGGGGATTACTTGTTGGTAGACGGAGGGATGATAGCACTTACTGTGACTATAAAGCTATTGTCATTCTTTACGTACTAACTTGGGAAACCAATGATAACTCATAAAGCCATGTCCATGGCACGGGATAAATCCCTTAATAGCGGGATAATACGATTGATGTCGTTTATCTGTCAGCTATGGTTATGAAGGATGATGTGAGCAATGGTTGCTGCCTATTTGTCCATATATGGAGCTCCTCCCAAAAACATACATATCATGAGAATATTCGTTATAATAATCTTGATTGCTTAGTCTAAATTGCTAGCGGTGTATCCACCACTCCCTGAGAACGCATTTTCCCTATTGCAGTTCCAAGTTCTTTTACACACGCGATTCTTACTTTCTACATTATGTTTTACTTTACTTTAAATTGCTTCGTTCAATCAAAAACCCTAAAAAACTCTACTTTTCTTGCATCTTAAATTTATTCCTTAAGTACTTTGTTTAGTTTTTGTTAAAAGCATTTTAGTCTTTCGCCTACTGCTCCCTATGGAATCGATATCTTTATTTCGAATCTAGCTACAAACGATATGTGCACTTGCAGTCATCAGTAACCTAAATAAGGATATCATAAACATAGACACACTTTATAGTTCATAACTCGGCTATAAACATGAATAAGGATCTAAGCGACCAAAGGCTCACAATAAGAAAATTCTAGACGACACAAATAGATAAGTAATAGAATAAAACTACTAGGATATTTTTATGATTGTTCACTAAGCATTGTGTAAAAAATATATGATCAAGTGATGTGGTAAGCGTGCTACACCCATCTCCCGTGCATATGCCATTTAATAGGTACCTGAAAACAAAATGAAATGCAAGAATGAGTACATAAATACTCAGCAAGTAAAATTAGAACACTGGTGAATAATTAACCTAAAGATTGGAACCAAATTGTTGAATATGTCGTCCGGACTAGCCCATGAGCTAAAAGTACTCACCGAACTTAATTCGGAACTAGCCGCTTGGACAGTCTCGCCAGACTAACCTGAAAGAATAGCAATCGGACTAGCCCACAAGCAAACAGTTCTCACCGATCTTTATCGGAGTAGCCGCTTGGAACAGTTTCTCACCGATTTAGCAAGGAAAATAAGAAACATGATATTTTGAACATGAAGAGATAAATCGAAGCAAACGAATCAAAACAAATCCGAATTGAATAAAATTGGATACGAGGATTCTCTAGTCAAATGAGAACAAGTAATCACACGATCACACAAATAATGGACGATTGTACAAGAAAACAGGGTTTTGTCATGCACTTGCCTTAACCACGACGGTCAAAAGAAGAATTAATATTGGCACCGAAAACTATCAAACTAGATATCGCTAGCGCGGGATGGTCTTTGGACATTGGGGCAGTGCCCTGGCAAGGTGTTACCAGCTGACTCAAACAACATGGAGGTCGATTGAAGATCCTTGATGCGACGGAGGCGGAAGGTTCGGGTTGAGACGACTTTGGCAGCGTCGGGCAGACTAGGGCAGGGGTGTCTCATGAGGAATTGGGACTCGTTCGACTGGGCTTAATATTTAATTGTATTTTTCCTTTTAAGTCCATATAGGTTTGGACTTCTCACGTGAAAAATCCATAGGTCTAGATTTATTTAATTCTCAATCTCCTCATATGGCTCTTGGTTAAAAATATAATTAAAATAGCAACTATCATCATTTTTGTCCAAGAAATACCAGAAATACATCTAAAAACTGGGGTGTTGCATTCTACCCTCCTTCAAGAGAATTCGTCCTCGAATTCTTCACACTTGTGATGTTTTTTAAGAGATAACATGTGTTTGATCCAAATTCGCGCCTACACATCTCCTCTCTTAACTAAATATACTAGATTTACCGGCACACGAGTGGTTCACCTCTCCAATGTAACAAAAGCTAATAGTCAGAGTAGTTGGTATGGGGGCCAATTCATCCCGCACTCGAACTATTAAATCCGTACGTGGATATATAAATCTCGCAACCTCACACTCTGACATCCTCGCTAGTTTTGCAAAAACATCATAGGGATACGGACTTTCACATTTAGTCAAACAAGAACCAGTACACATGAACTCAAGTATAAGTACTTCAAACATACTCAAGTTTTCCTACGACCGGACGATAGAAAAAATTGTGGCATGACAGATAACATAGAATCACCACTATATTGCAAACTTTAATGAGCTCAACCAAAGGAGTATAAACAAGGTTGGTGGAAAAACTAAGTAAGTTTGCTTCCAATAGCACGAGAAAAAAATGAGTTGAATGAAAGTTAAAACGTTGGAGTAGGCATAAATCAATGAAAAGATGTACCTGAGACACCATTATGGTGGCCCAGAGAAGAAGCTAGTTGCTGGTGGTTACGGACTCTAGCATGTGTTGAGGTAGATGGATCTGAAACTAGTTGTTGCGGTTGTAGAGGAGGTAGCTGGAGCGGAACATATGGGGCTACAAGTGGAGGTGCATGACCATAGTGGCTACAGAAAGGAGGCTAATATGGATGGGGTGGAAACTGTGGAGGTGCACCTTGAGATCCCACCACCATCTGTACCAAACCATATGAAGATTTGACTCATGAGGGAACATCCTTGGAAGGAATGGTTGTTGCTGAGCCCATGGAAGGACTAGTCAACATCTACTTGACAATAGAATTAGGATTTTGACTGCACACAAGTTTCATGTGACCAGCCTTGCCACAAAGGTCACATGAACCATAAAAGTCACACTCAGAAGCACGATGACCTTGGCCACACTTGAAGCAAAACAAGCTTTGTCCTGGAGCAGGTCGAACGAATGATGATGAGAGGTAACCTTGGCAATACCCATGGTGATGGACTTGGGATTTCGCGGAAAAGAGAACACTTGGGATTTCGTAGAATGTTAGTGAAACAATGGAATCAAAGTCGCCTAAAGATTAAGTAATCACACTATTGCAAGTTGTCTTCTAGATTTCGATGTCTATTGTCTAGATCTAAAGTTGGGTGTAACGTCTATCTTATTGTGTTCTTGATATCCTCCTCATTGGACCCTCCTAGCCTTTATATATGGGGAGGCTAGGTCTCAGGTACCAATACGATTTGGTTTACAACTTAGAGTTCGTATCTAGTCTAGTCTTGTACTTTCCTTGTCTTGTTCCACCAGGATTCTGTGTCCTTGTAACCTTCGTATCAGCCAAACCGCCGTGGGCTTCATGGATCTTGGCATATCTTCGGGTGAGGCTTCCGCTAGGCCACACCATATATAGCAATAATAGGCACCCGAAGGGTTATGCCCATTTCAAATGATGTTCTATTTCAACGGTGTGTTGAAAAAGAATGGGCCTCTGACTTATTGGGCTTGGTGGACTCTTGACGATGCTGGCCTGACTTGGACTTCTTGAATTCAGACTATTGGGTAGACCCACTACCATCTTGGTAAGTCCTCTTGCGGCCTCCATATACGCCCCTAGTGCCTCCAGCGTGACCCCCACGGGATGCGGTGAGTCTAAACTCCAACTCCATCCTTCTAGCTTGTTCAATTACTTCAGAGTAGCTAGTCTACGACTTTTCTCCCATCACTTCCCTATATCTTGAGTTGAGGCCTCTAAAGAACGCTTGGCCCTTGTGTGCCTCATTTCCATTTACTCTATCCACAAAGAGCACCATCTTACTGAACTCAGCCTCATACTCGTCCACACTCTTCTATCCTTGTTCAATCTGGGTAAGTGCGATTAACATTTCTTCCTTGAATGATTTGGGATAATACCTATTAGTGAACTGCTTGACAAAGAACCCCCAAGTAGTTTCCCCTTGATAGGAGCATGAGCTGCACAAACTCCTCTCCACCATGCGTCAGCCAAGCCTTTAAGCTGAAAGGCCACAAAAATAACTCTCTTGACCGATGGCAACTCCAAAACATCCATATACTTCTCCATGGTATTCAGCCAAGATGATGCTTCCATCGGTGTTCCAGACCCATCGAACTCACCAGCATTCAGCGAGAACCATTCTTTGAGCTTCATTCCAGGACCATCATGTCCACCACCAATGGCAGATTGGCTGCCATGTGTTCCCACATTTTGACTCTGCTCAACTTCTACATCTCATTCCTCTGTATGGCTATTGTGGCCTCCACGATGTCCACGACCACGAGCGTGGCCACGGGCCCTACCCCTAGCTCTTGGCGGCATAACTATATAACACATTATCAAATAATCAACAAAGCAAACCGATAGGAACAGATCATATGGAAAGCATATGCATTGTTTAGCATAAAATCAACAAACAAAGATAAAAACAAAAAAATTATATAGATGAGATGCATGTCCCATGAACCCCATCCTACTGTGCATAGTGTATCAAATTTTAAACCGGGCCTAAAGAAAAAATTTAAGTTCTAAAACAGTAAGTTCTTAAGAGGCTAGTATAGAGATCAAGCGCCTGGCTCTAATACCAACTATAACACCCCGGATTTCTGACATACCCAGAGGTGCTACCGCATTATCTAAATAACCAAGTATAAGAAATATTCTAACATTGGGCATCAGTTCCTTTGTTTATAAGAGCATCCACGACAGACAATTTAGACAATGATCAATGAGTAACCTAAATAAGGATCTCATAAACATAGAGTTCATAACTCGGCTATAAACATGAATAAGGATCTGAGCGACCAAAGGCTCACAATAAGAAAATTCTAGATGACACAAATAGATAAGTAATAGACTAAAACTACTAGGACATTTTTATGATTGCTCACTAAGCATTGTGTAAAAATATATGATCAAGTGATGTGGTAAGCGTGCTATGCCCATCTCCCGTGTATATGCCATTTAATAGGTACCTGAGAACCAAATGAAATGAAATAATGAGTACAAAAATACTCAGCAAGTACAATTAGAACCGTAAGAACAATGGTGAATAATTAACATGAAGATTGGAAACAAATTGTTGAATATGTCGCCCAGACTAGCCCACGAGCTAACAGTACTCACCAAACTTAATTTGGAACTAGCCGCTCAGACAGACTCTCACCAGACTAACATGAAAAGAATAGCAATCAGACTAGCCCACAAGCAAACTGTTCTCACCGAACTTTATCGGAGTAGCCGCTTGGAACAGTTTCTCACCGATTTAGCTCGGAAAATAAGAAACATGATATTTTGAATATGAAGAGATAAATTGAAGAAAATGAATCAAAACAAATCTGAATTGAGTCAAATTGGATACGAGGATTCTCGAGTCAAATGAGAACAAGTAATCACACATTCACACACACACAATGGACAATTGTACAAGAAAACTGGGGTTCGTCATCCACTTGCCTTAACCACGATGGTCAAAAGAAGAATTAATATTGGCACCGGAAACTGTCAAACCAAATATCGCTAGCGCGGGATGGTCTTCGGACAGTGGGGCAATGCTCCAACAAGGTGTTACCAGCTAACTCAAACAATCCTTGATGAGGTGGAGGCGGAAGGTTCGGGTGGAGATGGCGTTGGTGGTGGATGGGAGGACTAGGGCAAGGGTGTCTCATGAGGAATTGGGACTAGTTCGACCGGGCTTAATATTTAATTGTCTTTTTTCCTTTTAAGTCCATATAGGTTTGGACTTCTCACATGAAAAATCCATAGGTCTAGATTTATTTAATTCTCAATTTCCTCATATGGCTTTCGGTTAAAACTATAATCAAATAAGGTCAACTGCCATCATTTTTGTCCAAGAAATACTAGTAATACATCTAAAAAACCGGGGTGTTACAAAGTCAAAACCTATTATTTTTCCCAACTTGGGAGACCTAGAGTAACTCAACCATAACTAAACAAGGCCATGCAATCATACCCCCGGTACTTAGTTATGTGCACTACCAAGCCACACCCTTGCCCTGGTTTAGATCCCCCTACTATCCACTAATCCCTGAAGGTTTGTAAGCCTCAACACTAATCTATTTATGGCACTATTAAAAAGTGGTGACTTTGTCAATTGTAAGTTAAGCCACCAGGGCTAGCTAGGAAACATGACAACCATGTTTGCAACCCACAACAACTACCCTTCACCCTCATCTTCTAACTTTGGCTAGAGGGGCTCCGAGTTCTCTAAATCAACAAGGTTTATAAGGAATCAGGTGAATCTGCAACTAGATCACTAAGCCACTTAAATTCAAAACCAAACATTGAATTTTTGAAAACCAGGACCTCTGCAGCGACCCACACCCACACTCTGGCCGTGTACTACCCTCCCCAACATGACACCTTGACCACTAGCTTGCATGAAGGAGAGAGAGAATATGATCAAGAAAGACATTTCCTAGTGAATACATCACTCCCTCTCTCATGTCCCTTCTCACCTGGATCGACTCCCCTGCAGGCTACAACTCCCCAGGAGCTCACTCGACCACCCTCCTTCACCTTACCACCCTAGGAACCCCCAACCCGTGTTGGCCACTGATAGCTCCAAATTTCATCACTTTTTACCGTTGGTTTTCCTCTTATTTATTTACATATTTCCCTGAAGATTGACCCTTTACACTAATTTTAATGTCGCAATTAGCAAATCCTTCGTTTCTTGTGATGGTTTTTAGGCAATGAACATTTATTGAAGATATAATAGTATTTATGGGCTAATTATACCAGAATAAGAAAATCCCCAATTGGAACCACTTTTATTGGAGGCGTCAGTATGCATAACGACCACTGGTACGTTCGGGGCGCGCCCGTACCGCCCGCCCGTACTACCCACTAGTGCCTTCCTTATATCAATACAAGAAACTTTCGTAAAGGAGGTGTGGGGCCCCCGCATTAATCCTCCAAGAATCCCTGTTATGCATACACCACAATCCCATGACCAGTTCATCATGGCACATAATCGACAAGTATCAAAGTAAATGTCCATTCCTTAAACGGATACAAGTCATACCTTAATCCCATTATGGCTACATCAATCAACATCAGTGGAACTTCATCAAGCGTAGAGCCGAGCCATGCCTTAACCTATAGGCAACTGACTAGGAGAGTGTCCTAGCTCGCATAGTCGTCATTTTCACCATCTTCTCGAATCTAACCAAGTTTATAGACAAGGAAAATGCCAATGAGTACTTTGAATGCACTCACAAACCACCTTAAGAGAATACTAATAACAAGAGGATATGCAATATGGCTGTGGTAGTAGGAGGGCTCCAAGCGAGGTTCTTTTCTCACATAGGTTCTCTTGTAGATATAACATCTACATATCTTTGTTGAAAACTTTTGTAAAACATTTTTGGAAAACTTATTGAATTTTTTTGGAAATCACTAGGATTGGGTTACCCATTAGTTTCTTCCTTCTGGTCATCTCATGACAATCTCCTTTCCTTCCTTTCCGACCATCCCATTGTCACAACATTTCTAAATCCTTTGCTTTTCTGAAATCCTTTTTGAAAACAAAACCATTTTTCCTTTTTCGAACTTCTCTTGGTAGGTCAAACCTCACAAAGGTTTTATCATAAAACATTTTGTAAAAGTTTTTCGGGTCATCCCATCCTATAGTTTTCCCTCGGCTAATACAGGGTCTCCAAAGGGGTATGGTGTTATACACCATCTACCATACTAGGGGCAATTAGGTGTCATCCATGGGGTTGTACTTAGCAGTACCAATGTGTAATGGTTTGGAGGAGCCAAGCCACAACCAGATATAAATCATCGTAGAATAAAATAGTGCAATTTTCATAAATGGTAGGTAAAACATGCATAAGTAAAACTGTAGGACAAGACTTATGAGCAAGAAGGTGGCTTGCCTAAGATCAGCAAACTGGCAATATATGTCCCTGGACTTCTTCTTAGAAAACCATAATAATAACCATCTTCTTCTGATCTCTGAGATAATCGCAACTACTGTCGTAGGGGAGCACACATGCAAACAAGCAAGAGCACAATCAACACAAGGCATACAAGCACCAATACAATACATCAAACAAACATACTACACCATATTCACTTCAGTAGGTTTTTAGGGATTGAGTTTGTTGTAGAAGGAAATACTATAGTTGCCTTTGTGGGATTTCCTTTATGATTTAAAATGTCAAAAACTACCTAATGAAGGGGTTTTGACTAAGGCTTGGGTATATATGATATCAATGTTCAAAAATGATACTAATATATAGGTGTTTACATAACAAGGATAACAAAAGTGGTTTCTTGATTTTATCAATTTTCCTTGATTAGTTGTGATTATTTTACTGGAATTAAACCTAATTTAGGTGAATAAATCAATAGAAAAGATCTATAGCTCAAATAAATTTGTGCTCAGAGCATTTTTTAATATATTTGAGTTTATGATTTTTGAGAGTTGGAATCACCTCAAAATAATTACAACAATGCCCTTGGGAAAATCCCAAAGTCAGTTCTGCAAGCTATTTGTCTTTTTCACCAGATTAAAACTACATGGGATTTTGATATGAATCCAAAGTCACATGGTAGGTATTTGCCACACCTTTCTACAGAAATTGGAATCACCATTTTTGGAGTTACAGAACTACTAAGGTGATTTTATTTGTGAATCAACCATGCATAGACTAGTTTAATTCAAAATAAATAAACCTATGCTTGATAAATCTTAGGCTGCTAGGGTTTTAAGGTTATTAGGATTTGGGAGTTCTTAGAGTTGGAATTAGGTCAATACCACTTTCAGTTTGACCTTAGGAAATTCCTAAAGGCAGATTAGGGATGTTTTTGTTATTTTTGCCAGGGGCAAACTAGGAAGCAATTTAATATGGGGAAAGTGTGACCTGTAGGGTATGACCAATACCTTGTAGTGCAAAAAGAATCCACTCCATTTGGAGTTGTAAAACTATCAGTAGGAATTAAGGAGTGTTTTAGATAGTTTCTGGAAATTGATTTTATATATTTAATCTATACATGAACTGCGCTAACCAAGGCTGCTGTATGTTAGGGAAAACATACATGTATCTAGGAAATTTTAGATCTAGGAATTTTGTGTCGATTTCCATTTTATAATCGATTTAAACTGGAGGGCAACATTCTGGATCTAGGCAAAAGTAAATAAAATAGAGGGGGTCGCGGGCTGGGATCTAGGGTTCACGGGGCCGCTCGGGAGCTTGCCGGGGTTGCCTTTGTGGTTATTGCATGCCGAAAACAAGGGCATGGTTACACTCAGGGGTGCAAGAGGAGTCTAGTAGTGGGACATGCAGAGGAAGAGGGACAGTTAGGAGGGATCCTTGCTCGATTTCTTGGAGGAGGCTAAAGCTCCTTTCTTTCTTCCTCTCAGGCTAGACAGGGCAGGGAGAGGGAGTGGCTCTTTGGGGAGGTTAGTGGAAGTGATAGGGTGCAAATGAGGTGAAGGGGGAGGTGCTGGATGGCCTGTGGGTATTTATTTTGAGAGGGACATGGTCCATGGTGGTCTTGGTCTATTTTGTACATGAGAAGGGAGGGGCAGGGGATTGGCTACTAGGGGTGGTGCTGGGGGTGTGTGGGGTCAGCAGCTCGATAAGAGGGAGAAGGGGGTGGGTGGTGGCTACTGCTGCATTTATTTTGCAAGATTTGGCCCATGTGTGTATCTCTTCTTCCTCCATTTACTAAAGACAAGGGAGAGAGAGGGATACCATAGCTTTTCTACAGCGGAGCACGACTAGAGGGGTATGATTTGTTCTGGAGAAGCTTGCTTGACCAGGTTGGTAATGTTTTGTGGGGTTTTGAGTGGATGATTTGCTTAGATTGCAAACTTGATCAACTGCATTATTATGAAAGAAGTCTCAAAAGTTGTCTTTGGCAGTATGGTAAAGTGGCACTAATGGGTAGATATGGTCAATACATGTCCATAGGAATTGTTTGATATTTTTTATAGGATTTAAAGTCCACTAAAATCCATTTATTCAAAAAGTGCGGAGATGGTTTCTAGAAGATCATTTGATATTTTTACATTGAACAAGGTTGGTTTTTGATTTGAGATGGTCCCAAATGTGAATATACACTTAGGAGAATTTTCCCAAGATTTATTGAAAGTTAAAAGCATTTAAAACAATTATTATGCCATTTAAGAAAATAGGCAAAAATAAATAATAAATATCTTCAAAAATATTTATATTTGAGGTGGGGAGTTAGGGTATTACACATAGGCCTCAAATGAGCTTTAATATGGTGAGGTGTTTTGTAGAAAGTCAAACTTTCTTTTATAGATTAGGTTTTGGAGTTTTTATCAATTTAAGAGATTACTAGGTTTTGGTCCATAATTATTAGGGATAATATTTGGTAAATGTTTATCAACAAGGTAGATGATGTCCATAATGTGTATCTAGCCATTGCAACCTTTGGTTCTGAGAATCGAAGTTGATTTTGGTTGGAAACAAGGGATAGAGGATCTTGGGTGATGTTATTTTCATACCATCAAAATCTTGTTGGATCTTGGAGCCAGAGCTCCCCTTGGGGCATGGAATATATGGATGGATATACCAAGTTATGTAGATCACCATGGTCTAGATGTTTGAGCTTGATCATTCTTGAGCTATCCAAGGATTGATTTCAAACTTTGAATAAGATAAGGGTGCCATAACATATTGTTAGATAACCTTCAAAACCATGTGGGTTTTATAAGTGCAAGGATCCAATTAGAACTAGTGAAGTAGGTATTGATAGACCTGTACGACTAGAACTCAATCATATAAAGAGTTGGTCCAAGGAAGGTAGGATGGAGGTGTGAGCTTCTGACCAAGTAGGCTAGTTGATAAGATTTGTAGAAAAAGTTATTTTCTTGCCTACAAAACCATCAAGAACAAGTGGGTTAAAAGGTGGTATAGCCAAGGGCAAGAGTGGTACTTGGTAGTACTTAGGATGCTCTACCAGATGCTTCAAGTGCATTTCCAAAAATGCACAAGAATTGGAAATGAGGGAGACTCAAAGATGTGATATTGACTACAATCCAAGAGAGGATGGTTTTGAGATGATGCAAGGTTCCAAATCATCATCAAGTGGATGATGTTGAAGTGTAGGTTGATTAGAAAGGATCCATGCTTGGATTTGGTCTTCATTGACTTGGAAGCTTCTAGCAGGGATTATTTCAGAAGTGATCTGTTTAAGGGTTTTTATAGGATCACTAAGTGGCTAGAGATACGTTCAGGATTGGGAACTTGTTTAGGGATTGTGATCTTAATCTAGCTTAATCCTAGTGGTTGATCATCCTAGGGTAGCTTACTACATCCTAAGCAAACAAATCATCAGACAGCAGATCAAGGCAATTCATCTTCCAACCAAATCAGACTAGTACTAGGGTACCACCAATCCTAGCTTGGGGTAAGAATGGGTATTTTGAGAAGGTTGGAGTTTGAACAGTGGTAAGATCCTTGGTACTTCTACCAGGAATAGAATTCAAAAGTTCAAAACAAGGTGTTCGAAAAGCTAGAGGTAAGAGTAGTTGAAGGTTCTATGTATAAAACATAAGGCGATTATATCTTATAGATATCCATAACTTTTTCAATAGAAGCTACTAAAGTAGTTAGGGTTACAAAGGTATCTTTGCTCAGGATTTGAAATGCTAGAACATTTGAGAATATGTAAAATGAGCCAGGACAATTTTGTTAAAGAACTTTTGTCAACTGATGTTGAGTTAAGGAGTATAGCATCTACTACACTTTTAGATGCATAAGCACTAACAAACAAACAAACAAGCAAACACTGCATCACTAAACAAGAAATTTTTTTGTTCCCCCTGATTTTTGCATTCTGGATAACTAATCTAGGTTGCTGAAATTGGGATGTTATAGGAGGAGAGACGAGAAGAACCGCGGAACAGAAGTTACAGCCACCGCAAGCCATCTAGAGGTAGAGATCAGATCTGAGACATGAGAAGAACTTCACCTCGTTCTCCAATGATCTTCAACCTCAAAACCACACACTCCACCATCATTCCATCATTACTTAGAGAGAGAGAGATTGGCACTTGTAAGGTTAGGGTTTGATACTTTGATCTACCTATGGTTTTTATTTGATTGGATCTTTAATCACTATTGTGGGTTGCTACAATAACTTAGAGATGATTTGTATTTGCAATACAATTATGCCTTTGATTTGTCTTTCTCTCGTGTTTGAGTAAATCTCCGTAGGCATGGGAGATGTAGGGGATTAGTGAGATGTGATGTGCCTGCTTTAATTCCATCCATTTGTGATCGTTGTAATGTTTATTTTAACAGTGAGAATGAATATCTATGTTTGCCTAATGCGTGTTACCTAATTTAATGGCCCAGGTAACATGATCCAAAGATATCATAGGTATGAACTTGTATGCTAGTAATTCGGTGACCCCCGAGTGACACGATCGATATCAAAGATGAGCAAGCACTACTCGAGGACAACAAGGAACCATCAAGATAAAGAATTGATCTGGTCGAAAGACCTTAATTAATGTGCTGACCATGGACGTGGTAACATGTAGATCAATCATTGGGATTGGGAGAATTGGCCATGACGACTCCTAGTCGGTATATGGGTTGCTTGCCTACTCACTTATATATAAGAATTATCATTATCACTTATTCCACTTATTCCATTTGGCACTTTAACTACCATCATGAACTGATTCCCTATGCACCTAACTTCTCATCTATAGGACCTTTACACACCTTTCGCATATTTACTTTCATGCAATTTACTTATCTCCTAAGCAAGTTCCTCTATCTTTTACTCACCACTTCCACCATCAAGGTCAATTCACTCAAGACCTATGACACCTTGGGTGCGACAGAAACACGGCATAAAAACACTTTCCTAGGACCCTCATTGGGATCGATATAAAAACTAGAAATAATACTTCTACAAAAACATTCTCTGACGAACCTGTGCACTTGCAGGCTATCAAGATATTTGCTGGCACCGTTGCCGGGGAGCTAAGCACTAAGTCTTGTTTCTTGACAACAACAATTGTTGATACCATTCGTGATCTCCGTTGAAAACAGAGGTACCACTCGATCAGGAAAACCTTATTTACCTCCGTATATTGATCGTGTTCCGATCAAGAGATGATTAGAATTTATTGAAAGATTTACTAATTCGTGTATTGTAGACGTGAACATCTTGATCCCATTGATGGCATACTTGACCATCACTCGAGGGGCCGAACTTGAGATACCTTTGGGAGAGTATGGGAATCCATCTAGGCACTTGAGGAAAATGCCTATTCTTTATCCTGAACTTCAAGGCCAGGAATTTGAAATATATCCTGAGCTAATATATGATGAAAGAAATTGCTTTCGGAGGAAAAGAAGTGGAAGACCCTAGTGACCACTTAACAAGGGTACACGACCTTTTTGTTACTCTTAAACCAACAAGTTTACCTGTAGAGTTTTTACTTCTTAAACTTTTTCGCTGGACTCTGAAAGATAATGCTTTAGCTTGGTTATAATTATTACTTAACCATACTATAAAAAGCTAGGAAGTTTGCATCCGAGAATTCATGCATAAATATTGTTTATTTACAAAAATCATGTAGATCGAACGAAGTATAACAAATTTTCTGCAAACAATTGGAGAGACCTTTTATCAAGCATGGAATAGATATTATGGAATGATTATGAAAGTTCCAAATCATAGTTTTCACGAGAGTCTAGTTATCCAATATTTTCATAATGGGCTTAATGACAACACAAAAGATATGATTGATCTATCTACAGGAGGATCAATATGATAATTGACACTGTCAGAATGTGTAAAGCTTTTTGAGGTAAGATCCTTTAATGACGAACAATACAATCCAATTGAGGATATTGAACCAAAAAAAGGTAGGATTCACATACCATAAGATCTTGTATCTGAAGTGAAAAAGTCCATGGAAGAGAAAAGTATAGCTTCAGAACTTGTAAAAGAAAACAAAGTTGACATTCTTCAAACTTATGCAATATAAGATGATTTAAATCTTGTAATACAAAAGTTTAAATATCAACAAAATCGATTTCACGAGAAAAACTATAAACGTCTTATGACACAAGAAAAGAATATAAGAGACCTAACAGAAGTCTTTGATGACTTGGGTCAAGCCACAAAACATTTAGATAGATATCTAAGTATAGTTAAAACCTAGTGTGAGCAAATAAATGAAACCCAAACTTTGATTTTGAACCAAGTAAATTTCAATACTGTTTCTACTAACATTGTTACTAGGCGTGGTACAGAAACTCAGGAACCACAAGGGCCACCTTTGTACCAAGAAGAGCAAAGCTCGAAAAGCAAGAGAGACTTAGGAGATGAGTCAAGAAGAGGATGATCTAGTGGACCCCAGAATGGCATTGATTATGAGGCCCAGAAAAGGAAAATGAAGCTTCCAACACTCAAGAAGAAGAGGAAGCAGGGGATTAGCATAGAACATATGATTAGGACGCTGAGACTATCGATTCAAGGGAAGAAACTGATCTCAGAAAGGAACAAGAAGATACAGTTATCATCCTGCGTGAGGAACATACCAATAAGAAAAAATCAGCTACAAGGAAAAGTAAAAAGAATGCTAAACCGGTGACAAAGGTAAAAGAAAAGGTAATACCTACCAAAAAGAAAATTCCTTATCCTAACCGAGTTCATTATGAACCAGATAAAGCTATTTATGACTCTTTTGCTGAGGTGCTGGGCAGTTTGCGTTTAGAACTTCGTTTAACTGATGCTATTCAAGTTCCTACTTATAAAAAGTTTATGAGAGGCATCCTTAATAGAAAAAATAAGGTAACTAAGACTGTAGCAGTTATGACAAGCTTTGGCGATAAACTTCCTGATAAGCTTAGGGTTACCAGGATACCAACCATCTCCTGTGCGATAGGGAAAACTAATATATTCAATGATATTTGTGATTTAGGAGCAGGTGTTAGTGTTATGTCTTATTCCTTATTTAAGAAATTGAATCTTGGAGAATGTTCTCCTACTTCAATAACACTACAAATGGTAGATAAGACAACTAAAAAACCTGTCAGAATGATCGAAGACATTTTACTTAGAATATATCAACATGTTATACCACTGATTTTATTATTCTTGATGTTCCCGAGGATGATAAACTATCTATCATCCTTAGAAGACCTTTTCTTAGTATAGCTGGAGATAATGTAGATTGCTCCAACAGTAAGATTGTCTTCAATATATATGATGATCAGATCATTCGATACTTCCCTAAGAAACATGAGCACAATGGAAAATACAGTTCACCACCTAAGCGTGATCAATCGGCAAAAACTAAAAGTGTCGCTTGAGATGAACACCGATGATATGGAGTTTGATTATTCAAATATCTAGAATTAAACACTTAATGGTAGTTAACCTATTCTTAATAAATTAAGTTTATTTTTTTTATGATTATTACTTTATTATTTGTATTATCTACTAAGTTTGTTTTGAGTTTTTAGTTCATTCAAAGAATTTACCTTAACGGAATTGAGAAGCAGAGGAAAAACGAAGAAAAGAAAAGGGTTTAGTACGGATAACAAGCACTGGTATAGCCACCGTACGCCCGTACCGCACGCCCGTACCATGTCTCAATGAAACCTACGACTGGAACAGTGCCGACGTCAACCAGTGGTACGGTCGGGGTATGCCCGTACCGAACATTGTCGAAAGCAGTGATGGCTTCTGAATAGATAATGACCACTAGTATGGCCGGGGTGTGCTCGTACCTCGCGCCTGTACCAAGTCGACCAGGTTTGATCTTGAACCCTAATATTGATCCAAGGGTGATAACCACTGGTACGGGTGGGCTGCGCCCGTACCGCGTTCGTTGCCAGGTAAAGGCTGACGACGGCTAGCTCGCAGCCAGCCTCCTTCTTCTTCTTACTCTTTCTTCATTTTTCTTTCTCTCTCCACCTCAAACACTAGCCTCCTAGAACCCTTGATTCTTCATTGATTTCGTGTTTTTGAGTTGGGGAATCTTCACATCGGTAAGTTTCTTGTCTGATCCATACTCTATTTTTCGAAATCCATGGTTGAATTCATCACATTGTCTATTTAGATGAGTTCATCATATTTTGAGATTATTATTGATTCCTCACATTAGGATTTGTAACTTCTACATGTAATTGTTTGTTTACATTATAGAAACTTGATGCCTATAGTTTTCTTCAAAAATTTCGTAGCACAATGCATAACATTGGAAGGTGTTCCGCTAGGGAAAGGGCTCGGGTGCGGCGGGACCTTTGGGCTCCGCCAAGCCACCGGGTTCGAAGAAGACATGCTCGGAGGTGGACAGCTTGAGGGTTGCCATGAGCCGAGACTACGAGAGGGTGAGGAACCGCAAGGTTTTTCCCACCAAATGGGCAGACCATAAGTTCCTCTCCCGCCAGGGTCTTCGAGTAGATGACTGTGCAAGATGGCATGGTCGACTTCTCCTACCTCTCCGTCGACACCTACAAGCTCGCCACGTACAAGTTCCTTTCATGGTTCCACGATGATCACGAGACCCAGGAGAAAAATTGCACTGTAAGTTTTGTGCTCAATGGAAAACTCCACAACTTGTCCTTGTATGAATTTTGTAATAGTTTCAGATTCTCCCACGAGGGAGAACTCGATATTAATGACAATGTGCACACAAAGGCAATGCAATCTTGGGGGAAAATTTCTATCCATAGGAACAACGATTACCTACGCAAGAAGTGCGCCACTATCCAGAACCCTACTATACGTTATTTTCATACCTTCCTTGTTAATTCTTTATTTGGGAAAGGTGATGTTAGGGCAATGGTAGGTCCCGAAATGAGTGTAATTCATATGGCCTTTCATCTAGATATGGATAAACAGGTAAACTTGGGTGCCTTGCTCATCCAGCACTTTCATCGCCAAAGGTCAGCTTCCACGGGGGACATTCGCTATGGCGGATTGATCACACAGATCACTTACGCAAACGAATTTTTCCTACCATAGGAAAGAGTTGTGGCTGGCGGTAAGGGCCTGGATGACATTCATATGGCTAGCAAAAAGTTCATGGGTGTCTATAGGCCAGAGCGTACCCTCTGTGCTTACTAGTTCTTTTTTGTACCTAACAGTGATCTCCACCAAATCGTGCTTCCTTTTGTCCAAGCTTTTGGTTTGCCAGGTAAACAGAGTTGGGTCCCCACTGAGGAGGAGTTGCAGTAGGCCCTGATCCTCTCAGGAAGTACTACGCCACCAGGTGGCCATACGCACTAGGAAAATGCAGCAGCTAGCGAACAACATCAAGATGAAGGAGAAGAAGGCTGGCATGGTGCAGGATGGGATGACTACGGTCAGAAGCACCATCACCAGCAGCCTTTCCACGAACACCAACAATAAAGTATGCCTCCACCACAGTCGGGATTCGACTATGTCTCGAGGAGTGATTTTGACCAGGCGGTGCATCGCATTGACAACATAGAAAGCATGTTGGATGATGTGAACACCAACATAGTCAACCTCACTTGAGACTTCACATCTTTCATGACCGACTTTCCAAACCGCTACCCGAACTTCCCATATCAGTAGCCGCCACCTGATGGCAGCAACAACTGATTCCAGTTAGGCAAAAGCCTAAGCTTGGGGAGGTTGAATTCCTCCCACCTTTTTGCATTCATATTTTTCTTCCTTCTTTTTATTTGTTTGTCTTTGTTCCAATGCATGTTTACTTTCAGTTTTGCATTGAATAAAAGAAAACCCAAAAAAATTATACTAGTCTCTAGCTTTATTTGTTCAAATTTGTCTCGGCTCTTGTTGATTCTTTCTGCAGGTTACTCACTTCTAGTGATCGACCTATCATACGAATGCAAAGAGTTGACTCAAGTAGAAGATGAACGAGCAAGAGGAGGTACCACATTCCTATTTTCTCTCTTCCTATAAGCTTATTCATGAACATTTTATGTTCGTTCGGTTAAACTTGATTTCGACTCCACGCTTAGTTTGTTATCTTTTAGAATTTGAGCTCAAAGGTTTTTGTCACCTCTTTGGTTAAGATTTTTGACAATTAATATCAGTTTGAAAAACCACTCTTGGGATTCAGTTCCAAACTTTTAGAACAAGAGAAATTGTCCATCAACAACTTTGGTGCCATGTTTTTGTCTTAAGGGCTTAATCTTAGTAGCGCTCAACCCCACATACTGATCGTTGATTTGATGATACCTTCCGAAAAAGAATTGTTTGATAGAACGAACTTTTTAGAGTAGGAGAGGGAGATGCCAAAACATGTATTGACTTATTATAAAAAATTAAAAGTACTTTGTTTCAAATACACACCTTTTGGATGACAACAACTCTGCTGGCTTTTGAATGATCTATGGTATAACCCCCGATTTCGGCTATGAGTTGATGGCATGAGTGGAGTACGTGTCGCTATATGGAGTACGTGTCGCTTAGCCCCTAGCAGTAGATGCAGAGAGATGTTCTGCCAAACGCCTCACACTGGACCCAACTTCCTCAACACCTCGCATGTTCCCAGCGTTGCCCCGATAGCCTCACCAGCTAGGACAACACTGTAGCCCATTTAGACACTCCGCCACCACCTCGCTTGGCCAATATCCTTATGATGACCCCTTCCTTCACCTTGTTGTATGCTCGGTTCACTATGGGTGTCCCTCTAGTGGATAAAGAGCCCTGGTGCGCCTCGCATATCCCAACTACTCCCACTCCACTCTCCTCTAACGCCAACATCACCCTAAGAGCAGAGTCATCACCTCTTCCTCTCTGCTTGTCGGGCAAACCGACGCTCTGTCGTGGTACAATCAGGAAGAACTTGAGGTTGTTGTTGCCTCTCTCCCTTTGTTTCCCCTTTCTCGTCACTTCATGCATGCCTCGTATGAGCATGTCTAACCCCGCCATCCTTCTTCCGAGGAGCATCGTTGTGCTTTCGCCTGCACGCGCTGATGACCCACAAGTATAGGGGGTCTTTCGCAGTATTTTCGAGGGAAGTGAAACCCAATTTATTGATTTGACACAAGGGGAGCCAAAGAATATTTCTAAGCCTTAACAACTGAGTTGTCAATTCAGCTGCACCTGGAAACAATCTTGCTCACAACAGTTTATCAGTAGCAACAGTTCTGTAGTAGGAATAGTAAAGTACCAGCAGCAGTAAAGTTAAGACAGTAGTAACAATAGCAGTAAACAGTAGGATTCGAGTGCGGTAGGCATAGAGATGGATGGACGTGCGTTGCATGGACAAAACAATTCACATGGCAATCAGAACATAGGGCAATTGCAGATAAATAAGATAAGGCATCCAAGTACTAGATAATGCTAGGCATGTGTTCCATATATAGTCATACGTGCTCGCAATGAGAACTTGCACAATATCTTTTGCCCTTCCAGCCCGTTTGCAGTGGGGCCTCAAGGGAACTACTGGCAATTAAGGTGCTCCTTTTAATAGAGCACCGGAGCAAAGCATTAACACTCCGTGAACACATGTGATCCTCACATCAAAGCCATTCCCTCTGGTTATCCCGATTTCTATCACTTCGGGGCCCATTGGTTCCGGACAACAACGTGTGTATACAACTTGCTGGTAAGACTATAAACAATACTATCATAATGAATCAATAACATGTTCAGATCTGAAATCATGGCACTCGGGCCCTAGTGATAAGCATTAAGCATAACAAGTCACAACAAAGTCATAAATCACTAATTGAAGATACTAGGCACCATGCCCTAACAATCTGATGCCATTACATGAACGATCTCATCCAATCCCTACCATCCCCATAGCCTATAGCGGGGGATTACTCACTCATGGATGGGGGAAACATGGATGGTCCATGGAGAAGTGATGGTGATGATGATGGAGATGATCTCCTCCAATTCCCCGTCCCGGCAGGGTGCCAGGACGGAGTTTCTGGTGCTGTTTCGTGGAATCTGGTGGTGGCCGCGGAGCGGAACTCCTTCTGGAAAAACGTCGAACCCCCCTGAGTTCTTAGGTCAGAAGGCATCTTATAGGCGAAGAGGGAGACCGAGGGGTGCATGGGGCGGCCAGACCACGCCCTGGCGCGGCCAGGCCCAGCCCGCGTGGCCAGGTGGTGTGGTTGGGCCCCATCCCCACTCCGTCTCATATTCTGGCTCCGGCAGTCTTCTGGTGAAATAGGATTTTTGGCTTTTGTCCCGTCCAATTCCGAGAATATTCATTTTCTGACTTTCCTGGAACCAAAAACAACAGAAAATGGGCAGCTGGCACTATGGCTCTTGTTAATAGGTTAGTCTAAGAAATAATATGAAAAGTACTCCAAAGTGAGGACAAAACACAAGAAAGTAGATAAAACCAAGCATGGAACACCAAAAATTATAGATACATTTGCAATGTATCAGCATCCCCAAGCTTAACTCCTGCTCTTCCTCGAGTAGGTAAGTGATAAAAAGAAAGAATAATTTTTGAGGTGACATGCACCATCATAAACTTGATCAAAGTATTTGTAAAACTTTCAAAGCTGGGATTATAGTACTTCAATCATAACATAAAAGACAAAGTTCTAGCAATAAGACAAAGAAACTATGTTGCAACATGAAAAGGCACAAACAAAAGATTCATGAATAACACTCCTTTGCAAGACTTTTGTTTGTTTCACATAAAGAAAACATAGCATAGTGGCGTTCAGCTTGTCCCTCATATAGTAGCAAACATAAATGCATAGGACACCTTCAAAGTTTACAAGAGTGACTAGATACAAATAGTTTAAAACAAGCAATATCAAGGTATGCCTCAATCAACAAGTCTTGGGACAATGCACATAGAACTAAGAATGGCCACTATGCTCTCAAAGTAGGTGCATAAAGATAGAAGGTGGATACTCAATATATAAGTGGAAGAAGGGCCTTCATTGAAGGAAGTAGGGATTCAAGTCTCATAAAGAGCTTCCAAAAATTATGGTACTTAATAGCTTTCAGCTCTCATTGCCCCTATCATAAGCATCCTGAAATGATTAAGGTTAAAGTGAACAAACTATTAAGTATATGCTTGACGAAGTATAAGTTAGAAATCTCATGTCCCTTGAATACGAGGGTCGCTCCTCATGCTACTCAAGTTTAGTCACCGGTAAGTTCTTGTCATTGTAAGTACATGTGTATCATAGAGAATCGCCAACGGGGTACCCCTAGCCCGATGATACAGAAGAATCCCCATATCAAAATGACAAGGCAAGCAGACAACGAGCATCTCAGCAATCTTCTTATTTACCATGGGAATATGGTGCTTTTTTCTCTCTTTCCTCTTTTCATTATTTCTTTTTTATTTTTCTCTTTTTTCTCAATATAGGACTCTTTTTTATAAGAAGAATGCTTCATAGACAACTCATTATGGTTACGCTGCAGGTTTCCACCATGTCAGCATGGATTAGACCAGCGGCCCAGGCATTTCTCTAACACATATACATAAATCCATGGACTTACAAGCTCCCCTTTCATCTCACACCGATGACATCCATAGACAAAAGAACATGATATCAACTAGGTACAAAGTACCAGTGCAATGTTGAAAGCGTTCCCCATGACAGCATAGTTCTGCTATTCCCCAACAAATAAGTGCAAGCATATACAGCACATACGACACAATGGTTCAAGTTTATTAAGGGCAAGAAAAGTAAAGTGTGCCATCAAGTTCGTGAGAGCTTTAATCACTTGTTTTCTCATAACAAGTTTAATTTGGAAGGTAGATAAAAACATGAATATACTTGCAATAGCATAAGCTAATAGGTAGGTATGGTGAACTCTTTGGAATAACTTGGTTTTAGGAGTTGGATGCATGAGTGGAACTCATACTTGGTTATGCAGGCTAGCAAAAGACTGGGAGCGACAAACTAAGAGAGCAATAATGGCCATAATCATGCAGAGCGACAAAACATCGTTGATCAAAGCATAAAGTGATACTACAAGTTGAAAACTAAAGGATCATCAAGGCTATGGTGACTTGGAATAGTCATAACATGGTGTGAGCATGCGCCAAGTCAACCCAAATAAAGCATCAAAGGAGAATACCACAATACTATGCTTTAATATGCTAAAACAATGCATGATCCTTCCAAGGCACATTAAGCAATCTCAATTGTTTATAACAAGTCATGCTACAGCAAAGAATAGTAAGAATAAATCCAAAACAATATCGAGCATGGCATGACAAAGCATAGGCCACAGTCAAAAACAAACTCTCTTTACCACTTAAGCATGAACTTTCCTACTCTTTTCCAATCCAAACCAAACTATTTGAAAACCAATGCATGAAAGAGGGGGTCCAACCAATTTATTCAGCAAACTAAGAAAAAAAGAAAATGAAAAACCAAAAAAAGACGCTCCAAGAACAACGCAACTGTGCATGAAACAATAAAAATGAAGTGTTTGGAAAAAACCTGTGATTTTTATTGATGAAGAAGGGGATGCCTTGGACATCCCCAAGCTTTGACGCTTGTACTTCTTGGATATTTCTTGGGGTGACACATGTGGCATCCCCAAGCTTGAGCTTTAGTCCATCCTTCATCTCATTACTCATTCCTTCCATACACCTGAAATTTTTCCTTCATACAAAACTTTACATAATCTTTATTAGCAACATTAGTGCACTCAAGATAATAAGTCTTTAGGTTCAGTTATAACACCAATAAAACTTCCATTAAAACACAAGCAACTATATCACTTCCCTCAAAAATCTTAATTCCCCAAAATAACTCAAAAAGGAACCAACAAGAAGCAAATGCAAATAATGATAGAAATCTGTCAAAACAGACCAGCAGGTAAAGACGAATTTTTTCGAAGACCTTCTGTTGCTTAAATCGAAAAGTGTTGAACTAACGAAAGTTAGATAATGACCTGGGTCAGTAGCACAAAAATTCACGCCTCAAAAGGACGTACAAAGATTTTATACGAATTTTTACGGTGAAGCACAGAAATCTGTTTCGGGACAGCAACTTTCCCAACCATTACTTCTCTCTCATTAGAGGTTACTCTTGGCACAAAAACAAAATAAAAAGGATAAGGAGCGGTTATTACTAAAGTAATAACTTGCAAGACTTATCTAAAACTTTTGGGTTATCTCCTAATAAGTACTTTTCTTTAACGCCTTTAAGTTAGGCATGATAGTTTGAGCGGATGCTCACATAAAAAATATGAATTGAAGTAAAAGAGAGCATCAAGAAGCAAATTCAAAACACATTTAAGTCTAACCAACTTCCTATGCATAGGAATCTTGTATGCAAATAAATTCACAAAAAACAAAGTGACAGGCATTGGAAGATAAAAAAGGGTAACTTCAAAACTTTCAGCACATAGATCAGAGGTGTTTCAATACCATGAAAACTTCTACAACCATATTTTCCTCTCTCATAATAATTTTCAGTATCCTCATGAATAAACTCAACAATATAACTATCACATAAAGCATGCTTTTCATGTTCTACAAAAACATAATTTTTATCAAGCTCAAAAATAGTGGGATTAAAACCTTCAAACCCACTTTTAACAATTCTATAACAAGATGGCTCATCATTCAATATAGGACCATCGTCTAGAGATTTATCATAAACATTTTCTAAGCAAAACTCTTTAGTACCATGCAAATCTAAGTTAAGCACAAATAAAGGATTATCACATACAACATGAGCATAACATTCATCCTCCTTTGGTAAGCATGGGGGACAATCAAATAATGTAAGGGATAAAGAGTTACTCTCATTAAAAGGTAGGCATGGGTAGCTAATCCATTCCTCCTCCTTTTGTTCATCACTCTCCTCCTCTTTTTCATCTAATGAGCTTTCAGGTTCATCAATTTCTTCTTCCATAGGATCCTGCAAGGTATTAGTCTCTTCCATTTGTGGAAAGCATCTATTAATATATTCAAGAATATAGCCATTTTCTTCCTTGTAATTATCAAAGAAAAATTTAAGTATATCATAAACCTCATATTTATAAGGTGAATCATAAATATTTTCAAGCAAACTAGCAAGTTCAAATGCACCCTTCCAAGCAATAAATTCTTCAATTTTTTCCACATCATAAAAGTCATAATTTCCTTTAACATAAGAAGATATGGTAACATTATCATTATACTCACATTGAAAAGGGAGGTGTTTATATCTCTTACAGCAACAAGATTTATCAAAGACATAAGTAACATTATCAGTAGAGCACACGTTTCTAGCAATGGTATACAATTTATCAATTTGTTCCCATAAGTGTTTCCCTTTTTCTGACAAGCGGTGTTCCTTATAATAATATTTTTGTTCTTCCGTGAACCCACCTTGCTAATAAGCTTCAGTTTCAAAGAAACCAACCATTGATACAAAGCATGATAAAGGAAGACAATAACAAACCAACGAAAATAACAACTAGAGTAGGAACTAATTTTTTTGTACTTTTGATAAAGAAACAAGAAAACAAGACGGAAATAAACTAAGCTTGAACAATAGTGATTCCAAGTGAACTTGATAAATAAAGCTATGCTCCCCGGTAACGGCGCCAGAAAATAGTCTTGATGACCCACAAGTATAGGGGGTGTATCATAGTATTTTTGAGGGAAGTGAAACCCAATTTATTGATTCGACACAAGGGGAGCCAAAGAATATTTATAAGCCTTAACAACTGAGTTGTCAATTCAGATGCACCTGGAAACAATCTTGCTCACAATAGTTTATCAGTAGCAACAGTTTTGTAGTAGGAATAGTAAAGTAGCAGCAGCAGTAAAGTAAAGACAGTAGTAACAATAGCAGTAAACAGTAGGATTCGAGTGCGGGAGGCATAGGGATGGATGGACGGGTGTTGCATGGACAAGACAATTCACATGGCAATCAGAACATAGGGCAATTGCAGATAAATAAGATAAAGCATCCAAGTACTAGATAATCCTAGGAATGTGTTCCATATATAGTCATACCTGCTTGCAATGAGAACTTCCACAACATCTTTTTTCCTGCCAGCCCGTTTGCAGCGGGGCCTCAAGGGAACTACTGGAAATTAAGGTGCTCCTTTTAGTAGAGCACCGGAGCAAAGCATTAACACTCCGTGAACACATGTGATCCTCACATCAAAGCCATTTCCTCTGGTTATCCCGATTTCTGTCACTTCGGGGCCATTGGTTCCGGACAACAACGTGTGTATACAACTTGTAGGTAAGACCATAAACAATACTATCATAATGAATCAATAACATGTTCAGATCTGAAATCATGGCACTCGGGCCCTAGTGACAAGCATTAAGCATAAAAAGTCACAACAAAGTCCTAAAGCACTAATAGAAGATACTAGGCACCATGCCCTAACAATCTGATGCCATTACATGAACGATCTCATCTAATCCCAACCATCCCCATAGCCTACAGTGGGGGATTACTCACTCATGGATGGGGGAACATGGATGGTCGATGGAGAAGCGATGGTGATGATGATGGCGGTGATCTTCTCCAATTCCCCATCCTGGCAGGGTGCCAGAACAGAGTTTCTGGTGCTGTTTCGTGGAATCTGGTGGTGGCGGCGGAGCGGCACTCCTTCTGGAAAAACGTCGAACCCCTCCCCCCCCCCTGAGTTTTTAGGTCAAAAGGCATCTTATAGGCGAAGAGGGAGACCGAGGGGGTGCCTGGGGCGGCCAGACGACCCCCTGGCGCGGCCAGGCCCAGCCCGCATGGCCAGGTGGTGTGGCTGGGTCCCAGCCCCACTCCGTCTCATATTCTGGCTCCGGGAGTCTTCTGGTGAAATAGGATTTTTGGCTTTTGTCCCGTCCAATTCCGAGAATATTCATTTTCTGACTTTCCTGGAACCAAAAACAGCAGAAAATTGGCAGCTGGCACTGCGGCTCTTGTTAATAGGATAGTCCAATAAATCATATGAAAAGTACTCCAAAGTGTGGAAAAAACACAAGAAAGTAGATAAAACCAAGCACGGAACACCAAAAATTATAGATACATTTTCAATGTATCACACGCCTGTGCCGACCGCCGCAGTCACCATGACCAAGATTGTGGTTGGAAGCGAAGGAGACAGACCCGAACCTCGTTGAGATCACCGTCAAGCACCACTTCGTCTCCGACCACCCCCAACCATCCTTCGGCCTTAGGGGAGCCTCCCGCGCCCTGCTCTTCCCTCACTAGGGTTTTCTCGTCGGCATTCTATCTCTCGGAGATGATGCAACTGAGCCGTGGATCTTGACTATATCCCACGACCTAGATTCCCCCACATCGGTTCACCCAGTGGCACCCACTAACCACCGAGACCTAACGGGGATTCAAATCCCTTGTCTCCCACGTAGCCAGTAGAAGATCTAGGCTGGCCTAGTACTGTGTTGGCCGAGCCCGTTAGATCCAGCCCCATTTAGATTTTTTCTTTTTGTTTACTTCTTTTCTAGTTAAGAGCTGCTAGAGTTTAATTCCCCCAAATATTATCTAGGCATCTTTTGGGAGTTATTACAAATATTCCTAGATCTAATTTAAGTACCCTACCCAGTGGTACAGGTCTCAAGGCAAGCAAAAATGTGTGGATTTTCTGGTGAATTAATCCCACTAAATAGCCTTCTTACACTCAAAACTTCACCATAAGGGTTCTAGAACCCCAAAAATAGCAAACCCAATTTATGGGTGTTGTATGTTAACCTAGCTTGACTATAAAATTGGTTTGAATAGGTTTTTACTAGTATTTTCCCTATGTTGTTCACAAGATTTTCCATAGACACAATTCTACTAGGAGGATTTTCACAAGATTAATACAAATCTGTTTTTAGGATTTTCCCTAGGTTGTAGTATGCATGAGTTTGAGATGAAACCAAATCTCGGAATTGTGTCTATGTGAGGTGTATACCCCACATTTATATCAAGATTTATTGTTGTGTGGTGATTTTGTAAGAATTTAATTACTATTATAAGGGTTCTTTCTAGTATGAAAATTGCCAAAAATAAACTATAGTTGATAAAATGATGAAACCACTTCTATTGGCTTTTTTATTTCAATATCTATCCATTGATATGATTCATGTGTGTTGTTGCCTATAGAACTTGGTCTTGATAAAAATCCACTCGTTTAACTAGTGTTTACTACTAAATTCACTATTAAATCCCTACACTAGCTTTTGGGTGATTCCAGTTGCGATGTAAGCATGACTTCACTACCTACTGGTGTGTATGATTGCTTGATAAAGTGGAACTTTGTACTGTACTAGTGACTTTTCTGGGATGGATGTTGATTTATTGTTTGTGTGTGTGTTTGTTCATTTTCGTGATGCTAGAAACAAATGAAGGACGTTACGAGGAAGGAGGAGCTTTTGAGGAATTTGAAGAAGACCAGGGACAATTTGCTAATCAAGGCAAGCAACCTACTTGTTTGTAAGCTTGTCCTAATATTTACCTTATGCATGTTTTCCTTACCTATTTATGCATATTGCATTACTATATTGCTATTTATACATCGTAGTATTTTGGATCCTCTAGGATATTACAGGATAGTACTGCTAAGCATAACAATTTGATGACACCTACTTATCCTGTAGTATATTTTTTTGGCGACTGTAAAACTACAGCCAAAAAAGACTACAGCTTCTATGCAACATGCCAACGCTCGATCAGTTTATTGGCTTACATAGAACATAGATGAATAAGTAAAAACCGTGCATCATAAAGTAACGAAATGATCTAGAGTATTCAATTATTACAAAATGCATAGCTCAGTGGCTAGCTCAAATAAACAAGTAGAATATGGAAACGTAAGCATATAGTAGACTCCATCTTCAAATTTCCCACAAGTGAACAAGTGTCAAGTGGAGTACCGCGACCTAATATGATCACTCGGAATCGGTAAAACCTGCAACATAAAACATAGCAGCCCCGAAGGGTAAATACTTGGAATGTATGGCAAGTAGAGCTAAGTAAGGAGACAATGTACCTAGCAACTACGTGCTTATTTTGCTAAGTGGATCTTTGGCTAGATTGCATTTTCTTAAACAATGTTACCCTACTTTTAAATCAAGTTTGATCACAACAACCCATTAAGTTCACGCATCGAGTTTTAGTAATAACAAATTAGAATGAACGAGAATATGTCATAGCCTCAATATCTAGCAACTCAATTGTCCATAACCAGGGACACGACTAAGCACTTAGTTTTACACCCTGCATGGGTTTTTTGTATACTTTAACCATATGACCTGGTCGACCCACTCATACCATGACACGCATTTTGAGTCATGATAGGGAGAAGTCCAAGAAGAGACAATTCGGGAACTAGTTCCCCAAGCCCATCGAGGCACCGACCAACCTAGCACAAATCACTACATCTCTGGATACGAGGAGCTCAGTTCACCACGATCTACTAAGTCCATTCAGCCACCCATAACTCAGTGGCATATGGCTATACACGAAAGCTACCAAATAGAGACACTAATCACTTCTCTAAAACCTGGTGGTCATCCACAAGTGAGATACTCGGGTAAACCATAGACATGGGACCGGCATTCACGAACCAAGGAATTACCAATTCCACCCAGAGAGTTCGTTAATTAAGTTGTTTTAGTTGAACAAAACATATATAATACCATAGCATGGTGTAGACCATTCCCTGTCTAGATAGCATGGCCAAGCACAACTAGCATACGACGGCTCAACTACAAGTGACTCCTACCAAGATACATAGGACATAGCATAGCGATAGTAATTCCTACTCATGCATCTACGAGAAATACACTACACATGCATTGGGAAAATAGTAGGACAATTCATGATCAAAATAGTATCTACTTGCCTTGAGAGTTGTTGGAGTTGTTCAAACTCTCGTTGCAATCGCAGACATTGCACTCCTCACAATCTATCGATCAAACAAATGCATACAACATAAACAACCATAAACAAGTGCACCAAATGCATGCATGATGATTTAAATATGAAATAGAGGTTTAGTTCAGTCCATATGACAGTATTATATCACATGATGCATGCATAAGTGTTTTAATGCAATATAGTATTTGTTATTCATTTTTGATTGCCAATAAAGGGGTTTTAACATATCTATTGTAACTTCTGCCCTTTTGTCGAATTAAATTTGGATCTGAACTATAATGGATAGAGGGTTTCAATACGAACCAGTAGCTATTGGATTCACCCTAATCGGAGTTATAGAACTTTTTCTAGGAATTACTTGGCGTTTAATGGAGTTTAATTAATCTAAATAGTTCACACTGTCAAAAATTGAATCTAAAAACAGATCTGAAATCTACACAAGATTGTGAACTCAGGGACATATTATTCATATTTTTTGGATCTGTCAATAATTTACTATGAATTTAATGATCTATAAAATCCATTAATACTAATTAAATAATCGCCAGTAATACATATTGAAAAGCTAGATCTAGTCTTATATTATTAAACTACATTGGAATAACTTTAATTTGATATATTATTAGTAATTTTTGTCCAAGGTAAGAATTTTCTATGAATTAGATCTATTTTCTGCAAAATTTAATTACTAAACATTTTTTTCTTTATTGCGTCAGTGCCGAGTCAGCGCTGACTGGGCGTGCCACGCGGCGCGATGCAATTGGCGCGTACCGGTTCGGGGGGGTCTAATCTGGGCGTTGGATCAAGATCAGATGGCCAGGGCGGGGCTGGCGGCGGCGGTGCAGGCGGTGGTCGGCGGCGGCGCTCTGACGATCCTCGGCGTCGGCGAAGGGGCGGACGGGGTTCAACTCCTCGCGGCGGCCACAATCGTCCTCTTGGTGACGTCCCTCTACACCTCGAGCTCCGGCAAACGGCAGCTGCTCCTCCGCGGCGACGGCGAACTCCGATGACCAATCGGCGGCGGTTGCCTGCGTAAACGAAGGGGAAAAGTACGCGGGGTGAAGCGGTGGTTCACGGCGAGCAAGATTGAGCAAAGAGGAGCACAAGGGGAGGCTCGGAATCAGTCGGCGGTGAGCTTCGGGGTGCTGCGGTGGCGGCGGAGATCGAGCTCGAAATCCGAGCTCGAGCTAGGGTTTCGGGGGTGATTTTTGAGGGGGAAAGGCGGCGGCTGCGCAGGCTTATATAGGGTGCGAGGCTTGGGTGAGGGGGCTGCACGGATAACGGCTGAATCAGAGCGGAAACGGCACGGTGGTCGGTTGCGATACGGCGGCGACAGGCGATATCTGCGTAGGACACGGCGGTAGAGATGACAGACGGTCCCCGCCTGTCAGCTGGCGGAGGCGCGCACGTGGTCTGGCGGCTGCGCGGGCTGCTAGGTGGGCCGGCCCAGCTGTTGCTGCTGTTGCGCGGGGGTGAGGCGAGCGGCGGGTAGCTAGGCGCAGCTAGGTGGGCTAGGCTGGCCGCGCTGGTTTGGGGGCGGGGTAGGTTAGCTCTTTTTTTCTCTTTCCTTTTTTTTCTTTTCATCATATCTTTTACATTTGAACTCCAAATGAGTTCAAATTTGTCTTCAAATTTTTCTAAATTTGAGTAGATCATTTTGGGATAGGATTTACTAGAGCTTGTTGACTTATCAACAATGGTTTTAATTAAAGCCTATTTAGTTCCGTTTAGGAATAATGTGGCACGTAGAGTTTGGTTTAATCTTAAATTTCAAATTCTTTGCAAATTTTCTTCATGGATGCAATGCAATGATAATGAATGACATGCAAATGCAAAAATTCTTTTCTAATCCTAATTTCTAAATCTTGGTATGTGACAGACTAATCCTCTTAAGATGAATCTCGTCCCGAGATTCGAAATGGCTAGCAAGGTTGAGGCGGTGTTATCGAGGCTAACCCCCTTAAGAGAATTGTGCTTGGTATCTCCTTTAGAACCATTGGTCTATATCTGATCTTCCTTCTTTCCAGGTATGAGCTTAATATCCCTCTATCAGACCTTGATTCTTAACCATCCATTCATGATTTACCTTTTATCCAATCAATGAAACCAATATAGACGAGCTAGTGGGAGAAACAATGTATCTAAGCTCTAGGGTATACGGGTGGCATGATGTGCTAGCTATCAGTTCTTTCCCAGTGAGTTTTCTTTAGCCATTCCTCTAAGCTCCATCTATAACTACTCTATTCCATGAATGCCTTAATATGAATGAATGCGGTATACCAATGCTTGAAAATTACGAGTGTGAAGTATGTATTAACCAGGAACTTACTAGTCACGAAGCCTGGATTGTTGAATACTTCCTTGACATTCACATGGTTCACAGTTGCCTTCTCAGTTGAGTTGGGCTTGGTTCCATCATTTGCCTCAGGACAGTTATTAGCATAATGTCCCATCTTCTTGCACCTGAAGCATTCCATGTTGCTGAGATCTCGATTCCCAGTGCGGTGGTGGCCATTCCCACCATTGTTGTAGCCATTTCTTCTAGTGTGATTGTGTCCATTGCCTCCATGCTTGTGATGTCCGGAGATTCCATTATCGTCATGGTGAGTGTGCTTATGGTGTGATCCTGAGTTGTGGTTACCATTATACTTCCTCCTGCGCCTTTCAGCTTGGGCCTGTTTTCCCTCCAGAATTCTAGCATTGTCCATCAGAATCTGTAAATCAGGAGCATGTACAATAGAAAGCTGGACTGAGAGCTCATCATTCATACCATCAAGAAACCTCTCTCCTCTTGGCATCCGAGTCTCATCTGGCGCATAGCGCGATAGATTAGAGAATTCCTCTATGTATTCAGACACATTGCGGTGACTCTAGCGCAAGCTGCGGAACTCTCTCCGCTTCAGGCTCATAGTTCCAGTAGAGACATGTTGAGTCTTGAACCCTTCTTCAAACATCTCCCAGGTCATAGTAGCAATGGGGTGGGTGATCTGAAAAGTATCCTACCAAGAAGCAGTTGGTCCTTCCAACAGATGAGCAGTGAACCTCACCTTCTCTACATCGGTGCACCCAACTGTCACCAAGTCCTTGTTCACCGAGAATATCAAATCCAATGCAACCATTGGCTCAGGTGTAGCAGAGAACTTGACTGGCCATCAACTTCAGGAATCGAGCAAGAGCATCCACTTGCGGGGGCGGATTGTTGTTGTTATTGTTCATCTGTTGGGTCAGGGCTTGCATCAACTGGGTCTGTGCATCCAACATCTGCTGCATGCCAAGTGGCAGGTCATTGGTGTGTCTTGGCGGCATCTACAGTTCAGCATAGGAAAGTTTAGAAAGAGAGCACTAGAGAAGTAATCCTACCCATAACTATATGAAACAATCAATTGACACACAAGCAACAATCATTACAAAAAACACTCAAGAAAAAATAGTTTTTTTTATGTTCCAGAAGCTTTATTTTAGTAGTATGCCATCTGTCTAATAGTTTACTTATGTCTACAATTCATTTGGGTGTGATCCTACAATCTTTGTAGTAATGGACATAATCTGTCTTGAAACTAATGTTGTATTCATGAATTTTTATGAGCACCTTAAACTCGTCAGGATTTTTAGCAAAATTTTGCTATTATTCTACAGCAAATTTCGAACCAGATCCTAAAATATGAGCTCCAACTAAGCTACCAGCACGAAACGAAAAATCACATAGTAAAAAGTATCAGGCAGAAAACTGCAACGAGAATTACCACGAATTGATATATATTTCATTTACTAATTCATTATCATATCTCACGAAAAGTCCTGGAACTTTATGGTATCAAAATAAGGAACCTAAGGAAATCAATTCAACTATTACACAAGCATTTTATGTGATTGATTGCTAAGCCTAACGATATCCTAGCAAAGTCTACTTGGTGCTTAAATCCTTCTTCTTGAAACGGCGAAGAAACTCCGGAGCCTTGGTGCACTTGCGCTTCTTCTTTCCATAGGAGGTTGGAGTGTATTCCTCTTCCGAATCTTCGTCACTTGTGGCTCCAGCTTCATCACCTCCTTCATCATCATTGTCATCATCACCGTCGTCATCATCATCGTCATCATTGTTGGAATGGTTGAGTTGAGCTCGGAGACCAGCGATGATGGCGTCCTTAGTCTTAATGATGTCTTCATTTACCCCAACGATGGCCCGGGCTTGGTAGTACCTCTCCATCATATCTTGTAGTGCCTCCTCCATCCGGATGGCTTGTATCTCCAAGTCCTCCATTTGCTTTGGAAAGAATCCCATCTCATTCCTATCTCCAAGCGTAACCATGGCATCTCCATCTCCATTGCTCTTCCCAAAACCGAGAAAGACGGAGTTCTCGTTCAGCCTTTGTTGGTGAGTATTGCACATACAAGACAGGGCCTCGTGCATCCAAATATCCACTCCTCCTTCCCAAGAGAGGTACATTCCTCCATAGCACGTTTCTTCAGAGTCCTCTACCGATGGATCCCTGGCGATGATGGTGTGGATCTCCATGCGCTCATATCCACTATCTTGGGGATTCACCCTCCTTCCTTTGAACATGGGCAGGGGCGAGCGTAGCACCAGTGCAAGCCTTCCCAATTTCTTTCCAAAGATCCTGTCAGACTTCTCTCTAGCACACTCCACATGAGTGAACTCTCCCATCTAGACATGTAAAGGAAAGAGTGAGATTAGCATTGATAAGAAATACTAGATAAAAAAACATGAGAAAGAATAGAAAATGTATAGTTAATTTCTTAATCCATTTCTAGGTCACGATCCTACAGTCAACACAAGGGCTCTGATACCATCTATAACACTACAGCCTAAAAAGAATGCAGCTTCTATGCAACATGTCAATCCCTGGATCGGTTCATTGGCTTACGTAGAACATAGATGCATAACAAAGTGAAAAACGTGCATCATAAAGTAACGAAATGATCCAGAGTATTCAATTATTACAAAATGCATAGCTCAGTGGCTAGCTCAAATAAAGAAGTAGCATACGGAAACGTAAGCATATAGTAGACTCCATTTTCAAATTGCCCACAAGTGAACAAGTTTCAAGTGGAGTATCACGGCCTAATACGATCACTCAGAATCAGTATAACCTGCAACATAAAACGTAGCAGCCCCAAGGGTCAATACTTGGAATGTATGGCAAGTAAAGCTAAGTAAGGAGACAATATACCTAGCAACTAGATGCTTATTTGGCTAAGTGGAGTTTTGGCTAGTTTGCATTTTTTAAACAGTTTTACCATACTTTTAAATCAAGTTTGATCACAACAATCCATTAAGCTCACCCATCAAGTTTTAGTAATTACAAATTAGAATGAACGAGAATATGTCATAGCCTCAATATCTAGCAACTCAATTGTCCATAACCGGGGACACAGCTAAGCACTTAGTTTTACATCCTGCAGGGTTTGTACACTTTACCCATATGACCTGGTCGACCCGCTCGTACCATGAAACGCATTTTGAGTCATGGTAGGAAGAAGTCCAAGAAGAGACAATTTGGTAAGTAGTTTCCCAAGCCCATCCACGCACCGTACCAACCTACCAGAAATCACTACATCTCTGGATACGAAGAGCTCGGTTCACCACGACCTACTAAGTCCATCCAGCCACCCATAACTCACTGGCATATGGATATACACGAAATCTACCAAACATAGATAGTAATCACTTCTCTGGAACCTGGGTGGCCATCCACACGTGAGATACTCGGGTAAACCATACACATGGCCCTGGCATTCACGAACCAAGCAATTACCAATTCCACCCAGAGAGTTCGTTAATTAAGTTGTTTTAGTTGAACAAAACATATATAATACCATAGCATGGTGTAGACCCTTCCCTGTCTAGATAGCATGGCTAATCACAACTAGCATACGACGGCTCAATTACAAGTGACTCCTACCAAGATACATAGGACATAGCATAGCGATAGTAATTTCTACTCATGCATCTACGGGAAATACACTACACATGCATCGGGAAAATAGTAGGACAATTCATGATCAAAATAGTATCTACTTGTCTTGATAGTTGTTGGAGTCGTTTAAACACTCGCTACAATCACAGATGTTGCACTCCTTGCAATCTATCGATCAAACAAATGCATACAACATAAACAAGTGAAAAATGCATGCATGACGATTTAAATATGGAATAGTGATTTAGTTCAGTCCATAGGAAAATATTATATCACATGATGCATGCAGAAGTGTTTTAATGCAATATAGTATTTTTTATTCATTTTATTGCCAATAAAGGGGTTTTAACATATCTGTTATACCTTCTGCCCTTATTATCGAATTAAATTTGGATCTGAACTGAAATATATAGAGAGCTTCAATACAAACCAGTAGCAATTGGATTTACCCTAATCGGAGTTATAGATCTTTTTCTAGGATTTACTTGGTTTTTAATGGAGTTTAATTAATCGAAATATTTTGCACAGTCCAAAATTGAATCTAAAAACAGATCTGAAATCTACACAATATTGTGAAATCAGGGACATGTTATTCATATTTTTTAGATATGTAAATAATTTACTATGAATTTAATGATCCATAAAACCATTAATACTAATTAAATAATCGCCCGTAATACATAATTCAAAGCTAGATGTAGTCTTATATTATTAAACTTCATTGGAATAGCTTCAATTCGATATATTATTCGTAATTTTCAGCCAAGGTATGAATTTTCTACAAATTTTAGAAATTTGATCTATTTTTTGCACAATTTAAGTACTAAACAATTTTTTTCTTTATTGCATCAACGTCGAGTCAGCGCTAACTGGGCGTGCCATGCGGCGCGACGCCATTGGCATCTATCGGTTCGGGGGGCCTAATATGGGCATTGGATCAAGATCGGGCGGCCAACACGGGGTGGGCGGCTTACCGGCGGGCGGCGGCGGTCGGCGGTGGCACTCCGGCGATCCTCGGCGTCGGTGAAGGGGCGGACGGGGTTCAGCTCCTCGCGGCGGTCACGGTCATCCTCTCGGCGACGTCCCTCTGCTCCATGAGCTCCGGCGAATGGTGGCTACTCCTCCGCGGTGGCGTCGAACTCCGACGAGCAATCGGCGGCGGTTGGCTGCGTAATCGAACGTGAAATGTACGCGGGGTGAAGTAGTGGTTCACGGCGAGCAAGATTGAGCAAAGACAAGGGCAAGGGGAGGCTTGGAACCGGTCGGCGGCGAGCTTCGGGGTGCTGCAGCAGAGATCAGGCTCAAAATCAGAGCTCGAGCTAGGGTTTCGGGGGCGATATTCGAGGGGAAAAGGCGGCGGCGCAAGATTATGTAGGGGGCGAGGCTTGGTCGAGGGGGTAGCACGGATAGCGATTGAATCGGAGCAGAAACAGTGCGGCGGTCAGTTGCGATACAACGGCGGGCGGTGTCCGCGTCGGACACGGCGGAGGGTATGACAGGCGGGTCCTGCCTGTCAGCGGGCGGAGGCGCGCGCATGGGCTAGCGGCTGCACGGGCTGCTAGGCGGGCTGGCCCAGTAGCTGCTGCTGTTGTGCACTGCGCGGGGGTGAGGCGAGCGGCGGGTAGCTAGGCGTGGCTAGGTGGGCTGGGCTGGGCTAGCCGCGTGGGTTGGGGGCGGGGTATGTTAGCTCTTTTTTTCTCTTTTCTTTTTCCTTTTCCTTTTCTTCTTTTCATCGTATCTTTTTCATTTGAACTCCAGTTCAAATTTGTCTTCAAATTTTTCTAAATTTGAGCAGATCATTTGAGGCTAGGATTTAGCAGAGCTTGTTGACTTATCAACAATGGTTTTAATTAAATCCTATTTAGTTCCTTTTAGGAATAATGTGGCACACAGAGTTTGGTTTAATATTAAATTTTGAATTCTTTGCAAATTTTCTTCATGGATGCAATGCTCATGAATGACATGCAAATGCAAAAATTCTTTTCTAATTCCAATTTCTAAACCTTGGGATGTGACAGTGACATCCACCATACCCCTTGAAACCCTTTTCCGCCAAAGAAAAACTATATGTTGGGAAACCCTCAAAAAGTTTGCGAATGGTTTTTATTGTAAAACCTTGGTAAGGTTTCCTTACCAAGAGGAATTATTGGAAGAAAAAAGAGTTCTTCTTTACAAATGATATTGAAAGGGAAAAAGGAGGAAAAATATTTATGAAAATACACACGGTTCTATGCATTTATGTTAGAACAATTAATCCATGCAACCACATTAGCCTGGAATGGGATGGGGCTTGACTTAAGGTTTGTTTGCTCTGGTATGGGATTCCTCACAATTACTATAAGGGATCCGATCCCTCGAAGATGGGTCTTCCCTGGCAAATGGTCCTTGTTGATAACATTAAATAGGGGAAGAAACGAATTGTCTGTGGGCAGCTAGGCTATACTGTGAGCTTCTCACTAAGAGTGCACACTTTGCGCGATTGAAAAGGGCGCTTCGGATGGTCCCCGGTACCCGACGTCCCGGTGGTGAGAGGAACAACTCATAGGTAGGCACTCATACATGAGTGGGCATTCTGAGGGTCTTGTTCTATTATCTAAACCCCGCATACTAGTGTCTGACTGCATATCGGTGTTGGTTTTGTTTTCAAAAAGGTTTTTAAGCAAAGGTTTTGGAAATGTTTTCATCATGGGATGACAAGGAAGGAAAGTGGTTTTGTCATAGGATGACTGGGAAATAAAAGTGGGCGACCCTAGTGGTTTTCAATTCCAAATGATTTCAAAAAGTTTTCAACAAATATATAGAGATACTATATCTATAAGAGAAACATGTTAGAAAAGAATCCTAGATAGAGACATCCTACTATCCCATCCATGATTCATCCTCTTATTACTGTCTCTTAAGGTGCTTTGCGAGTACATTCAAACATACTCACTAGCATTGTCTCTACCTATTAACTTGGTTAGACTATGACGATGATGGAGAATATGGTGGATTTGATCACGACTACAAACTAGGGAGCTCTCCCAGTCAGGTGCATGTAGGGTTGAGGCGTGGCACGGGTCTTCTACGTTTGGATGTCTTGCTGCTACTATGAATGTTATGCCCAACAAGGCATTTACGTAAGACTGGGTCATGAGATCCTTATGTAAGACTTGTATTCGGTGCTATAATGG
This sequence comes from Avena eriantha, assembly GCA_910589775.1. NCBI lineage: Eukaryota > Viridiplantae > Streptophyta > Magnoliopsida > Poales > Poaceae > Avena > Avena eriantha. The sequence continues at coordinate 107,086,933 of OU342740.1, read as the reverse complement.
ATGTTGTACTTTTATACTAAGTCGATTATGCTCCATGATGCAATGATCTTGGGATTGTGGTGGTTTGCAGCAGGGTATCTCAGATAGTTAATCTGGTGTCCCCACACACTAGTGATGCCTTTGTGAAATTAAAGTCATTAGTATAATAAGCTAGTATTATAACAAAGGAAAATAGGATAAGAACCTTAATACAATAGAAGTTAGATAGTTAACAAGCCAGGTTATCATTTTTAGGACATGATAATGAACCATGTGAAGAATGACCATAGATCTAGAATCCAAAGTAATTAAGCATAGGAAAGTCTATCTAGGATCCATTTCATTCAAGTCACTAGATAAACCTTTGACTATTTTGTAAAGTTCCATTCGTAAACCATCTTATCCATATCATTCTTTGAATGAGTAGTATTCCTAATTAATGATATGAGACATTAAGTGGATGAAGTATACTCTATTCTTCACCACAACATGTACCTAAAGGTGTTTCTTTTGTAAAAAAGTGTAGAGGATCATTTTTTCTATTGGAAAAATTCTTATTTATCTATAATTTTATTTTTAGATGAACACAAGGAGCAATACACTTGCAGTGGTTGTGGAACAAGATGCACCACTCGTTACTATGTTAACCCCTGAGTCATTTGGCATCGAGTTCACCGAGGAGTTCCAACTCACTCATTTCAACCGTCTCAAGAACCAAGAAATCAAATCCACCAAGTGGGTGTGTCCTTATATCCTTAACCAATGCAATTAGGCATCCGTCATGATTTTGATTTACTTTGCAACAATGTTTGTTTGCATAACTTTTTCGCTTAGGACACCGCCACATATTGCCAGTTGACGCTTGAGTTCCTCGGTACCTTGATGCATACAGTGAATCTGTACTGCTGCTCAGAGGAACATCGCTCGGGAGGTGATCTTATTACCTTCCGCCTCATGAACCATGAGTATATCTTGACACTCGACCGATGGTCTCACCAATTTGGGTTTGCCAACAATACCACAGACATACGCTCCACCAATTTCGTTCTTAATCTACACCCTTGGAGTACTTTAATTAATGAGAATCCGGGGGAACGTACCCAAGGGAAATCAAATTGATCATCCTGATGTTCTTTATTTGTTCAATGTTATTGCTAACACTTTGTAGGCACGTGGTGAGTTTACTAGATCCAGTGAAGTTGGCATCATAACCCTCGCAAAAGCTGTTATTCTAAATTGTAACTTGATGCAAAATTTGGGCGCCCTTCTCGTGTTTTATCTTAATCATCGAGCTCTTCAATCCCATGGTCCCATATGTGAAGGAGGAGTTCTTACTGTTCTTGCTCTAGCACTCCTCATCAACCTTGGTAATATCCAACCGTTGGCAGGTGCTCTCGTCTCGGTTTCGCTACTCTCAAAGCTTATGGTATGGTTAGTAAATCAAAGGGTAGATACTTTCTTGATATACCCGGAGCCAATCACTTGATCCTAGCTCCTTTGCCTAATGGTTTGTTCTCTATCGAGGATAGACGTTTGTGTTTTTATGCGTATGTTGAAGAAAGTCTACCCCAATAAGAAGAACTAGTGGGTGAAGAAGAAGATCAAGAAGTAGACTAGGAAGGACCCAAACAAGAGCAGCAACCACCAAACTACTACACCACCTATGAATAGATCTATTCTCACGAAGGAAGCATTCAGAATATGAGCGACCTCTCCATCAACCTTAGAGATGCTACTGCCAACCTCTCAACCTAGTTTACCAATTGGAGCAGCCAATGGAATTTGGAATATTATCCACCACCACCATGAGAAACAATTGCAAAAGCCTGAGCTTGGGGATGTGTCCCCCGACATTTATGTTTGTGTAATATTGAGGTTGTACTCCAGCTTCGTGTGATCTTTGAAACACTCATCTTGGTTTGTTCCAACACTTCGCTTTATTCGGTCTCTTTTCGTTTTCGTTTTATTTAGCTTTTCGTTTGTTTGTTTTTCTTTTCTTAGTTTCTTGCTTGGTCGCAAGCTTTTTCTATTCTTTAATCCCTATCCTCAAAAATACAAAAAGATATTTCCTTTTATACTTTTTTGTGAAAGTCGATTTGCCTATTGCCTCTTTGCTTCAATATTATTATGAGATTGATTTGATTTGAGTTTTGAAGGAACACATCCCTATAAGGAAGATAATTATGAAGTAACTCCTTAGATGTATGTCCTATGTCCACTTTAGAAATTTAAAATATTTATCCTAGTTAGTTGGTTTGTTAAGATACTATGCTAGTGGGAGTAATTCAAAATAGTTAGAGTAAAGCTTTTTATTTGTATGAGTAGTTAGTTGTGGAAGATTTTGCTCTAGTTCTTGTTGTTAACTGAGTCTTTCCTTAGAAATAATATTTCCAAACAAGTACAACAAGAAAAGTCTCCAATTTATGACTTGTTTGATGAGTGATTGACTTAAGAGTTTACCTTTGAAGATACTTAACTCCATAGATATTTTGATAGACTTGATGGCACTCTTGAAAGGAGTTGTTTGATTGAAATGAAGTCTAGTCGTAATTGTGATTCATACCAAAGCTAAACCTTGTGGATCAAACTATGATACTTCATAAAGTTTAATATTTTTTATGAACTCCTTTGGATGCCAACAACTCTGCTTGCCTACGAACGATCAATGGTACAACCCCTAATTCCGGTCGTGAGTTGACAACGTGGGTAACACCTATTACCTTAATGGGAAAAGTATTGGTACTCTTGAAAGGTTGTGCACACTATTGCTAAAATAATCACTCATTGATCCTTGTTGACAATTATCTTTGAAAAATAAAGATCCACACAAAACATGGTATCGTTACTACTATATGAATTTTCTCGAAACACAATGATTGGAATAGTAGTGTTTTGATAGTATTGATTTATTGATGTGGGTGTCAATGGGACACTTCACTATTATGATACTTGGTGCATGATCTCTCTTACTTAAATTTGCTATTATGAAATATTCAAGTGTTCTTTGGCAAGCTGATAGTTAACTAGAGGAATTGATATAATTGTTACACCTCTAGTTGTTTATACTTATCAAAGCTTGTATAGTATTATTGGAACCTCTCTAATTTGATTACCTTTTCAAATGGAAGAGGTGTTACATGCATATGACAACCAACCTAAGTGGATTCATCTTCTCATTATTTTGGTTTTAAACGCTGAGTTCTTTATGGTTTTGTTGATTTCTTGCTCGAGCATGATCAAGGTTTGAAAATAGCCATATTTCTCCATGTTTAGATCGCATTTTTAGTCAAACAAGTGACCAAGAATCTCTCTAGCCTTTCTACTAATGACTAATTATTGCAAGTGCAATCCTTTGGTTTGAATTGTGTTGTGCAGGAAATCACACTTTTAAGGAAAAATCAGGATCTATTAATGAAGATTATGAGGATGTCTATATGGCCAAGCAAGCCTTAGTTGAAACCCAGCTTCTAGAGGGTTTAACGACTAACGGTACGGGAAAGGTCCGCCCCTACCTCCCGCTCGTACCATGTAGCAGCGGCTCCGTCAGGTCAAACCAAACAACTTCCATGAAGGCACCTATATATATTTCAAAGTCCTAGCCACTGTGCAGAGGGCTGCCATTCTTATATTGCATCACAACACCACCAAAGGAGATCCACCACCATAGTTCATCCTCTCCATCATCCATCCTCTCCATATCCATATACATTAGCTTGTACTTGAGATCTCCTTGTGACTCGGTGACCATTGTAAGAATATTTGATTTCAATCTAAGTATTTTCCACAATGTTTTCTATCCTTGATCTTATTGTTATGAGTGAGTAGTCCTCACGGGCTGCGGGTTAGGATGAAACCTCACAGAGATTTTGTGCATCTAATTCATGGAAGTATTGTGTATTGATTGAATATAGATTTTTATATTTGTTTCTTTGTCTCTTGTTTCGATCTATCGACTTGTAGGTACCCAACACCCCATAGATTGATAAAAACTTGAGGTAAGATGCTTGGTGAGCGGTGATCTCGTAGGAAACGTACTGACAGAAACGGGGGTGCGGTCTTTGTTTAGCGGCTTATTTGGGAACAACAACATCACTTCTTATGGCTTTGATCTATGTTTTCACTTAATAATTGTTGTAGCCCGGTATTTCGTGATATAACGGTTGGATCAAAAGACTATTTATGCTTGTGACTCACAAGGGCTCTAGTGTATTAGGTTGTGCTACCCACAAATTTTATCTTTGTTAAATCATTACACATGAATATGAGTATTACTATATTTATCCCATATGATGTGCAGTTGTAAGCGAATTGTCAACACTCGGAGTTTTAATCCTAGAAGCCCGTTATGCCATACCTCACAATCCCAGGATTACCATTTTTGTGAGACATAACGGATTGGATATCACAGTACATCATCCATTACAAACCATACATAAGGTCTTATACAAATAAGGATCTCATGATCCAATCTTAATACAACAAGCAGCGGAAATAAACGATAAGCGTAGCGGTGGGGTCCATCTTCAGGGGCACAGGCAATGCTGATGAAGGCAGATAGTCCTAGTTATCATAGCCGTCCTGCTGGCCATCATCTTGATAGTCTCCTTCATAGTCTGGCCATGAGAATAGCCAGGGACAAAAGCCATGAATATTCTTTAAGTACTCGCAAACTACCACTAATAGGTAAATATAGTTCTAAGTTAAAGTGCTAAACCTAAGTTTAGCAATAAAGTTAATTTGGAACCTAAGTTGAGTTCAGAAGCAAAGAAAGATAAAATAAAGTTCTAGAATCACTTAAGTTGGGAAGCTATTGTCATAAACACAACTCTGTTGTGGTCAAGTCAAGATTCATCATTCATTTCAAAAGTTGTTTGGAAAAAACATCTTACAACGAAACAGTATGTTCATTCCAACTGTCCATAACCGCAGACGCGGCTATTCGAATAGTTTGACACTCTGCAGAGGTGGTACACTTTCACCACAAGATTCGATACATCTGTCAGGGATACCCCTGAATCATCATACTTAGTATGCAGATAATCAAACATAACCTTCCCATTACACACCCTAGTATAAGCACCTCTCCTATGAGCATGGCCTCCCAACCATGACCATCAGTCATCTTGGGCACTGCATAGGTGGACAACATTGAGAGGTAGCCTCAGCTCAAACCTCTACCGCGAGGGAACTAATACTAATGCATATAAATTTCTGGCTAAGCCTTACGCAATTCAGGTAGTGTGGTTGTACGGTAAATTTGGAATAGTATCGCATCCGAATCCAACCATCAGTTCTATAAAAATGGTTAAGGCTCATGCCTCAACATTTCACCATCATAAACCATTTGTGTTTCTCAACACATGTCAAAACATCTCAATAGAATGATTCATCATTCCAAGGTTTTCATAATTCATTTTCACCAAGTGTTCCCATCTAAAGTGACTCAAGTTTTTGATCTACTCTAAACTACTAAGTTAAGAGTGTTCACTAAGGTGGGAAAGATGGGTTCAATCTCATGCCATAGTATGACATCTAAAGGGGTTCTAAATAGGTCAAGTTTTATACTCTTTATGCTACCTTCAAAACAAGTAAAGAACTTTGGGTAAAGTAAAGGGAGTAAAGCTTGAAGATAATACTTGGGGTAGCTAATAGTCAAAGTGGTATGACTCAAGTATGCCTATAGCATCTTGGATCAAGTTAACTAGCTTAAATTCTAGCTTGCTACAATAGCTTGCATTGTTAATGGTGGCTTGCCTTGGTTGGTGCAGTGGTTGAAGTTTTCTTCTTCTTCTTCTTGGTAGAAATCCTCCTCCTCGAAAGGTTGGTCGGTACTATCGTCTATAAATACATACGGTGTACACAATCACCAAACAATACTTAACTAGTCTAATTAGCATTCTAAAACACTCATTGGATGATCTATTATCATCCCAAGCATCACAAGTTTAATTTAATAGTTTCACTCCTTTTAATTTAGAAAAGTAATTTCTACTCATTGAAAACTTAACTAAGATTTAATATTCACCACTTAAAACATGGGATCATGTGGACACATGTCATCACCACACATTCTAACATGTGGGATGGGATTTAAGGGTTGGATCATAATTACTTTGGTTTAAATTCATTATTTTAATGATTTAAAGTAACTAGAAATGCCTATATAGCATTATTTTGGTACTAGTCCAAAGTCACTTCATGTAAACCTTAATATTATTACATATTCAGATAGCTATGATGAAATGTGATTTTTGAGAGTTGGAATCAACTCAAAATCTATCTTGGTTGATTTTATAAAAATGTTGCAAGGTACAATTGCTTCTGTTTTATTATTTTTACTAGGAGAGATCTATGAATCTAAATGAATTAAATCCAACGGGCTTGGATAGATCTTTTCAATACCTTTCAGGAAAAATTAGTTCCATGCAATTTGGATTTTTCAAACTCTCTGAATTGATTTTCAAACTCAGAGGCAGAACTAAGTTTAAACTAAAAAGGAAAATCCTAATTCAAACTAACTGGGTCGTGCGGGAAACTCTAACGGGCCGGCCCAGTGTCACTCCGCAGCGCAGGGCTCAGCTGACAGGGGAGTACACCAGTCAGTGGCTCATAATGCGCGAAGCGGTACTGGGCAATGTGGGGCGTAGGATTAGAGTGGGGATCAACGTATGTGGATCGTCGTCGACGACAGACCTGTTGCCGGCGAGCTCTAACCCTAGTGGCTCGGTGGGGGTGCATAGGGGGCGTACCAGGGCTCCAGCAATGACGGCGATGTGGGCAAACGGTCTGGTGGTCGACGGTGAGCTCAGGGACGGTCGAGGCGGCTCCGAGGGTGGTCACAATCAGCGGCGCCCTTCTCCTCCAAAGGCGGCCTGCTCCGGTGCAATTCCGGCGAGCTGTTGCTCCCCGTGCTCCGGATAGAGGTGTGGGACGATCAGTGAGGTGAGGGGAGTGGAGTGGTGTGCTACAAACGGCTGGGGGTGCCCTCCCTTTATAGGCTCGACGGCGAGACCGAGAGGGATGGGCAGGTGACGGTGGCGACATGGCTACGGGCGGCTAGCGGCATGGCTGAGGGTGGCAATCGACGCGCGGTCTCCTAGCGGTGCTCTAGGACTTTAATGCGGGCTTAGGGGCGGTGGTATGCGGTCGGGCGGAGCTGGCGCTTTGAGCGGCAGAGGCAGCGGTGTCCACGGCGAGCGGTGGCTGGGTTTTGAAAATTGAGCTTGTTTGAGTGGTTTTTGAAATAGTGGGATCTTCCCATATGAAATAGATTCAATTTTAAACTGTCATTTAAAATTAGCATTTGAATGTTTTTAGCAGATCACAAAGTGGGCCTTGGTACTTCATTATGTGTACTAGCAAGGAGTGTAAAGATCCACAAATGTTTCTGTTAAGTTTTGAGTACTAGGAATACCCAAAGTAGGCATGGTAGTTAATTTGGCCAAAATGACCATTTACTTCAATTATTCATTTTGAGTTGTTTTTCTTTGGGAAAAGTTTGGGAATGATTTAGATGATGTTTATTTCACCTAAGAAACATTTTACAATCAATGAATCACAGAACCATGGCAATTCAAATAAATTCCTAATTTAAATGCACATACACATGAATGCTTTCATATTTTTAATTGGAAAAGTTTTTGTTAACCCTAAATTTGATGATTTGGATCTTGGTAAGCTTGGATTAAAGTTTTGGGATGTTACATGAATCATCAACCCTGGCCTATCTCCATCCATTGCAACAAACAACATACTAAAAGTAAGCTAGAAAGGTCCGGTAAACGAAGGTAAAACGAACAAACAAGTCTTGCAGACGTGTCTCATTTAATTTCCATTTAGCATTGTTTTCCAAGGTTCGATTAAACCTAGGTATACTAGGGAAAAAGCTACTATACTCCATTCGTAAATCCATATTGAAGGTATCACTTATGCATTATTATCAGGATTTTTCTTCCACGTGACGGGAAGATACACTAGGCCCACTCGGTGAGTTTCCATCCAAGAGGCTGCAGCGTATGACTAGGTCATGAGGGTGCAATCTCACGAGAATGAGTTAATTAGACTTGCCAATAATGAGATTGAACTAGGTACGTTGATACCGACGATGATATGTTAGGAAAATCATGTGTTGAAGTAACAAAAGGAATTGAACTCAATATTTATGGTTCAACAACATTAACATCATGGAATGCACAGAGATCATTATGGGTATCCAGTTTCCGTTGATGATAATTGATTCGAGAAGCATCTCCATAATGTCTATGATGTTCCTTAACCATAGGGTAACACACTTAATGGTTGAATGATGCTAGGATATTTTTTTGGAATCATTGGGATCACCGGAAGAAAGAACAGAGAAAATCAGAAGGGTTTGAGGAGAAACTGATGATGGTAGTTCGGAGTGATCTAGAAGGAGTTTATGATCATGAGGATTTGTTAAATATGATTTTGATATTAATTATTGGAATTAATGATTAAAAATAGAATTTAAATTAAATTTGGGCTAAATCTCTTTATGGGGGCACTTCCCAGAGGGAAGGGCCATGGAGGGAGGAGCCGCTGCTCAAGGCCTAGGGGATGGCTGGCTAGCATAGGGTCGCGCAAGGTGTGGGCCCCACATGCTAGCGCCTCCTCCTAATTTTCCCCACCTTGCCAACTACCAGGAGGGAATACCTCTCCTCCCCGTATATAAAGAGGGGACAGGTGGGAGGGATGATAACAATAATTAATAAATAAGTCCTACGACGTTTTCCTTATGTATTTTCTCTATCTCATTGGCTCTCGTGCTTGCGGTTCCAAGAATAATTGCATGTGTGGGATATAACACCACCACCAGTATGTCATGTCGTTGTTGGATACGTGTTCTAGAAGATCTACTTATGCAATATCGACTGGACTGGAGAGACCGGGAGTCATCGTTGAGCATCGAACGTCTGTGAAACCACGGAGGTGCCGCCAGTTATGGCATCTGGACATCGTGTGAGGAGCAACGCGACCTTGAGCTCGGCTACATCCTTTGACTACTTCATCCACTTCCATCGTGAACATTAACGCTTTTGTTCTATAAGGGTATGTCACCGAAGCTCTCCTGTTACAGCATTAACTCATAGATAGATCTTGGATTTAGTGTTGCACTAGTTGAAAAATTATTGTTTTCTGCTATGAACCCCTTCAAAGGTAATCTAGAGTACAAAAATTTAGGTGAAGTAAACCTAAGGATCAACAAATATTATCTATTTGATAATCATTTGGACCATTCCAGATGACTAAAGCCATCGTCTAATATACCTAGCTCTAATCTTGTATTCATATAGATACAAGTATATCTTTTGACAGATTGGATTTATCCATGTGTCAACTGAAACTCATACTATCTTTGCACACGGTTAAATGTATACAAAACCAAGGTAAATGATAAGGATTCCAAAATTTACTTTGGAACTAATTTCCATATTAAGGTATCATCAATCTCTTTACCTTGACAAGTATAAATCCAAACCATGTCAAGTGTGGATTAACCAAGGACATTTATTCTCATCTGTGACCAACCACAAGTTTCTCTTATGATTGAATCATGGCAATGAATACTCATTCTTTCATCTAGAACTGACATCTTGTCAAATAAACTATAATTGATCTATCCTTAAAATACTTTGTAAATTATCTTAAATAAAAGTGGAGTATTAAAGATCTTATAAAGTACGTTTCAACACAAAGGAGTCTGATACATTGCAAATGTATCCATAATTTTTGATGCTCCATGCTTGGTTTTATCCACTTTCTTGTGTTTTGTCCACACTTTGGAGTACTTTTCGTATGATTTCTTGGACTAACCTATTAACAAGAGCCACAGCGCTAGCTGCCTGTTTTCTACTGTTTTGGTTCCAGGAAAGTCAGAAAATGAATATTCTCGGAATTGGACGGGACAAAAGCCAAAGTGCCTATTTTTCCAGAAGACTCACAGAGCCAGAATACGAGAAGGAGGAGGGCCAGGGCCTGGCCACACCACCCCCAGGTGCGGGCTGGGCCTGGCCGTGCCAGGGCATGGTGTGGTGGCCCCAGGCACACCCTCGGTCCCCCTCTTCGCCTATAAGAAGCCTTCTAACCTAAAAAGCTAAGGGGGTTCGATGTTTTTCCACGAAAAGTTCTACTGCGCCGACGCCACCGAAGGGGAGATTCAGGGGACAGAAAGTCTCTGTTCCGGCACCCTGCCGGGATGGGGAAGTGCCCCCGGAGCCATCTCCATCGATCTTCACCATCATCTCCATCGACCATCCATGTTTCCCCCATCTATGAGTGAGTAATCCCCCGTTGTAGGCTATGGGGATGTATGGATTGGATGAGATCGTTCATGTAATGGCATCAGATTGTTAGGGCATGGTGCCTAGTATCTTTTATTAGTGATTTATGACTTTGTTGCAACTTGTTGTGCTTAATGCTTGTCACTAGGGCCCGAGTGCCATGATTTCAGATCTGAACTTATAATTGATTTATTATGATAGTATTGTTTCTGGTCTTATCTACAAGTTGTATACACACGTTGTTGTCCGGAACCTATGGCCCCGAAGTGACAGAAATCGGGATAACCGAAAGGGAAAGGCTTTGATGTGAGGATCACATGTGTTCACGGAGTGTTAATGCTTTGCTCCGGTGCTCTATTAAAAGGAGCACCTTAATTGCTAGTAGTTCCCTAGAGGCCCCGCTGCAAACGGGCTGCAAGGACAAAAGATGTTGTGCAAGTTCTCATTGCGAGCACGTATGACTATATATGGAACACATGCCTAGGATTGTCTAGTACTTGGGTGCTTTATCTTATTTATCTGCAATTGTCCTATGTTCTGATTGCTATGTGAATTGTCTTGTCCATGCAACGCCCGTCCATCCATCCCTATGCCTACCGCACTCGAATCCCACTGTTTACTGCTTTCGTTACTACTGTCTTTGCTTTGCTACTGCTGTTACTTTGCTATTCCTACTATAAAACTGTTGCTACTGATAAACTGCTGTGAGCAAGATTGTTTCCATGTGTAGCTGAATTGACAAATCAGTTGTTAAGGCTGATAAATATTCTTTGGCTCTCCTTGTGTCGAATCAATAAATTGGGTTTAACTTCCGTCGAAAATACTGCGATACACCCCCTATACTTGTGGGTCATCAAGACTATTTTCTTCGCCGTTGCCGGGGAGCATAGCTTTATTTATCAAGTTCACTTGGATTCACTATTGTTCAAGCTAAGTTTATCTTTCTCCTTGTTTGCTTGTTTCTTTATCAAAAATACAAAACAAAATTAGTTCCTACTCTAGTTGTTATTTTCGTTAGTCTGTTATTATCTTGCTTTATCATGCTTGTTGTCAATGGTTGGTTTCTTTGAAACTGAAGCTTATTGGCAAGGTAGGTTCATGGAAGATCAAAAATATTACTCCCTCCGATCCATATTAATTGACTCGGATTTATCTGGATTCAGATGTATCTAGACATATTTTAATACTAGATACATTCAAATCTAGTTAAATCAAAGTCAATTAATTTGGGTCGGAGGGAGTATTATAAAGAACACCGCTTGTCACAAAAAGGGAAACACTTATGGGAACAAATTGATAGATTGTATACCACTGCTAGAAATGTGTGCTCTACTTATAATGTTACTTATTGCTGTGATGAATCTCGTTGCAGAAAGAGGTATAAACACCTCCCTTTTCAATGTGAGTATAATGATAATGATACCAATCTTCCTACGCTAAAGGAATTTATGACTTTTATGATGCGGAACAAATTGAAGAATTTATTGCTTGGAAGGGTGCTTTTGAACTTGCTAGTTTGCTTGAAAATATTGATGATTCACCTTATAAGTATGAGGTTTATGGTATACTTAAATTTTTCTTTGATAATTACAAGGATGAAAATGGCAATATTCTTGAATATTTTAATAGATGCTCTCCACAAATGGAAGAGACTAATGCCTTGCAGGATCCTATGGAAGAGACTAATGCCTTGCAGGATCCTATGGAAGAAGAAATTGATGAACCTGAAATCTCATTAGATGAAAAAGAGGAGGAGAGTGATGAACAAAAGGAGGAAGAATGGATTAGCTACCCATGCCTACCTTCTAATGAGAGTAACTCTTTATTCCTTACATTATTTGATTGTCCTCCATTCTTACTAAAGGAGGATGAATGCCATGTTCCTGAGGATTCTTTTGAAGATATTTATGATAAAGCTCTAGTGCTTGTAGATCATGAAAAGCATGCTTTATGTGATAGTTATATTGTTGAGTTTATTCATGAGGCTACTGAAAATTATTTTGAGAGAGGAAAATATGGTGGTAGAAGTTTTCCTGGTATTGAAACACCTCTCTATGTGCTGAAAGTTTTGAAGTTTCTCTTGTTTTATCTTCCTATGCCTGTCACTTTGTTATTTCCTTACACGATTCCAATGCATAGGAAGTGGGTTAGACTTAAATGTGTTTTGAATTTGCTCCTTGATGCTCTCTTTTACTTCAACTCATATTTCTTATGAGAGCATCCTCTCAAACTTTTATGCCTGAAGATGATAATATGTCTATTATTCTTGGGAGACCTTTTCTTAAATACTGCAGGAGCTATTATTAATTGTAATCAAGGGAAGGTGACCTTCAATGTCAATGACAAGGAACATACTATCTATTTCCCCAAGAAGATTGAAAGGACTTATAGTTTGAATTCGATTGAACATGTTGAGGGCATTCAAGTTAGAGAAATATATTGTCCCATACGAAGAGAAAAAATTGAAACTATTATGATTGGGACCATTGCTATCAAGGTTGAGGTAACCTAATCATTAGTAGAATACAAAGTTTTGTCTGATATGAAATTGTTTTGGTAACAAGACCTAATCAACCTTGTTAACAAAAGGATTTCATTGAACGAAACAATGTTTTCACCTTGCTTATCTCCGCTTACCTCTATTATATCCATTTTGGTTTTTCCTTATGCCTAACTTAAAGGCGTTAAAGAAAAGTACTTATTGGGAGATAACCCAAAAGTTTTAGATGAGTCTTGGAATTTATTACTTCAGTAATAACCGCTCCTTATCCTTTTTATTTGCTTTTTGTGCCAAGAGTAACCTCTAATGAGAGAGAAGTAATGGTTGGGAAAGTTGTTGTCCCGAAACAGATTTCTGTGCTTCACCGTATAAATTCGTGAGAGAGATCTGTATGTCGGATTGAGCTGTAATTTTTTTTGATTCTGCCCCAGGTTGTTACCTAACTTTAGTTAGTTCAACACTTTTTGATTTTAGCAACATAAGGTCTTCGGAAAAATTCGTCTTTACCTGCTAGTCTGTTTTGACAGATTTCTGCCATTTTGTGCATTTGCTTCTTGTTAATTCCTTCTTGAGTTCTTTTAGGGAATTGAGATTTTTGAGGAAAGTTCTACAGTAGATAGTGTTCTAATGGAAGTTTATTTGGTGTTAGAACTGAACCTTAAGACTTACTTATCTTGAGTGCACTAATGTTGCTAATAAAGATTGTGTGATGTTTTGTATGAAGGAAAAATTTCAGGTGTATGGAAGGAATGAGTAATGAGATGAAGGATGGACTCAAGCTCAAGCTTGGGGATGCCACGCGTGTCACCCCAAGAAATATCCAAGAAGTACAAGCGTCAAAGCTTGGGGATGCCCAAGACATCCCCTTCTTCATCAATAAAAATCCAGGGTTTCTTCCAAACATTTCATTTTTATTGTTTCATGCACAGTTGTGTTATTCTTGGAGCGTCTTCTTTTTCGTTTCGTTTTGGTTTTTAGTTTGCGTGGTTTGCTTAGTTTGCTGAATAAATTGGTTGGATCCCCTCTTTCATACATTGGCTTTCAAATAGTTTTGTTTGGCTTGGAAAAGAGTAGGAAAGTTCATGCTTAATTGGTAAAGAGAGCTTGTTTTTGACTGTGGCCTATGCTTTGTGATGCCATGCTTGATATTGTTTTGGCTTTATGCTTAGTATTATTTGCTGTAGCATGACTTGTTATAAACAATTGAGATTTCTTAATGTGCCTTGGATGAATCATGCGTTGTATTAGCATATTAAAGCATAGTATAGTGGTATTCTCCTTTGATGCTTTATTTGGGTTGACTTGGCACATGCTCACACCATGTTATGACTATCTCAAGTCACCATAAGCCTTTATGATCCTTTAGTTTTCAACTTGTAGTATCACTTTATGCTTTGATCAATGATGTTTTGTCACTCTGCATGATTATGGGCATTATTGCTCTCTCGTTTGTCGCTCCCTTACTATTGCTAGCCTTCACTTTCACTGAGTATGTTTTACTCATGTTTCCAACTCCCTAAAACCAAATATTGCCAAAGTGTCCACCATACCTACCTATTAGCATCATGTCCTACTTCCGTGCATATTCAATATGCCTTGTTTTCTTCCGAATAAAATGTTTGCTTATTATGAGAAAGTTAGTTAGTAAAGCTCTCACGAACTTGATGGCACACTTTACTTTCTTGCATTTAATAAACCTGAACCATTGCGTCCTTGTTTGTTGCGTATATGCTTGCGCTTTATAAGTTGAAGTTAGCAGAACCATGTATCATGGGGAATGCTTTCAACATTGCACTGGTACTTTGTACCTCGTTGATATCATGTTCTTTTGCTTATGGATCCCGGCGGTGTGAAATAAAAGTGGAACTTGTAAGATCATGGAGTTTGTATGTATGTTAGAGAAACGTTTGGGCCGCTAGCCTAAGCCATGCCTAATCATGGTGGAAACTTGCAGCATAACCATAATGAGCATTCTATGAAGCATCCTCAATAAAAATCTATGCACATAGTAAATAAAAAGATCGCTGAGATGCTCATTATCTGCTTGCCTTGTCATTTTGATTATGGGATAACTCCTGTATCATGTGCAAGGGGTACCCCGTTGGCTGTTCTCTATGATACGTATATACTTACAATGACAAGAGCTTACTCGTGACTGAAGTTGAGTAGCATGAGGATCGGTCTTCGTAACTAAGGGGCATGATACTTCAATTTATAACTTGTCAAGCATATCCTCTTAGTTGTGTCACTTTAACCTTAACCACTTAAAGATGCTTATGATAGGGGCAATGAGAGCTCAAAGCTAATGAGTACCATACTTTCAGCATTTGGAAGCCTTTCAAACTTTTCAAAACCTGTTCATTTCCTCGTTGAGTCTCCACACATTCTATGAGCACTTTCTTGAGAGCATAGTGGCCATTCTTAGTTCTATGTGCATTGTCCCAAGACTTGTTGATTGATGCATACCATGATATTGCTTGTTTTAAACTATTTGTATCTAGTCACTCTTGTAAACCTCGAAGGTGTCCTATGCATTTATGTTTGCTACTCTATGAGGGACAAGCTGAATGCCACTATGCTATGTTTTCTTTATGTGAAACAAACAAACGTCTTGCAAAGCATTGTTATTCATGAATCCTTTGTTTGTGCCTTTTCATGTTGCTTCATAGTTTCTTTGTCTTATTGCTAGAACTTTGTCTTTTATGTTATGATTGAAGTACTTTGATCCCAGCTTTGAATGTTTTACAAATACTTTGGTCAAGTCTTTGATGGTGCATGTCACTTCAAAAATTATTCTTTCTTTTTATCACTTACCTACCCGAGGACGAGCAGGAGTTAAGCTTGGGGATGTTGATACATTGCAAATGTATCCATAATTTTTGATGCTCCATGCTTGGTTTTATCCACTTTCTTGTGTTTTGTCCACACTTTGGAGTACTTTTCATATGATTTCTTAGAATAACCTATTAACAAGAGCCACAGTGCCAGCTGCCTGTTTTCTGCTGTTTTTGGTTCCAGGAAAGTCAGAAAGTGAATATTCTCGGAATTGGACGGGACAAAAGCCAAAGTGCCTATTTTTCTAGAAGACTCACGAAGCCAGAATACGAGACGGAGGAAGGCTAGGGCCTGGCCACACCACCCCCAGGCACGGGCTGGGCCTGGCCGCGCCCAGGCATGGTGTGGTGGCCCCAGGCACCCCCTCGGTCCCCCTCTTCGCCTATAAGAAGCCTTCTGACCTAAAAACCTAAGGGGGTTCGACGTTTTTCCACGAAAAGTTCTACTGCGCTGTCGCCACCGAAGGGGAGATTCGGGGGACAGAAAGTCTCTGTTCCGGTACCCTGTCGGGACGGGGAAGTGCCCCCGGAGCCATCTCCATCGATCTTCACCATCATCTCCATCGACCATCCATGTTTCCCCTATCTATGAGTGAGTAATCCCCCGCTGTAGGCTATGGGGATGGTAGGGATTGGATGAGATCGTTCATGTAATGGCATCAGATTGTTAGGGCATGGTGCCTAGTATCTTTTATTAGTGCTTTATGACTTTGTTGCAACTTGTTGTGCTTAATGCTTGTCACTAGGGCCCGAGTGCCATGCTTTCAGATCTGAACTTATTATTGATTCATTATGATATTATTGTTTCTGGTCTTATCTACCAGGTGTATACACACGTTGTTGTCCAGAACCTATGGCCCCGAAGTGACAAAAATCGGGATAACCGGAAGGGAAAGGCTTTTATGTGAGGATCACATGTGTTCACGGAGTGTTAATGCTTTGCTCCGGTGCTCTATTAAAAGGAGCACCTTAATTGCCAGTAGTTCCCTAGAGGCCCCGCTGCAAACGGGCTGGCAGGACAAAAGATGTTGTGCAAGTTCTCATTGCGAGCACGTATGACTATATATGGAACACATGCCTAGGATTGTCTAGTACTTGGGTGCTTTATCTTATTTATCTGCAATTGCCCTATGTTCTGATTGCTATGTGAATTGTCTTGTCCATGCAACGCCCGTCCATCCATCCCTATGCCTACCACACTCGAATCCCATTGTTTACTGCTTTCGTTACTACTGTCTTTGCTTTGCTACTACTGTTACTTTGCTATTCCTACTACAAAACTATTTCTACTGATAAACTGCTATGAGCAGGATTGTTTCCATGTGCAGCTGAATTGACAACTCAGTTGTTAAGGCTGATAAATATTCTTTGGCTCCCCTTGTGTCGAATCAATAAATTGGTTTTAACTTCCCTTGAAAATACTGCGATACACCCCCTATACTTGTGGGTCATCAGAGTCCATTTGAGATTCCTCTCAGATTAAAATCCTAGTTGTTATTCTAAAATTGTATGCTAAAAGAAGACTTGGAAATCTTCTACAAGCTATGAAATCAAAGGATAAAGATAAAAAAGCATATGGAAATCCATTAGAGTTAAAAATATTTATTTTGAATTAAAGATCCATTTTCAAAGGTTTCAAATATTTATTATACCAAATTATTTTCCTCTAAGTTCCTATAAAGTAATTTCAATATTCTAGAGAACTCAAATCAACACTAAATCTATCTTTTTAAAAGTTAACATTGTCTATCTTACACTAATCAACCATGATTGCATCTTAATTTTTAACTTAATTATGCAAATCAGCCGAACTATATTAGTGATCTAGACCTAAATGATTAAGGCCCACATTCCAATTTAGCCCAAGGCCCATTTAATGACAAATCCCACTTGTCATGATCAAAAATAAATAGCTGAATAATGACACCTACGAACCTTAGCTACTAAGTAACTTAGTCCTTAAGGAACTTAGCTACCAAGGTGTCTCATGAGAGCTTGACACCTATCCATGCAAAGAAACAGTCACCACTTGAGGTGTCACATTTCCATGAATTCATATATGGATCCAAAATATAAGTACGGTTGGACATTTCTTAAAGAACGAGTCACCCTTGCAAAATAGTGAGGTGTCACTACCACGATGATCCCAAAACACTATAAATAGGGGCCAAGAGCATAAGAATCACACTCTGGCCAAAGGCTGAGTGAGAGAATAACAAAAACACTTTTCCACACACTCACTAAGAGAGTGAGAGATCTGAGAGCAAGATCAAACAAGAAAAGTAAGGAGCTACACAAGGACTACCATAATTCTTTAATAGGCACATTTTGGAATCTACAAAGGTTATAATCTATTCTCTAGGATCAAATAGTAGTATATTAGTGGATAAAAGGAATATTTAGTGAGGGGTGAGGAGAGTGATTTGCACAGCTTATCAAGAAAATCTGTACAATAACACAATTATGTCTAGGAATGTATCTATAGATCATCTACACATCACACAAGCACCAAAATCATCTCTTAGTTCATCCATTTGATCCATATACTATCCAATACAACTGGATGATCTTGTGATCATCAAGAACACACCTAAGAACACCAAAAACCTCAAGAACACACTCAATAATTTAAATCATAAAAAATAAATCAATCTAGGAATCTATGTTTACATCATATAAGCACATCAAAACTCACCAAGAATCAACACATCAATAGGTCTACTTATTCTAGACTATATTCTACACATATAAATGATCCTATGATGATCAAGAACATAAGACCATAAGGCCTAAAGTGCATAATATACATGCATTTTATAAAAATCATAACTTAATAAATATGTGGAATTCGATAAAACTAAACCCATTTGCATTACATTAAATATATCTAACAACTTGAATAAAATCAATTAAAATGATTTACAACTCAAATGATCGTGCCTCGATGAACCCAAATCATATATATTGTTAATCAAGTTCTTCACCTAATTAATATTAAGACCTAAAAGACTTTAAAAAAATAATATTCAAGTTATAGACACTTTAAATATCTCACAGATAAACATAAATATAAGTGATATTCCAATTTCTAAAAATGTTTGGAAAAGAAATATTCAAGTATTAAAAATTAAAATAACAAAAAATAAAAATAAAAGAATTTTAAACTCAATTCTTTATTACTTAAAGTCCTAGAAAATAGTTAGTAATAAGTAAAAAATCACAAATTGGATTTCTAACATGTTTGACATTTGCATTTAAATCTTGATGTTTGGAAATTAGCTAAAAGGTCATAGGAAAAATTGTGTGTTACTTTTATTGCTTAAGTAGTCATTTTTTGTCATGACCATATTACAAGATTAAAGAACTTAAGTTATTACTACTAAAAAAAATTATCCTCTTAAATGATAACTTCTAATGCTTGACCTTTAAAGCCATCTACTATCTATCTAAAATAATGACCATAGTTTATAAGTGAAGTTTGAATATTTACATTTTATTCAATAGTACTTCTTACAAATTCATACCTAGGCCAAAGACTTACAATAAGTCTTAACATCATCAATTCACGTTGGGAGTTGATGATTACATAACCTTAACCATGTATTATTCATATAGTAGAATCCTTACTTAAGAACCTTAGAGCTAATCCAGATACCCATAAAATTCCTATAATTAGAATACAAATACTAAAACCTTAATGTCTTAGAACCAAGAGGTTGTAAGAGAACTAAAACTCAAGTATTAATCTTCAGTAACACCTAAACCTTTTATACTAGAATCCAATACCAAATCTAGTTAGATAACCTTACCTCTTCAACTATAACCTAGTTGAAGCAAACATTGTTGGTAACTCATTAGTATCTTGGTAGAGTTATACTTGGCCAAAACACTAGTATTCATACCATGCACACCTAACCATCAAGCCATAGATGTTATCAACTAAAAGCAACCATGCCATACCTTATCTTGTTGTGATATGATCTTGAGTCATGTATCATCTTCTTAAATTATCCAGCATTAATTTATGTGTGAAGGAAACATGAACTTAAATAAAACATAGAATAAATCACCCAAACAAAAACCAATCCAAACACATAGAAGAAACCAATAGTTGTCAGTTTCGAGGTAGAATGATTATATATCATAGTTTATGCACAAAATCATATTGGTAATTCTTTAAACCTTAGTCCTCACCGGACCAATCATGCTCTACTTCACATTTGGACCTTCTGATGTCTAGAAGAAGTGTAGATTGCATAGTCCTGCAACTAGGAGGCAAGCTCAATCTTGCATATCTTTTATTTACAAATTACTTTTCAAAAGTAATATCACTAGCATTCAAAACCAAGATATTGTTTTATAAATGAAATGAAGGAGATGTGATGGCCAATCAAAATTGTGACGAGAATCATTATGGGAAAGATTCCATTGGAACCAGTAAAAAAACCTAGGATTAAACAACAAATCTAGTTAGCCACTCCAAGACACTGTATAGACACCGCTGACCACATATCCTGGAATGGGACGAGAAAATTAGTTAGTACATTCTTTGTTCCATATATCCTCATATGACTAGGCCGGGCCGTATTCCTTGCAAGGAATAACAATGTGTGGGAGCCTATAACATCCCCGTCAGGTGCAACAAGATGACTACTCTAGTGTCTCAGAGACTAGTTCAACTAAATGTCTGGTCTTGGACAATTTTATTGCACTAGTCGACTATAGGGTTGATAAAGATAGTGAATGGCTGATCTTTACACTGGTCCTCAGACCAATGGAGTATGAATATTTACATTTTATTCAATAGTACTTCTTACAAATTCATACCTAGGCCAAAGACTTACAATAAGTCTTAACATCATCAATTCACGTTGGGAGTTGATGATTACATAACCTTAACCATGTATTAACCTAAAACTCAAGTATTAATCTTCAGTAACACCTAAACCTTTTATACTAGAATCCAATACCAAATCTAGTTAGATAACCTTACCTCTTCAACTATAACCTAGTTGAAGCAAACATTGTTGGTAACTCATTAGTATCTTGGTAGAGTTATACTTGGCCAAAACACTAGTATTCATACCATGCACACCTAACCATCAAGCCATAGATGTTATCAACTAAAAGCAACCATGCCATACCTTATCTTGTTGTGATATGATCTTGAGTCATGTATCATCTTCTTAAATTATCCAGCATTAATTTATGTGTGAAGGAAACATGAACTTAAATAAAACATAGAATAAATCACCCAAACAAAAACCAATCCAAACACATAGAAGAAACCAATAGTTGTCAGTTTCGAGGTAGAATGATTATATATCATAGTTTATGCACAAAATCATATTGGTAATTCTTTAAACCTTAGTCCTCATCGGACCAATCATGCTCTACTTCACATTTGGACCTTCTGATGTCTAGAAGAAGTGTAGATTGCATAGTCCTGCAACTAGGAGGCAAGCTCAATCTTGCATATCTTTTATTTACAAATTACTTTTCAAAAGTAATATCACTAGCATTCAAAACCAAGATATTGTTTTATAAATGAAATGAAGGAGATGTGATGGCCAATCAAAATTGTGACGAGAATCATTATGGGAAAGATTCCATTGGAACCAGTAAAAAAACCTAGGATTAAACAACAAATCTAGTTAGCCACTCCAAGACACTGTATAGACACCGCTGACCACATATCCTGGAATGGGACGAGAAAATTAGTTAGTACATTCTTTGTTCCATATATCCTCATATGACTAGGCCGGGCCGTATTCCTTGCAAGGAATAACAATGTGTGGGAGCCTATAACATCCCCGTCAGGTGCAACAAGATGACTACTCTAGTGTCTCAGAGACTAGTTCAACTAAATGTCTGGTCTTGGACAATTTTATTGCACTAGTCGACTATAGGGTTGATAAAGATAGTGAATGGCTGATCTTTAGACTGGTCCTCAGACCAATGGAGTATGCACGGAAATATGCAGACATGCATCCCTAGTTGTATAAGAAGGCTAAAGATTTTTATGGGTAAAATATCGCACCTCTCGAGAGTGTATAAAACGTGTCATGATACTCCATATCTTCGGAAATTATTTTTAATGCAGTGTGGAAAGGAACTCCATGAAGTTATAACAACCTGTGATGGCTGATGGACATAGTTTTCTAAAGTAAAACTTACCTTTTTTTTAAACGCGATTTCAAATACTTGCATAAGCCTAGGATCTCCGATCCACGGCAGTAGAGATAGTCATCAAACAACTACATAGTAGAACTTTTAGAGTATGCTCGTACTCAATCTATCTTCTCAAAACTTTTCTTAGGTTATGGAGCCAATGACGGGACTGTAAACGTGGAACTAGATGATGTAGGAAATTGTAGAGAAGTTGGAGGTAGTCCAACGGAGTCAAGTAGACAGATACTACAGTTAGTACTAGTGGATATATAACTAAAACTAGATGGGAATGACATCCAATGATAGACATCATGTCAGTAGGACATTGCTAATGAAGCAATAGTCAGCCATTAGTTATAGAGATAGACTTAGAGGTAGATCTAGTGCTAGACTAGACTACAAATTGCTTCTTCTGGATTTTGAATGGAACAGGAACTTACCTGAAGAACCTCATTGTGTCATGGAAGTTCCGAGGATCTTCTATGTAGATCTATGCTAGGAATAATATAGTCAGGTCATGCACCTAATATGTTTCTGTTGTACTACTTTGTTGGCTGTAATGTTTGTGGAACGGTGTTCCATGAGTGTAATGCAAACAACTTGCGCACTAAAACATGCAGTGGTGTGCTGGGTCACCGCACTACCGAACTTAAAACCGGTACTACCAGATCCAAGTGGTACTACCGGACTTAGCAGCAGTACTATGGTACATGTGGTACTACCGAAGAAGAGGTAGTTCAACCAGCCAAATCGGCCAGAAATTTTACCAATTCCTCATGTTTGTTTTTGACCGATCCTCCTTTGTTTTTTGTGTTTTGTGTGTGTGTATTAAAAGAACTTCAAGTTTCCACAACATACCTCGTGTTGTACGAGACCACGGAACCCAAGCATCTTCTCCAACATGAGTTGGAAGTTATTCATCGACAATACATAAGGTATAACTTGCTCCACCTTGGTTAACCCCATATCTTCCTTTATATGTTACCTATCCCACCGAGAGTGAATCATTTTGTGTTTGCCCAAGCATTGTGCACTTGTACTTGGATAGTGATAGTGTGTGAGAAAAACAAAAAGTAGACTTTGTAGCATAAGAGGGAGAGCAAAAAATAGAAAGAAATACATAGTCTCCCAATACGTCGAGAGTCTGCAAGCTTGTAAGCAAGACAAAAAGAGCACCCAAGTCAAGTGCACAAATATGTTACTTATTATGTTTTGGCAAACAAGCTATGATCTCTCATTGATTTGGCAAGACAACCGAGCATAGTTTTGATAGGATTTGTTGCTAATTTTCCATAGTCGTGCTAACCCCATTTATTTCCACATGTGTGTTCCCGTGTCTTTTGGATCGTTACCTTTTGCTTTTGATCTTTAGATTTTATCCACTTTTGACAATATCCTTTTATGTTGGTTGTTTGTTTATTTTTCCACCATCCTAACCCATCCACCATATGCCTTTGAGTGGCTTTGTCGTTCTTAGTGTGAGGTTCCTTTCTGTTTCTCTTTACAAGTCACTTGTTTATCAAGTGTAGCTACTTGTTCAATATGATTCGTCAAGGCGAGGTAAAGGACTAACCCTCCCCATAAATGACACTTCCATATACAACTCTTGCTTTGGTTCATGATGGGTAGAACCTGAGATAATAGTCAAGTTCCTCCACAAGATGAAGGGCCATACATGACAAGGACTAGTCACTTTGCTATAAAGGAAGAGTTCTAAGGATGTTGTGAGGCCCTTGAGATGCGCCAATATGAGCAATTCAAAGAAGCTCGATATGAGTTCAAGAGGATGGATAGCCGCTTTGATGGCCTAGAGCAACACATGAAAGCCATGCACCACAATTTTGGCCATCAAAACGAAGCTCTCCAACGCACCACCATCGAGATCACGAAAAACACAAGGCACAGTTCTCGTGCATCAAGATCCTCACGACACCATTCGAGTGCGTCAAGTTCTTCAAGGCATCGGTATCCACATCGACATGATCATCATGCAAGTTCCCCAAGGCGATGTGACGAACCCTTTGTCGAACATGTGAGCTCTTTGCAACATATACCTTCACCAAGGAATGCCGCAACATCAAGCTATGATGTTGATTCCTCATCAAGGCCCCACTCAAGGTGTGAATAACACCATTATCAAGAAAGAGCACTAGTGATCCAAGAGGAACCACCACTTGAAGAACCTCAAGTGTGACATCAACACAATTATCAACCTCAATACCTTCACTCGACTACAATTGATGAATTCCATGAGGAATACCAAGCATGACGTCAACGTGAACATATCAAAGATCCTCTGAGACGCCATCGCCGACATGAATATCAACACCAACATCATGGTCATAACAAGGAGCAACAACCTCAACAAAACCATGCGCATCAACAAACAAATGGAAAGCAACGGAAACCATGTCATCAACCTAGGCATGAGCCTCAAGCACCACCACTACCACCACCCCTCCAAGAGGCTCAAGATCATCAAAAACATCATGAAAACCAAGTACCTCAACCTTCAAATGGGGAACAACCACAACAACAACAACAAAAACAACAAAAACAACAACAACAACGTCAAGCTCTGCCTCATCAATCGAGGCAACAAAAAAATCACCCCCAACAACCACAAGGACGTCAAGGTGACCGAGACACGAGCGATGACCCTCATGATAGCTCGGATGATGAGCACCACCACCACTGCCCTCCACATGGAAACCTTCATTACCATGACTGCCACGATGAAGAAAAAATTGGAAATCTCAAGTTCATGATCCCCAAGTTCGATGGTTCCAATGATCCCAAAGAGTACCTCTCATGGGCACTCAAGGTCAACAAAATCTTTTGCATGAATAATTATAGCAACGATAATATGGTGGCTATGGCATCCCTTGAGTTTGATGACTATGCCAATATTTGTTCGGAGAAAATCCAAGTGGCAAGAGAAGCAAGGGAAGAACATCCTATCAACACATGGAAATTAATGAAGGCACACATGCACTCCTGCTTTGTTCGTTCTCATTATAATCGAGACCTCTTCAACAAGCTACAAAAGCACACCCAAGGTACAAAAAGTGTCAAAGAGTACTTCAAGGAAATGGAACTTCACATGATTCGCGCCAACATCCAAGAGCATAATGAGGAAACCATGAAACACTTGTTGTCTGGGTTAGACCATCCTACATCGTGGAATTCTAAACCTATAACAACATGGTTGAGCTTGTGTGTAATGCAGCCAAGGTCGAACGACAATTTCAAGAGGACCTCAAGCATAGCAAGAAAAGGCATTCTTTGCCAACAATACCTCTTCAACCCCTCCCTTGAAAAATGTCAAAGGAAACACTTCAACTACTTACAAGCCTCCTTTCAAGTCAACGGCTACACAAGGCAAACCGCCCCAAGTGGCAAGCAAACAATAGGTGACTCCTCAAGTACCCAAGTTAAATGTTAAAAGTGTAGAGGCAAAGTCTAAAAGTCCTTCCAATTTGGCAATACCAAAGTCTTGTTCGTGAATGACCGTGGATAGGAAGAATACTTGAGGGAGGATGAGTTTGGAGCAAGAGTAAAGGAAGCACTCACAAGGCAACACATGGAGACCGATGATCAAGATCTCCTCATGTGTGAGCATGATGTTATTCCATAAATTGCTGTCACAAGAGTGTTAACTACACAAGCCCAACAGCATGAAGATCAATGATGCAACATATTACAAACAAGATCCAGAATCAATGGAAAGTACATCAAAGTCATTATTGATGGAGGCAGTTACCACAATCTACCAAGAACCAAGCTATGTGAGAAGCTCAACCTCCCTCTCTGTCAACATAAGCACCCCTTACATGTGCAATAGTTGAGCGATAGTGTATTCGTAAAGATAAAGCACACCATATTGATTTCGGTCTCTATTGGTCCATACAAGGATACAGTTGAGTGTGACATGGTTCCTAGCACTGTTTATCACATGTAACTTGGTAGGCCGTGGAAATTCTACAAATGTGCTCTCCATGATGGCCCAACAAATATCAATATCTTCAAGTAGCTTGGTAAGACGTGTGTTTTGCAACCAATGACTCCTATCCAAATAATTGCGGACAATGCAAAGGCTTTAGAGATTGCGCAAACCATAAAAACATCTAGTGCCATGAATGGTGAGCGAGAGAACCAACAAAAGGCGAGTGAGAGCCACAAGCCAAATTTGAGTGGAAAATGAAGAGTGTTCTCCTTGCTACCAAACATGTGATGAGGGAAGTGAGAGTAAACCTATCCATCTTGCACTATGTGCTCATATGTGTAATACCTCACACCCTACACTCTAAGCAACAAGCCAGGATGAACCCAAAAGTGGATAAAGGAATCTACCGCAGAGGCCCAAGGCCACCCACGTGTAGGCCCATAGAAGTGGAGCAGGGCACGGTACTGGCCAACCACCCTACCCACTTTCATGAACATCGTGACAAGAGCGAGTGGCATAGTCGACAGTTATGCGAACAAAACGTACACAAGTGTGTATGCTAGTGACATACAACCGTACATCAGAGATAGACTATCTACAACAATAGAAACATAAATATTCAAAACCATACTGCAAGATCCAAATATCTTAGATAGAGATAATAGTGTAGGATACATCATCAGAAAACAAGATCCGGGTACAGAAAGAAGCGAATTGGGATAAGATGCCCTAAAATAAGCACATCCCGCCTATAGATCTCACGGATCTCCATCCCTGGAATCTCTACACCTGATGGTCATCGCCACCATAATCGGTCTCTTCGACCTAGTAACCTTCCTGAGAGTAAACCTATCCATCTGAACTAGAACATATATCGTGTGAGACCGTAGGGGTACTCAGCAAGTCTTTATGCATCTAAAGGGAACAACCTGGGGGTGACGCAATTGCAGCGAAAGATAATATCTAAAAAGTTCTATAGAGACACACTACATCCACCCAACCGAAGATAGATAGACGCTCATTAATTAGTAACAACGTGATATAAGTAACATAGATAAACGTCGCTCTCCCTCCTTCTCGCTTACCAATGAGAAGGTGGAAGAACATCCCATCCGTTGGTAATTTTATTAACCAGTCCATGAGTGTTACAATATTTACTAGTCATGTCTTAGTGTTGGGGGATACCCCCGGGTAGGGTCACGCCGGGGTATAAAGGCCGAGTTAGCCGAGGTATGGCACTGTTAAAGCAAGTGCTGGACGGGTCACCCCAAGGAAGGCAGACTTACGGAGTAACCCGGCCCGTTGGGTATTTGCCTAACATTAACCCGGCCGACATATAATATATGTTGGCCATGTCTATCCACTAAATATGCAGGAACCCTCGTAGCCGGGTTATCCAATGGCTAGCCGGGTTACCATTTGGCTTCCATGTGAAGGAAGGAATCTCCCGTTGGTCAAAAGGTGGCCTCTATAGCGTGAGCGAAGATAGCAGAGGGAAGGACCAGCAGGGCGTGGCCGACAAAGATGACGTGAGCAATGTCGGCTGACGTAGCCCGTGTCTGATGACGCTTAAAAGCAAGGGGTACGCGGAGGATTACGTCCATAGTCCGGACGAACCATTAAAGTAAATAAAGAAGCATCTAGCTTTAACCAAGGGGCATATTCGGGGAATATGCCTCCACGTATGCCCTAACTTTGTAACCCGGGCTCCCCTTTATAAGAAGCACTAGGACCTTCATAGCAAGGAATCGATCATTCTGTCTTGGTATAACCCTAGAGCATAGTAGTGAGGGGTAAGAGAGCTAGACTCCTTCTCACGAACAGCTTAAGGAGCACTTGTAAACCACTATTGATAGAGAGAAATACGAGCATCTGTGTGTGGAATCACCACACTACCCTTCCTGGATTCCTCTAGTGCTCATTGGCCCCATCTTTAGCCTATCCATGGCATCTGTCGTGCCACCACCACGACAGTTGGTGCCCACTAGGACATTTTTGCTTGGTCTACATAGGACCAAGCAACTTCCTCCATGAGAATCTGGACATTTTTGCTTGGTATACACAGGACCTGCAAGGTGTGCCGAGGGACTTGGCCAAGCACTCTTTGAATGTGAGACCCAGAGCAAAACCGGTGAAGCAACCTCTCCGCCGCTTCGCCGAGGACAGGATAAAATTCATTGGAGATGAGATAGCTAGGATCCTTGCAGCCGGATTTATCATGGAAGTACTTTACCCGGATTGGCTCTCTAATCCGGTGCTTGTGGAAAAGAAGAAAGATGATACGAATGTGGTAGTAGTATGGTGCATGTATATCGATTACACGAACCTGAATAAGGCGTGTCCAAAAGACCCATTTCCACTGTCGAGGATAGACTAGGTCATAGATTCAACTACGGGTTGTGAGTTATTGTCGTTCGTAGATGCGTATTCTGGTCTCCACCAGATACCCCTGAATCTGGATGATCAAATAAAGACTGCATTTATTACCCTGTACGGGGCTTCTTGCTATCGCACTATGCCGTTCGGATTACGTAATGCAGGAGCAACGTACCAGCGATGCATGCGAAAATGTTTACATGACCAGATAGGTCGGAATGTGCAAGTTTATGTGGATGATGTTGTGATAAAAACTAAGGAAAGCAATACACTCCTTGATGATATCCGGCAGACATTCGCGAACCTAAGATGGTTCGAGGGGGCCGCTTAGGTAGCAGATCATGTGGGCGCGCTTCTATAGGGGGGATACCCGGCTGTGGACAAATGTGATCATGATATCCTTGCCCCACAACTTCTCCTTGAGCAGCTCCTTGATCCGGCGGTCCACCAGATTCACCAGGGCCATGGGCCGCTTCAGGATGTTTTCCCATAGAGAGGTGTCCGGGACTCCAAGATTGAAGGGGAGGAGCCAGATCAAGTCCTCATCTGTGGTATTCCGGACATACAAGAAGGTCCGGGCCCAGCCTTTGCAAGACTCAAGCCCGGTGACCCGGGGAAAGGCAGAGTCCTTGCAGGGAGAAATCGAGGCTCCACCGCATTGGGTCAGGTGTTTCTTGGCGGTGGTGAGGTGCTTGTCAGGGACAACATTCTTCCTCAGACCAAAGAATTTGATCCACATCTCCTTGGAGGGTTAGAGGCTGATATACCCCTCGAAGTCGGACGCAAAGGAGGAAACAGAGGTAATGGCATTGGCGGGAGATGGTGCGGTTGAAATTGATAGGTGGAAATGAAATCGTAGAAGAAATCATAAATAGGAAGGCCGAAGCCGTGTTGGAAGTGGGAAAGAAAAACAACGAACTCCCCTGGATTTGGAGATGCAGTAATCTCTTGAGCAGCGAGGCGGCAGGCGACGCCCGTCGGGATGCGGCACGTCGCATATAGCCAGTCGATATCATCTTGACAGACAAAGACACCGTCCCAGCCACCACCCTCAGGAGCTTCATCTTCTTCCTCTTGTTGGGCGATGACGGCAGCCTCCTCTTCAGTCATGGCAAGGTCAAGCTCCTCAAGAATGAAATAGGAGAAGAGATAGCCGGTCGCGGGAAACCTAGAAGTGCATGTCCCCGTGGTGAGTGGCTCGAGCGGAGGCGGTGACGCGGTCGCAAGGAACGGCTGGGCGCTGCGGCAGCGGCGCAGCACTGGCCGGGAGCAGTGGTGGCGATGGCGTGTGGCAGGGACACGCAGTGTGGGGAACTTCCCCAAGATTGCCCTGCCCCCTATTTAACCGTGCGGTGCGGGCGCGTAGTGGGATCCTTTGCGGTGGCCCAACCGCACGGGGTGGCTGTGTACGCAGCGCAATCGACCAATCAAGCGCATGCCACAGCGAGGGGCAGAGGGAATGCAAGATCCCATGACATGATGCGTTGTTACAGTTAACAAGGCGCTGTCGTGACGGGACGTGCGTAGTAGTTATTCCTGACATTACAACAGTAATCGGCGCAGTAACTGGCACGACCCTTAAAATAAGGCAAAGTGATGATTACCCTCCACGTAGGACGTGGGGAATCGTATAAGAGAAGGAAAGGTAACCCGGATATGTGAGAAAAAACCCGGCCAACGAGGAATAACTCGGAACGAGCCAAGGGAACATCCAAGAGAAGAGTCCGGGTTACATGATAACTCGGCTAAAGAAGTGTAGATCCGGATGGGGGAACCTGCTGTGGCCTTAACAGCTGAAGTTGCTAAGACCGCACCAGCTTCGGGGACTAATGTTGGGAGGATACGCTCGGGTAGGGTCACGCCGGGGTATAAAGGCCGAGTTAGCTGAGGTACAACACGGTCAAAGCAAGTGCTGGCCGAGTCACCTCAAGGCAGGCTGACTTACAGAATAACCCGACCCGTTGGGTATTTGCCTAACATTAACCCGACCGGAATATAATATATGTCGGCCATGTCTATCCACTAAATATGCAGGTACCCTCATAGCCAGGTTAGCCAAGGGCTAGCCGGGTTACCATTTGGCTTCCAGGAGAAGGAAGGAATCTCCCGTTGGTCAAAAGGTGGCCTCTGTAGCATGAGCGAAGCAAGCAGAGGGAAGGACCAGCGGGGCGTGGCCAACAAAGATGATGCGAGCAATGTCGGCTGACGTAGCTCATGTCTGATGACGCTTAAAAGCAAGGGGTACACGGAGGATTGCGTCCATAGTCCGGACGAACCGTTAAATTGAATAAAGAAACATCTAGCTTTAACCAAGGGGCATATTCGGGGAATATGCCTCCACGTATGCCCTAACTTTGTAACCCGGGCTCCCCTATATAAGGACCATCAGGACCTCCATAGCAGGGGATCGATCATTATGTCTTGGTAGAACCCTAGAGCATAGTAGTGAGGCATAAGAGAGCTAGTCTCCTTGTCACGAACAACTTAAGGAGCACTTGTAAACCACCATTGATAGAGAGAAATACGAGCATTTGTGTGTGGAATCACCACACTATCCCTCCCTGGATTCCTCTAATGCTCATTGGCCCCATCTTTAGCCTATCCATGGCATCTGTCATGCCACCACCACGACACTTAGTCAAATTAAACACGGTACTTTTGTTATGCTTGTCTATGATCGAGAAACTATGCTGCAAGTCGTCCAAAACCGTGGACACGGCTTTCAGAAAGATTTACCCTGCAGGGGTGCACAAATAGCAACACACACACGATCAACCTCGCAAAGAACCGAATAAAAAGCAATGATGCCTCATGACAATGCATTCATAGGATTCATAAATGATTGCAGGGGGCACCCCACTAAACTACCCGCAACGAAGTTGGCTGGCTCCGAGATGGACACATGGTTTGTGTCAATGGCTATAAACGACTAGGAACCATAAAGTGTGACTAGGCTTGTCGATACCGCGAAAACATTCTATGTTCCAAAACACTGCAGCCGCTCCACATGCAATCATAAATAAATCAGTAAATCATGGCATAAGTACATGATAGTAATAATGCCGCAAACTACTTTTTGGCCCCAAGAAATAAAATGTGAATCAAGCTAAGGCAAAGAGGATTCATGGTCCCACATGCAGATAGTGCGATAGTCAAGGAACAGGAATCAAGTACTCGGGGTCCTATGGGACACAAGTGAGCATGGAAGAACCAAATAACAACTATTGTCCACCAGTGCCTCTTTCTTTAGTTATCCCATTACTACAAATTTTAAGTTGTTTAGGTACCTCATTATCCAAAGACTCGCACAAACCCTACAGATGCAATTCTATGACTCGCATGGCTCAAACAACTCCTCTAGGAATTGGCTCATGGGATTGAAGATACAAGCTTTGGTGGGGTTTAAAAGTAAAGGCTATGCAATACTTGGGATTCAGTTTAATGCAATCGTGACTCGATGATGCAAAACTAAGATAGAGTCATAGGTGTTATACGTATGCAAGCATGGGGAAATGCTTGCCTGTCGGATCAACAGTAGGGTAACCGGGATCTAGGTAGTACTCTTGGTTCTCCTGATAGTTCTCTTGCTCGGTGTCTGTCTGGATAAAAGCCAAACACATAAAGGTCTATAATAAATAAAGTGCACAATCATATGAATACATACAACAAGAAAAAAGGTATGCCATGATGGAATGATGCACAATTCCATGGTATAAGATAGCATGCCATGGGTGAGGTGTGAGAACAATAATAAATCACTTTAATTAATTATTTAGACATATTTTACTCCCATAAATCTTGTTGTTTTCTTAATATTTATATGATGCATGCTTCAAATTATATCAAGGAATGCATAAACATAACAGGCTCGTCACTCTAATCTATTTAGACATATTATTTGTCAAATTTGGAGTTACAGAATTAAAGTTATGAATTTTCTAAGAAATAGAAATTTAATAGTCTTTAAATGATTTCGAAATTTTAAATTTCTCAAATAATATTTTAAATGGCATATTCATAATCCTGATGTTTTTCTGATTCACAAACATATAATAATTGTATTTTATTTGAAAATATGAATTTAAAACAATATTAAATTTATTTAAATCAACTTAGGGTTAAAGTCAAAGGTTTAACTAGTTTGAATCAATTCTGAAAATATTTGATTTGACATTTGAATTCATATGCAAAAAATAAATCATATTTCTTGTTGGAAAAATATTCAAATTCGAATTTATTTAGAAGTGATGAATAGATTTGTATTTAAACAGAATTGAATTTGGGTTGAATATGAATTTTGTAAAGGGTTAGGCGGTCAGGAACATTCGCAAGGTCATGCGTGCGCTGGACAGCTGGGCGGGTGACACGCGGGCTCCTAGGGACTGTGGTTTGAGGCCCAAAGAAATGCAGGGGCCTAAGTAGAAAAGATTCTGGAGGTAGATGTTTACTGACGAATCTAAAGAAAAACCATGGCAGTTTTCCGTGAAAAATAGTTCAACTTGCGAGGAAGATTGCGATCGATTTGCTAAGAATTTCACAAAGGAGCCAAAATGAAAGATGGAGAGTATTGAAAGGGCTATCATTTTCATATTTGGGGTTTCTCTGGTGGAGGATTGTACGCGTCGGAAACGGAGGAGAAATAGAGGCCGGGTGGAACAGGACCATTGTCGAAACTGAAAACATTATTCGTCACCCACTTCGTCGGATGATCTTGAGAGATACAAGGTTCAGATCGGGATGGGGTTATTCTTGTTATAAAGAGGGGAGAAACGTATTTTTAGGGGTGTGAATAGAATCGCCAGAGGTTGTCGGGGTGCATCGGAACAACAGGAACAGAGGACTCACGCGGCTGCTGTTGTCGTAGGGCACAAGCGGCATGTGTTGTGGTGCTAGGGCGGCTATGACGCGGCACAGCGAGGAGGTAAGGGTATAGGGGTATAGGGGGTAGAGGAGACGGTGGTGACCGAGTGTAACACCCCAAAAATATTAAGCAAGATTATCAAGTTCTAATCACCCAAGTTTAGGGTTAATAAAATGGATATGAGTGCATGTGTGATTTTACATTAGTGTAGAATTGATTGCAATTGCCATGTTTGTTTGCTACAAATGATAAGAAATGGTTTAATAATGAATACTACATCATCTAGGCCAGTTACAAATAAAATCCAAAGAAAAAGAAATCAAATATAAAACAAATGATCAACTGGTCATTTTGACCAAAGTTAACCACTAGGCCACTTTGAGTGTTCCTAGTAAAGAATTTCTAACAGAAACAATTACACTTCATTTCACCCTTTGCTAGACCAAGTAAAAGTGAACCCAAGCCCACTTTACAAACTCATAGAAACTATTTTCAAATATATTTAAAGGATAGTTGAAAATTGAATCAAGTTCATATGGTAAGATCACATTTTGCAAAAACCACTCAAATCAATTCCACTTGACTTCTCCAAGCAACCATAGACACTCAAGCATAAGATCCAAACACTCCCAAAAAATCATTCAAAAATTTCAAATTTAAATTCTTTTGGCCATTTAATCAAACACCTTCAGACACTAATCAAACCTGGCCTCACTTCACTGTTTTGAGCATTGATCACTCGACCAATTGCCCCATTGCACTCCCCTGTCTCCCCCAGCCTCTAGCAGCACCAGACATGCAGCCCCCTCCCTTTGCTGTTGCGCCAGTGAAGCGCCGCCCGAAGGCAGCCTCGCTGGCCGACCATGGACAGAGCGCCATGGACCATGCCGCCCTCTCCCACGACGACCAGGAGATAGGCGACCGTCCACAGCCACCCCCTGTCCAGCCCTCGATCACAGCCAGGCCCTGGGCCACCCCAGCATCGCCGTGCCAAATGTCTCTGCGCCGTGCCGAGAGCACGCCAGAGTGCCCCAGCCGACCAGCTCGCCCACGCCGCGCCTCGCCCTCACCTCGTGTGCACAGACTCGCCATAATACCAGCTAGCCCCCAGACACCCCCGTTCGCCGCCACGCAACCTGTAGCACCCGTGCGCCGTCTCGAACACCGCCGTTACCGCGCAGAGCACCACACGCGCCCAACCAACCTCGATTGTCCCGTGCCATGCCTTTAAGCCAGTGATGACCACCAGGGAGAACCGCACCGCCCCCTACCCACAGCCATGCCGCTAGCTCGCTGTACTACCGTCGCTAGAGAAGCCAGCCAATCCCGCTCGGTCTCCTCATCGGTGAATAAACAAAGACCCTCTCTGCCTCAATTCTCCACACCACCTCACTCCCCACTCCTCACCACATCTCCCACACCCTTTCCCAGAGCAAGGCAAGCGTAGCATCGCCGGAATTTGGCCGGAGCCCTCCGCTGCAGAGGAGAAGAGGAGCCATCGATTGGAGCCACCGCGACCACCGTTCGAACCGCTGTCGTCTACAACATCGTTCACCCCCATCACCGACCCTAGCTAGAGCCCTAGTGAGCCTCACACGACCCCCACCGCCGCGTTAGGGTTCAGACCTCGCCGGAGCTGTTCGTCGTCGACGATGAATCAGAACCGTTAGATCAGGTTCTAATCATAGGGCATAGATTGAAAGATACTGTTTTGGGTTAATATAGTCGCTGACTTGTGGGCCCGTTCTGTCAGTAGCCCTCTGCGCCACGCTTTGCAGATTGGGCCGGCCCTGTTAGTTTCCCGCGCAGGCCTAGAAATTCAAATAGTTATTTTCCAATTGAGTTAAGACCGGATTCTGTTAGTAGATTCAAAAATCAATTCAAAGAGTTTCACTAAACCAAATTGCCTGATTCCAATTTTTTTAGAAAAGTATTTAAATTATATATCCAAGCCCGTTGGATTCAAATCAATTAGAGTTAGAGATCACCTATAGTAAAAATAACAAGACAAAGACTTTTCCAACTTCAAATATTTTTCAAAAATCAACCATAAATGCTTTTGAGTTGATTCCAACTCTCAAAAATCACATTTGACAAGTTCTATCTGAATATGTAAAAATATTTAGGTTTACATGCAGTGACATTGGACTAGTACTAAAATAATGCTATATAGGCATTTCTAGTCACTTTAATTCTATTAAATGATAATCTTAAACTTTATAAAATATGACCACCACTTTAAATCACATTCCCATGTATACGAATAAGTGGTGATGACATGTGTCAACATGATCCAATATTTTAATTGGAGAATATTAAATCTTAAGTATTTTTCAGTGAGTAGAAATTACTTTTCTAAAATAAGATAAATAAGACTAGGTCTTTATTTCATGTGATGTTTGAGATCATGCTAGATCATCTAGTGTGAACCTTAGTGTGCTAAATAGAAATAGTTAAGCATTGTTTGGTGATTGTGTACCCCGTATTCATTTATAGACGATAGTACCGACCCGGGATACGAGGAGGAGGAGTACTACCAAGAATAAGAAGAAGAAGAGGAGAACTTCAATCACTGCACTACTCAAGGCAAGCCATCATTAACAATGCAAGCCTAGCACTACAAGTTATCTATGCAAGTTAACCCTTTCTAACTTGATAACCTAAGCAAGGCATACTTGGTTATCCAACTTTTATTATACCAATCCCAAGTTTTACTTGCAAGCTTTATTCTTTAACTTTACCAAAGTTCTTTACTTTTAGTTAGTACTTGGTGAGTATTGGAAAAATAGTATAGATACCATAAAGAGTATAAAACTAGGCCTAACTAGTTATACTTAGATGTCATTCCAAGGCATGAGATTGGACTTGGATAGCTACACTTGGTTAGCACCCTTCATTAGTGAATACCCTCAACTTTATTGCCTAGTGCTAAGCATAAATGTTGATCACTTTAGATGGGAATACTTGGTGAAAATGATTATGAAAACCTTGGAATGAGGTTTCATTCTATTGAGATGTTTTGACATGTGTTGAGAAACACAATGATTTGATGATGAAAATGTTGAGGCATGAGCCTTAGCCCTTTACAAAAACTGATGGTTGGGTTCGGATGCGATACCATTCCAATTTTACCGTACAACCACAATACCTGAATTGGGTAGGGTTTAGCCAGAAGTTTATATGCTTTAGTATGGGTTCCCTTGCGGAAGTGGTTGAGCTGAGGCTACCTCGTGTGAATGTCCAACTATGTAGTGCCCAAGATGGCAGATGGCCATGGCTGGGAGGCCAAGCTCATAGGGCAGGTGCCTATACTAGGGTGTGTAATTGAAAGGTTACGATTGATTATCCGCATACTAAGTATGATTGATTCAGGGTTATCCCTGACGTATGTATCGAATTTTGTGGTGAAAGTGTACCACCTTTGCAGAGTGTCAAACTATTTGAATAGCCACGTCCGCGGTCATGGACAGTTGGAGTGGCCATACTGTTCCGTCGTTAGATGTTTTCAAAATGACTTGTGAAGTGAACTATGACTTTGACTTGACCACAACAGGGTTGTGAACATGAAAGCTAGATTCCCACTTAAGTGCTTTAGAACATTAAATTAGTTTTCTTTACTTCTAAACTTAGTTTTGGATAAACCTAGCTTTTTGCAAATAAACCTAGAGCTTAAGATTCCTACTAGAACTACCTTACTTGTTAGTGATAGTTTGCGCGTACTTAAAGAGAACTCATGGCTTTGTCCCTGGCTATTACCGTGGCCAGACTATGAGGAGTACTATCAGGATGATGTACAGCAGGAGGTCTACGACAACTAGGATCATCTCCCATCGTCAGCATTTCCTATGACCCTGAAGATGGATCCCCTACTACGTTTATTTTCCACTGCTTGATTTGTATTAAGACTGGATCATGAGATCTTTTATTTGTAAGACCTTTTTGTTTGTAATGGATGATATAATGTGATATCAATCTGTTATGTCTCACAAAAATGGTAATCCTGGGATTGCGAGGTATGGCATAACAGGCATCTGGGATTAAAAATCCGGGTGTTGACACTGAGGGAGCACGGCGATTAGGTGCATGGAAACAAACGGCTCTGCGGCGAGGCACTTATCCTAGTGCGATAGCGAGCGGCGCTACACACGTGGCGACGTGCTCGTGTGGATGGAGGCGAGGAAGCGATGGAGCTCACCTTCTCGGTTATGGGGAGTAGCGACAGCGGGAGGGGGATGGAGCCTCGGTGGGGATAACAAGAGGATGCGTCCACAAGCTGCTGACATGGACGACAACGGCGGATGGCCACCTGATCTATTGTTAGGTGATGCATAGAGGAAGAACATACAGAGGGAAGAAGAATAGTAATGGAGACTAGAAGGGTACCATGCCAGGTGTGGGAATGGAATGGGTCGGGGAAGAGGGGAGCACCGCTAGGCTGCTCTCTTGCTGCAGCTGGGCCAGGAAAGTGGTTGTGGCCATGGAAGCTTCTCTCTCTCTATTTTTCTCCTGTTAGCTTTTTCTTTATTTGTTGTTTGTTTCTTTTACAAAAATACTTTTAACATTTGAAATCGTTTTGTAATTTTTTTAGGGATTTAAATAGGAGATTTGAATAAAGGAAGGTTTTACTTAAACAAGGATAAGAGGGAATATAGAAATGTCAAGGGGAAGAATGCTCCTATGTTCCTTTTGGGCATGAAACAAGATATGGGGTTTAGGTTTTTGGAAATTGAATAAGACCATTTGGGAAAGTTTGGAACCCTAGGAAATGGGTACCCTCTTGTTGAAAACAAAAATAGAGATAAACCAAAGAGGGAGGTATTGGTGATAGCACAACGCAACAAAGACAAAACAAAAGCAAGGTTCGATATGATGCTCAAATGCAATGTGGCATGGTTACATGAGCATGATATAATGATGATGCAATAAATGACATATAGGAAGTAGCAATATATAGACTAGGAAAGTATCATTGCAATTGTTAGACAATTGGGATGCTACAACTCTCCCCCACTAAACAAGAATCTCGCCCCGAGATTCCTAGGAAAAAGAAAAAGACACAACGAGAGGCGGGTGTTCAGAACGAAGGTGATCCTAACATTCCCAAGTTGATTTACCAACGGAATGGTGCGAACATTACACCTTGCAAAACTTTATAGACTTGTTGCAAGTCTTGCATTTTGCTTCTTTGAAACAAAGTACTTGAAGATCCTAGAGGATTATTGTGAGACGAGAAATATAGGAAGAACATAGCTCCGGTGCTCTCAGGAAACACTATAAAAGAATAGAAACACTTGTTGAAAGAATTATGAAAGATGGTGTATTGAGGAGAACGAAAATGTACATCGCTAGGATTCAAGATCAAAAGCTGCAAGTGTGGATGATTCTTTCTCTCGTCGGAAGAAAAGAGCGACTTTGGAGAAATTATCAACCACTATGAAAATAGAATTGTTTCTTCCTTCAGTTTAAAAATGAAGTTTGGAAAACAACACTGCCTTCGAACAAGAGAGTTCCTCGAAATTCTTTGATTAGATTATTCTTGTGCTGGTAAGAACCAAAGGATCACACAATTGAGGTGTGCGGATTATCTTCAAGAAAAAGGAGGTGACGCTAGCTTATGGTGGAACCTGAGAAAGAAGTTGAATGTTGAATATGTGGAGTTGTTGTAGGGATGCCCATTTCTTTCCTTAACCATGAGGTTATTTTGATGGATTTTGCGATTGATGGCATCGACCATAATTGACGTTATCAACAGAAAGTACTTGACAACTTGGAGTAACAGGTATATCTTCCATTCATCTTGTTTGACAATGTCGAGCACCCGTAGAAAGAAGAGGACGGAGAAGATTTTACATTAGTTTCCACCAGATCGTTGAAGATTTTGCTCCATCTTGAAATAGACGAGACCACCAACACGAGATTATTGATTGTGTTCTCTGGGAGAACCCTACAGGAAAACAAAGACGGAAGTAAAAGTCTCAAGAGATAAAGGCCACTTGTAACTTCCGTGGAATGAGTGAAATCTCATTAATCCACCAATTCAATGTACAAGAGAGAATAATAAGAGTAGTGGTATGGTAGTGATGGCAACAAACACAACCACTTTTCGTTTGGACTCCAAGTGCACAGTATTGTAGCAAGCTTCTTTTCCCCATAAGGGTGACTCGAGGGTCTATATCGAACTCTTGGGGAATTGTGTGGATATTTGTCTTCTCCTCTTCAAGCAACATGTAAAGTAAAATAATTTGTCTTGTGTCCCCAACTCCACCAAGTGGTTGTAAAGCACAAGGTTTCATATTAGTATTACGAAATAAAATATAAAACAAAGTAAATAAAGTAAAGGAATACAGACTACATGGTATGGAAGATAATAGAGTTGTTTTTTGGGTTTTTATGAGTGATTGCAAGTAGAGAAAGTATTTTTTGTATTTTCAAAATAATAAATTGCAGAAATTATAAATGATAGTAGATGAAAAGGTGTTTCTGATGATAAAACAGACCTGGGTTCATGGGTTCACTTGTCTACTCTCTTTTTAGGTTGTAGTGATCAGAAAACAATTCATCAATGATAAAGATTCATGGAAATTCATAAGTGCTTGATAAAAGGAATTAATGTGGGCATCACATTCTAATATTGAGATGGAATACATCTCTCTCTTATACTCCTCAAGAAAGGGAAATCTCCATGCAATCTTGATTTAAGAACAAATTAGAGTATAGCTTTAAGAAATATTATATGATGTTTGAAATACAACTATGCTACCTTGATAACAAGGTCATCACACTGTCACGTGATAACTATAGACATGATTTCACTTTATCCCTCATGAGGCAGCAAAAGAAAGATAAAAACCGAAGTAGATCTTGAATATTGTGTGTCACAATTCAATCTCTACCCCCATGCTACTCCATCTAACACACACTTCTCCCCATACAAGTTCTTGCATACAAGTTGGATCAAAACAAGAAATGAAGAACGGGGTGCATGATATGCATCTATTAAAACATCTTATAGAAAATAGATTCCAATCTCAAATATCAAATCATAGAACAATGATCCACCACATAGGAATTAAAAATATGACCATAATCATGTAGAGCAGCTCATATGGTATTGGATCTATGAAGAACAATAGAAAAATAGATCAAGCTACTGCCACAAACCCATAGCCCAGAGGTGGACTACTCCCTCTTCATCATGGTGATGATGCTGGAGATGTTGGAGAGGGTAGAGATCTCCCCGGAGGTGGCTCCGATAGAGTTTCCCCTCTAATCTTCATTGGATCTGACTTTGTTTGGTGGTGTTTTCGTCTCTAGTGGCTTCTGGTGTCTCCCCCTCCGAGGACACCCCGGGGGTCCTTATATAGGTACTTTTAGGTCAAGGTAACTCCGTACGCAAAAGACTCGAGGTGATCGGACGGCCGAGGAGGAAACGAGCATGGGTGGCATGCCCAACTAGGCTGGGCGCGCCACCTAGGCTCGCTTGGACCTCCTAGTGGGATTGTTGTGCTCCAGATGCTTATCGGGGATAAATATTGGCATTCCCAAAAGTGCAGGTCCATTTGACTTCGTATCGGTTCTAGAACATCAAAAACATTGAAACAGGGTTTTTCTACCCTTCCGGGTTATAGCCAAAATAAAGGGGATCATTGGTAAATCCCCAAAAATCAATATAACACAGGGATATAACATTATATATGATGCAAATATGTGGGAAAACGTGTTAACAAATACAAAGTTCATGTACGCATATTACATGCATCAACATCCCCAAGCTTAACCTATGCTCGTCCTCGAGCATGAAGGTGATAAAACTAAACATGGACTTTGGAGTTTGTTACCTTTGCTTCCTTCATTATCATCTAGAGTTCATAGGATCAACATAATATGCAAGTGTACTATCAATTTGTATCTTTTACACATCTATAAATATGCTAAACAATATGTGATGGTGTGATAAAACAAATGATGAACAAAATAAACCTTCAAGCACACTTTGATGGACCTATAGAATAAGAGACTCTTTTCATGATTGGCATTGGTATTTTCATGCCTTTATTTTTGGGCTACTTCTTAGTTTCATGCCCTTGACTGGAAGACTCACTTCTTAGTTTTATGTCTTCCCTTGAGATATTTTGCATCCCGTACTGAAAGTAAGTATTGAATACATATGTTAATCCACCATAAAGAATAAAAATAGAGTTTTGAGCTATGAAATTCATGTCAACAATACTAATAAGGATGGGTTTCCAAGTATCTTTTATTTAGCCTTTGTTTCTAAGCTTCATATGGTTTATGTGCTAAACATCTTACAAGTTGATTGTTTCATGCACCTAGTATATGACCTTGCACTCCTCATGCTACTCAACTTAGGTCTACCATTGTATAATTATGTTGGTCTATGAAACCGCATCACTGAAGTACCTCTTGCTCATGTGTATCTATATTCCCCCTTTTTGGCATTTATCTATTTGCTTATTTATTCATTTATTAATTTAGCATAAAATATAATATAATTCCTTTGTTGTGTTCAAGGTGGGAGGGGGTAGTATCTCTACTCTAGAAGAACAAAAAAACAGACATATGAATCATATCAACAAGGATCATCATGATGTAAGTTTCAACCATGTCATGCATGGCTTTGGCTAGCGGTTCATGAGCGTTTTCTACCAACATGCCTACTCCAGTGTGCATACCGCATTTCACATCGTTTCAATCCATAGGTAGAACTTAAACATGATTAATATTCAACATTTAACATTGAAAGCTTTGTGCCATGCCAGTCATGGTTTAGCTAACAACCACTAATAAGATGTAAAGCACAAAAATTTCCATAGTGGCATCACCCCAAACCTTACTTTCTTATGAGCTTTAAAATACAAGAAAAAAGGTGTTTTAAGAGTGTTCGGAGGATTATCATACATACTATAATTGAAAGTAGCTTTTTCTATAAGTAGGTGGATATGCCTAGTCTAGTTTTAAGGGGCTTGGAATGAGTCTTAGCTTGTGTAGAAAAGGCTTAGCAAAAAGAGATCTAAAGAGTGTGTCATCTAGTTTATAATGTCAACATTTATTTTCTCACCTTGCTTCTTAACGTTGAACATAAAAATGCACAAGCAAAGGATACAAATTAATAGGCATAAAACAGACCATACTTCATATAAAGTACTTGAGCTTAAGAACTAAACACAACATGAATTTCAGCTTTTGTTTTTATCTCCCCTTTTCTTTTATTACATGGCGTTATTTTTCAGTTTTGATCTCATTAAGGTAGAGATTTTTTTAGTAGCTAATCATAAACATTTATAATAATGGTGGTGGTCTTCTTAATGCAAAAAAAATTAAAATGACAAAATAGACGCTCCAAGTTTCTACGATAGTTCTATGTTGCTCAAAAAACAAAGTTTAGAGGTTTGAAAACTGAGAGTTGAGTTGGTCCAGCTGGGTGCCTTGGGCATCCCCAAGCTTATGGTTTTCACCATCCTTGGATTTATCTTGGTGTGATGTTCCTCTATAACCTTTCAAAAAACATCAACACAAAACTTTTTCTCCCATCTCTTTTCTAAGAGGTGACATTAGTGGCACAAGAATATAATAGTTTCAGCATATATATATCAAAGACAAAATTCTTTCTGAATTTTCCATCAAGCATATAATGTTCCTACATATCCCTAGAATATAATATGACTCATACAAATCATCTTAGGACACTTGGGAATGGTTAAAACAAAACCTGGCACGATCTGTCCAGATTTTTAGCAAAAGCAAAACGAATTTTTGCCCACTTAGACATATCAAAAAATTTATCCAAGTTTTGTGAATACAGAGGATGAAAAGTTGTAAATGTTGTATGAATTTGAGCGTAATCGGATTTATAGAAAAGTTAGAAAATTCATGCACTAAAAACTGTTCTGCAGAAATTTGCTACTCCATATGTTTAGCAACTTTTAAAACATCCAAAATGGGTTCCACTTGGTACTTTATTAAAAATTACAGAAAGAAAACCAAAAAAACTCTCTTTCTACAGCAAGAGTTCAAAACAAAAATCCAAATGAAAAATAATCGGGTTGCCTCCCGCCAAGCGCTTTCTTTATAGCCATATAGCTAGGCTTTACTTACTTGATTAAGGTGATGTGGAACTCATGGGATAGCTTGTGCTTCTTAGCTACCTCCTTCTTCCTTGGAAGATGTTCCATACATTATACCAGGGTCCCATGGAGTTCTCATGCCAATCAAAGAAATAATAAAATAGGAACATGGTATAGAGCAACACAAAACATAAAAGTGATAATAACAAAGTCTAACTTTCTTCCTATGCATAGGGATTTTATATTTGAATAAGTTAAAGAAAACAAGAGTATACCTAGGCATATTGTCAGTAGGTGAATGAGTTTTATAATTAATAACAACACAAGGACAGAATTGGCAACCTCCTCTTTCGTAATAGTTGCAAGCACTAGAAGTACATTTAGCAATATGACCATTGGAAGCATGCAAGTTTGTAAAGTTTTTTATATGATGAGCATCATAATAATTATCATGGTATTCATTAGCATGCTTCCCCCTCAAAATAGTTGCTAGTAATATTTTCATTATTAATATCATGGTTGCAATGATGATTTTCAACATAAGGTAATTGCAAACCATATATATAGTTTCTAGCAAGTGCAAATTTCTCTACTATGGTTAACATAGGAGAGTTCAAGAATGACATAGGACTCTTAGCCATAAGGGTATCACCATAGGCAGTAAGTTTATCATTTATATCTTCATTTGGTATACATGGATGGTTATCAAGAATCATAGGACCATCATCTAAAGCATTTTCATATAGCATATCTAAACTCCTCATTATTATCAATAATTTTAGTACTAGCATTATTAGTAGTCAAAGGTGCATCATTAGTTTCATCATAATAGGAAGGGTTCTCATAAATAACCATTTGACTTTCAATTTCCTCAACAGAAATGCATGGATTTTTAGTTGGACAATTATCATAGCATGGGTTATCATATATGACAAATGAGTTTTGATTTTGAGTGTTACTATCATTTGTTGATTGTGAAGGTGGAAGATCCCACTCTTCCCCAATCTTAGGTTGGATTATCTCTACTTCATTTTCTTCTTCACACACTTGTTATTCCAAGCTTATGTTTTCATCATTTTTTCTTGCAATATATTAGTACTTTCCATGGCAGCAAGAGTTCTTTCTTTATGTTTAATAACATAAGCACTATCACTAAATTCTTCATTGCAAATTTGAAGGATAATATCTATGTGTCCTTTCATTACACGAGCATCATGACTAGTTTCAAATTTTCATTTATAAGAGAGTCTAGCTCATGGGATCCAACATAGGCAATAC
Source organism: Avena eriantha (assembly GCA_910589775.1). Taxonomy (NCBI): domain Eukaryota; kingdom Viridiplantae; phylum Streptophyta; class Magnoliopsida; order Poales; family Poaceae; genus Avena; species Avena eriantha. Next base: position 107,042,602 of record OU342740.1, on the reverse strand, counting down.
ATTTCTCAACTTATTCTATATCATGGCATAAAAATTTACACTCTTGGTAAGAAGCAATAATAGGATCACTATTATGCTTACATTGATAGTGAGAGTGTTTATAGTCTTTTTTATTGCAATAACTTATATCATGTGATTCACAAAAGTCAATATAAAATTGATTGAGATATGTAAGAAATTCATCCATTCTATTTCCTTCTTCGATTGATCAATATTCATAGTAGGTTTCCAACATTTTGACATGACCTATAGGTATGTGAATTCCATGTTTCTCCATATTTTAGCATGCATATTTAGAGGTTATACTAATTTCTATGTTTTTTTGTGTTTTAAGGAAAACTTAAAAAGACTAAAAACAAGAAAAAATAAAATACTTTAAAAAATCTAAAAGGAGAAGAAAAATCTCATAGTGGTGCAACCTCCCCAAGCTTGGGTTGTTTCACAAGTTGACAAAGAAAATAGTCTGGCAGCTACCATGGGAGTTTCACCACACTACAACCACTGTGATATGTCTCCACCAATTCCCCGGCAATGGCGCCTGAAAATAGTTCGATGGCAACAAAGGCAACCAGTTTTCATTGGACTCCAAGTGTAGAGTGTTGTAGCAAGCTTCTTTTCCCCACAAGGGTGACTCGAGGGTTTATATCGAACTCTCGGGTAATTGTGTGGATATTTTTCTTCTCCTCTTCAATCAACATGTAAAGTAAAATAATTTGTCTTGTGTCTCCAACTCCACCAAGTGGTTGTCAAGCACAAGGTTATGTATTAGTATTATGAAATAAAATATAAAAAAAAGTAAATAAAGTAAAGGAATACAAACTAGATGATATGGAAGATAATAGAGTTGTTTTGGGGTTTTTATGAGTATTGCAAGTAGATAAAGTATTTTTGAATTTTCGAAATAATAAATTGCAGAAATTATAAATGATAGTAAATGCAAAGTAAAGGTGTTTCTTATGATAAAAATCGGACCGGGGTTCATGGGTTCACTTGTCTACTCTCTTTTTAGGTTGGAGTGATCATAAAACAATTCATCAATGATAAAGATTCATGGATTTTATATAAGTGCTTGATAAAAGGAATTAATATGGGCATCACATTCTAATACTGAGATGGAATACATATATCTCTTATACTCCTCAAGAAAGGGAAATCTCCATGCAATCTTGATTTAAGAACAAATCAGAGTATAGCTTTAAGCAATATTATATGATGTTTGAAATACAAATATGCTACCTTGATCTAACAAGGTCCTCACACTGTCACGTGATAACTATAGCTTATGATTTCACTTTATCCCTAGTGAGGCAGCAAAAGAAAGGTAAAAACTAAAGTAGATCCTGAATAATATGTGTCACAATTCAATCTCTACCCCCATGCTACTCCATCTAACATACACTTCTGTTCTTGCATACAATTTACCCCATACAAGTTCTTGCATACAAGTTAGATCAAAACAAGCAATGAAGAGTGGGGTGCATGATATGCATCTATTAAAACATCTTACACAAAATATATTCCAACTCAAATGTCAAATCACAGAACAAAGATCCACCACATAGGAATTACAAATATGACCATAATCATGTAGAGCAGCTCATATGGTACTGGAACTATGAAGAACAAGAGAGAAATAGATCCAGCTACTGCCACAAACCCATAGCCCAGAGGTGGACTACTCCTTCTTCATCATGGTGATGATGCTGGAGATGTTGGAGAGGGTGGAGATCTCGCCGGAGGTGGCTCCAACAGAGTTTCCCCCTCCAATCTTTGTTGGATTTGACTTTGTTTGGGGGTGTTTTTGTCTCTAGTGGCTTCTGGTGTCTCCCCCTCCGAGGACACCCCGGTGGGTCCTAATATAGGGACTTTTAGGTCAAGATAACTCCGTACGCAAAAGAATCGAGGCGATTGAACGACCGAGGAGGAAACGAGCATGGGTGGCATGCCCAACTGGGCTGGGTGCACCACCTGGGCTCGTTTGGCCCTCCTGGTGGGATTCTTGTGATCAAGATGTTTCTCAGGATAAATATTGGCATTCCCAAAATTGTAGGTCCTGAAACATCAAAAACATTGAAAACACAGTTTTTGTGCCCTGCCGGGTTATAGCCAAAATAAAATGGACATTGGTAAATCCCAAAAAAATCAATATAAAACAGGGAGATAACATTATATATGTTGAAAATATGTGGGAAAACATGTTAACAAACTACAAAGATCATGTATGCATTTTAGATGCATCAGGTAGCTACTCCATCCCGCACCCAAAGCATTACTCCATACATGAGTAGGAAAATCATGCAACCTAACTCTTAGAAATTTAGACTCCGGCTGTTGATAAGAAGAATTCATGAAACTTTGTAAGAAAACAAGGAGGTGATGTAAACACCTCGTCGGATCCAAAGTAGATAAAGATGATGATGTTGTCATCGTGTTGGAAGTCCCAGCCATCAGAAAAGATATGAACGAAGCTCATAGAAACATATAAAAGATTCAACAGATAGATCAAAGATAGCACCCAAAACTTGATAGAAGGATTACGAAAGATCTGGAAAGTCTTCATGGCATCCGGTGGATTGATGATAGAATATAAAGTGAGAGGCTTTCAAAAGATTTCTTGATGTGTGGAAGACCAAAATAATTTCTTATCCTCCTTGAGAAGATCTGAGAAAGATTTAGCTGTCTTGAGGAAGTCTTTAAAAAGTAGTCAAACCGAGGTTAAAGCTCTAGAGTTGGTTGAATTGAATTGATGATTCTGGAATTGTAGCAATGTCTTTAGCAGAAGGACGTGGCCGAGATAGGCAATTTTGAAAAGTCAGAATTTATACTTTGAGAACTTTGCACACAGGCGATGTTCACAAAGCTTAAGAGAAAAAGAAGAATATGTTCTGCCATGTTCTTTCATTAGATGAATAGATTATCTGGCCCTTCGGTTGAAAGAAGAGATGTCGAGTTGTCCACATAGTTGATCGGATCACCAGTTGCAAAGCTAAAGTGGTCTTGGATATAGAATCGATGATAACTCATACTTTTAAGCAAAGCTATCAGAGATGAACGGATGAGATTCTCCTGTATCAAAGAGAACCTTTGTAGATATGAACTTCAAGTGAGGTATAAAGCACAACCATCGGATGAAAATCCACCATAGTGCTTTAAGAAACCTCCGGATTACCATAGATACTTGAATAAGATATAGATATATGATCACGGTGCAACTCAAATACACAAGAGATAACCACAATCATTTGGGGATTAGATTGATAGCATTAACCATATTACACTCATGATAAGTGTTGTATAGCTATACCGAGAACCAAAATACAATCACAAGCATCGGATCGACACACGTTATGTATTTAGCCCAAAAGAATTTGAATATGAAGTAAAACTCCAGATTATGCGCCGGTAGCAAAAGTTCGAGTTATCATGGACATGCCGACAAAACAATGCCAATAATGTATCACACATGACTGAAAAGGAGTGTGCAAACACAAATGTATCAAAGAAAAAATTTCTGCATTTTCGGCATTAAAATACCAAGTAGATGCGCAAAACTACTTAATAGATAGAGATTAGCAACTCCACATTCTGTGAAAGCATACCAAAAGGACGAAGACCCTTAACAAGATTGTGTCGGTTAACAAAGAGTCGGATAGATCATGTCGGTTTAAACATAAGCCTGTCGGTATGGAATGTACCAACAATTGATAACCAAAGGCAAATTGCGAAGCAAGATTGGATGCAATAGATCAACAAAGGATTAACACATCCTATGGTACTACAGATACCCCAAACATGTGAATCCTAATTTCAATTTTTAGAAGAGTATATACAAATGTTACACTTCCTTACCAGAAAAGGTTGGGTGGGTGGGTAAGAAGAAAAATGGAAGCAGTCCTACTCTCAGGTTTAGTTTTTTTCCTAGTATACATAGCTGCCAAAATATTTTTTAGACTGACAACGACCAACTTGGCTAAGACCCTGAAGGGTGGAATGGCTCTGATACTAATTGTAATGCCTCGGACCCTATGCTCTAAGCAACAAGCCAGGATGAACCCAAAAGTGGACACGGGATTTTACCACGAAGGCCCAAGGCCACCCACGTGTAGGCCCATAGAAGCGGAGCAGGGCACGGTATCGGCCAACCACCGTACCCACTTTCAAGAACATCATGACAAGAGTGAGCGACGTACTTGATAGGTATGCGAACAAATAATATGCAAGTGTGTATGCCAGAGACATACAACAGTACATCAGAGACAGACCATCTTAAATAATAGAAACGGAAATATTCAATGCCATACTGCAAGATCCAAATATCAAGCGGAAGAGGAAAACAAGATTTGAGTACGGACAAGAAGAAAATTGGCATAAGATGCCCTGAAAATAATCACATCACGTCCACAGATCTCACGGATCTCCATCCCCGGAATCTCTACACTTGATGGTCGTCACCACCATCATCGGTCTCTTTGACCCAGTAACCTTCCTGAGAGTAAACATGTCCATATGAACCAAACACATGTATCATATGAGACCCTAGGGATACTTAGCAAGTCTTTATGCATCTAAAGGGAACAACCTGGGGGTGACACAATTGCAGCGAAAGATAATATCTAAACAGTTCTATAGAGACATGCTACATCATCTGCCCAACCAGAGATGGAAGGCCGCTCGTTAATTAGTAACCACAGTGATATAAGTAACATAGATAAACGTCGCTCGCCCTCCTTCTCGCTTAACAATGAGAAGGGAGAAGAACATCCCATCCTTTGGCAATTTTATAAATCATTCGATGAGTGTTACAATATTTACTAGTCATGTCTTAGTCAAATTAAACATGGTACTTTAGTTATGCTTGTCTATGATCGAGAAACTATGCTCCAAGTCGTCCATAATCGCGAACATGGCTTTCAGACGGATTTACCCTACAGGGGTGCACAAATAGCAACACATGCACGATCAACCTCGGAAAGAACCAAATAAAAATCAAAGAGGCCTCATGATAATGCATTCACAGGATTCATAAATGATTTCAGGGGCACCCTACTAAACTACACGCAATGAAGTTGGTCGGCTCCAAGACGGATCTACGTTTTGTATCAATGACTGTAAATGACTGGGAACCCAAAAGTATGACTGGGGTTATCGATATCGCGAAAATATTCTACGTTCCAAAACTGTACAGGTGCTTCACGCGCAATCGTAAATTAGGGATATGAAAACTAAGTCAAAGAGGAGGCCTCCCACGAACTGGGCAGTTTTGGCCGTCCGATCCCTCCCCCCGAGTTATTCTGGCCATTGGATGATCCTTAGCTCTCGCGTGGGCTGAATTATCCCTTAGAACGCTTCCCTGGGCATCAAAAAGCCTTTCTCTAATTAATTAGGCCAGAATGACTACTTTGGCTCATTACTTTGTTTACTGTACCATTCTAAGATGAACCGGGTGCCGCTCCTGATATCGAACGAGTGGGAAAAAATAGGAGAGAACACGTTGGGCTAGATTCGACCGATCCAAACGGGATGTACACCTCTTCACCTCTTGATCCGTTTGACTGTAGGACGGAATATCTGGAGCTAGCATCGATCTCCCCTGCGGATACGGTAACTGTAGCGGGGCATCGATCTCATATGCGGATGCGGCAGGGATGTTCTCTTGCCTCGTCATTCATGGCGACCTGGTTGATGAGATGCGAACCATCGTGATTAATGCGCTTCAGGAGTATCTTTAGCAACTGGCATCGGCGAGTGATGATGGTACCTTAACCACGTTACTACAGAGGCCTCACGTCGTCTATATATTCTTCTATTTCCCCAAGCTCTCTACCTTCCCCTTCTTTACACTGGAATCGTTGCTAGATTGCTTCTCCGTCATACACACTCCCTCTTCTCCATCTAATCATTTTCACCGGCTCTTAATCTTAATTTTTTGAACTCTAATTTTTTGCAGGTTCTATCCATCCTGATTCCCCTCAATTCCGTTCTCTAATCTTGGTCAGCTCAGATTTTATTTTTATTCTGGAGTTCTTGATCTGTCTATTTGCAATGTTTGATGTCCAGGTCAGTTCCTAAATACCTCATCTATTTCGTTCATACGTATCCATGTATATGTGTACTTACAGTCCCTCCATCTCTTGTTAGGATATATTGGATACGTATCCATGTATATGTGTACTTACAGTCCCTCCATCTCTTGTTATGATATATTGGTCGATTTATGAAAGATTTATTTTTCTAATTTTTTTCTTGGTTCGGTTTAAATCGGCAAGCCTTTGCATCAGGTTATGTCTCGAATTACAGTTTCTTGCTGTTGAACTACTCATGGTTTCCTGCGTGCATCTATAAATGTTTCCTTGGTTCCCTGTAGGAGGTGATATATAAAGGCTTCTAATACGTGGTATTTCCTTCTCCATCTTTACTATGATTGGTTCGCTAGCTCCTTCCTAGAATGCTCACCAACCTTTTTCTTCTGTTTTACCAGGATGCAATATGGAAATGAAAGAGAAATTCCGCCTCACCCACAAATTACACGGTGTTTCATTGATTATGTCAATCACAGATTTGTAGTAATGCAAACAATATGATAAATTTTTTGAGGTAGAGGGTGCTCGGCAATCAAAAGTAAAAAGCATGTGAAATATCAAGTGTGGAATATGGCAAGAGTATGTGATATGTACTGCTGCGCATGAACTAATAATGCTACAAGGGTGTGATTACTACAAGTCTACGACGTATTACATCCCTTCTACTTGTAGGGTATCACTTATCAGACACTGTCCTTGGATTATATTAATATTAAAAAATTAATATCATCTTGGTCCTTATCCTCTAGATAATAAAAAATTAGTCTGTATTGTTTGTATATTAGGGATATTTTTATTAAGGTTGGCTACAACATTGATCAGCGTGAAATTCGATACAAGCAGCTATAAGTGAAGACAACACTCTATTATTTCAAATCCACGTGTATTGTTTATGGTAATCTTTGTATCCATTAAAATATTGGAGCCACCTTTGCTAATATAACAAGACGTTGTCTTCTTGACATCCTTTAGATGCGATACACACAAGATGATTGATATGAGATATAACATGTCAGAAGTTTTCCAACTCAAAGTGCACCCGCAAATATGTCTCTATACCTAAAAGTTGATCTCTGGCTTGATATGATGCATTTACTTTTGATTCAAACATACCATTTTTCCCCAAATACATCTGTGCAAGTGTCAAACTTAGCATTCATGACTGAACAGAAGCTCTTGTGTTGAACAGGCTCTAGTAATTCTACATCAATGATTTTTTTCCTTTTTTTTCATTTACCTTCACAGTAATTGGAAATGGGTTATGTGTTTCCTATTAACGATGTCTAAATAATTTGCTACAACTTCATTCTAAAACATTCATATTTTCACTTAAATTTTTCTTTTTGTTTAGACTGTTTTTATATAAGTTTTGTTGAAGACAACGGGAATCATTTCTATGTTTGGACTTGCGCGATTTCAATTAATCAAGCATCCCACCAAAATTCAAATATATTTTTATCAGTTACTAACAATTTATAGTCCCAATAGATAGGACGCGGCAACGCGCGTCATCATGATCTAGTAAAGCAGTAAATCATGGCATAAGTACATGATAGTAATAATGCCGCAAACTACTTTGTGGCCCCAAGAAATAAAATCAAGCTAAGGCGAAGAGGATTCATGGTCCCACATGCGGATAGTGTGATAGTCAAGGAACAGGAATCAAGTACTCGGGGTCCTACGGGATACAAGTGAGCATGGAAGAACCAAATAACAACTATTATCCATCGGTGCCTCTTTCTTTAGTTATCCCATTACTACACAGTTTAAGTTGTTTAGGTACCTCATTATCCAAAGACTCGTACAAACCCTACACATGCAATTCTATGAATCGCACGACTCAAACAACTCCTCTAGGAATTGGTCATGGGATTGAAGATATAAGCTTTGGTGGGGTTTAAAAGTAAAGGTTGTGCAATACTTGAGATTCAATTTAATGCATTCGTGACTCGATGATGCAAAAATAAGATAGAGGCATAAATTCTATATGTATGCAAGCATAGCAGTAGGGTAACCGGGATCTGGGTAGTACTTTTGGTTCTCCTGATAGTTTCCTTGCTCAGCGTCTATCCGGATAAAAGCCAAACATACAAAGTGCGATAATAAATAAAGTGCGCAATTATACGAATACATGAAACAAGCAAACAAAGTTTGCCATGATAGAATAATGCAGAATTGTATGGTATAACATAGCATGGCATGGGTGAGATGTGAGAATAATAATAAATCACTTTAATTAATTATTTAGACATATTTTACTCTCATAAGCCTTGTGGTTTTCTTAATATTAATATGATGCATGCTTCAAATTATATCATGGAACGCATAAATAGAACCGGCTCGTCGCGTTGATCTATTTAGACATATTATTTGTCGAATTTGCAGTTACGGAATTAAAGTTATGAATTTATTAAGAAATAGGCATTTAATAGTATTTAAATGATTTCGAAATTTTAAATTTCTCAAATAATATTTTAAATGAAATATTCATAATCGTTATGTTTTTTGATTCATAAAATATATTACTTGTATTATTTTAAAATATGAACTTAAAACAATATTAAATCAATTTAAATCAAATAAGGCTCAAAGTCAAAGGTTTGACTAGTTTGAATACTTTCTGAGAATATTTGATTTGACATTTGAATTCACATGCAAAAATAAAACATATTTCATGTTGAAAAATATTCAAATTTGAATTTGTTTAGAAGTGATGAATAGAATTTGTATTTAAACAGAATTATTTGAATTTGAATTTTGTAAAAGGCCAGGCTTTTCTCACTCAGGGTTATGCTACCCACAGGAAATGACAGGTTGGGTGACGAGCATCCGCGGGGCCACGTGTGGGCTCCCCCGGATTAACCATCCGAGAAATCCCTATTATGTATATATCCACGTTCCTATGATCAGTGAGCCGTGGAACATAACCGACCAGTATCATTACAACATCCGAAACATAATGAAAATACAAGACATACATAAATGCCATCATGGCTACACCATCCTTAGCAGCGGAACACAACACGCGCAGAGCCCAATCGTGCCTCAACCTACAGGCGACTGATTGGGAAGACGGCCTAACTCGTTGGACATCATCTTAATCTTCCAATGCCGAACCTCTGAAAGTATGGCCAAGTAAAAAGCCAGGGACAAAGCCGTGGGTACTTTTGAATGTACTCGCAAACCACCAGGATAAAGGAAATAAGGAAATGCAAGTCTAGATGTGGCGAGATAGCTCTACCTGGGGTTGCTTTTGAAAATCCTAGGCTAACCCTTGAAGTTATGGCATCTCCATATCTTTGTTGAAAAAGAGTTTTGAAAACATGCCTTTGTTTTATAAATCAAGACATCTCCATATCTTTGTTGAAAAAGAGTTTTGAAATATGCTTTTGTTTTATAAATCAAGAGATCTCCATATCTTTGTTGAAAAAGAGTTTTGAAAATAGTTTTTGGAGTAGAAACCCTTTTTAATCCTCTTTGACCACCTCGGGTCAAAACAAAGCTTCCGAACTCGGGTTCCCCTGGAACCTTCATCCTGTTCATCCTTGTTTCCCAAATAAGCACAGTTTGGGTACTCCTAGCCAACACCTTTACAACCGTCCTTGACCGTGGACACGGCTATTCGAATAGATTATACTCTGCAGAGTTTGCGCACTTTCCCCACAAGAATCAATACATCCGCCGGGATACAACCACGGCCCACTACCACTGTAGATGGGGGTCTGGATAATCGAACCTAACCTTTCGCTTGTCGACCCTAGCAAAGGCATGCTTTTCCTTTTGGGTTTGTTCTCCCCGGTAACGAGTATTTGGCTCCCAGCCATAGTCCTTCCTTCCATACACGCGCATACCCAAGCCGCAACTTGGCGTATACCTTAATATGGAGACTCCACTTCCTTCCGTAACGCCTAAGTCATACCGTCCGCGGGAGACCCAATTGTTGCACCGGGCTCCTGCCAGAACAGGCTCACTCTTGCCGAAGCAAGTAACAGGCTTCAGATCCGAGATCTGGTAGCGCCTGCCCGGAATTCAAGGGATCTCTCCCTATAAGCATGGTACCAGTTGCCTCGGCTAATGCAGACAAACTACGAGCTAAGCCCCAGCACCTGGGGTAATGTGGTTGCACTGATAAAAATTGTTCCGGTAAAGGCGTAGAACATCCCTTTCACTTTCTCATTTCTCATCATCACCATTTCTTGTGTTAAAACCTCCATTGGGAACGATTTCTTTTCCCAGGGTTTTACAAAGCCGTTTTGAAACATTTGTAGTAGGGTAAATCCCGAAACAAGTTATTTCTCAAAACCGGGGTTTTCGAAGAGGTAGGATTCTGACATTTGTGTGTTGATGATTGGATGCTAGCCTAGATGTTCTTGTTCAACATCTCACATGAAAGCTTGACTCCATTTAAATCTAGCCAGAAACCTAAAGAAAATCCCCAAAATTTGGCTAAGTCAAAATTGCTTATCATGTTTAAATTTTAGAGCTCTAATTATATTTGAGCATGGACATCTAAGACAATGCACTTAGCCCAACTTGTCCCTGGTCATGTGCACTTGCAAACCACACTAATTCCCTAGACTAGATCACCTTCTTATTGACTTGGCTTTTATGGTTTTGGATTCAAGTCAATAATCTATTTTGGCACTGTTAAAAAGTTCCAACTTTGGTAGATGATTCTAAATCCACCAGAACTAGTCTCGCTCAATTCAAGTCATGGATGTAACCTACATGACTTATTCTACCAACCCATCCACCCCTTGGTGCCAATGGATCCCTAAGCATCTTAAACCAACATGGTTTTGTATGCTTGGCAACGTTCTGCGGCTAGATCCCCTAAACCCTCTGGAAATTCAAAACTTTTGTTTGATTTCAAAGTCAAACCCTCCCAAAACCTCACTATCCTTCCCCTGGTCATGAAACCTCACACCACACCCCCCTTGATCACATGGGTGGGTGAGTAGTGAGAGAGAGAATTAATGGGGAGATCGTCTCTAGATCTCCATCCCTCCATCCCTCGCGTCTCCATTGACCTAGCCCAGCCTCTCCTGACATGATAAAACTCCCCATGCACACCATGCACTCTCCTCCCTGACCTTACTGCTTTGGATACCCCAACCAGTGCTAGCCACGTCACCCCGTACACGCCTCCAGCCAACGCTCCCATCCCTCCCCACTCCGTGTGCACACCACCCTCGATAGTATACGCACCGAGCTGTTCTGTCGAGCACCTCATGTGTGACCCCGCCACCACTTTGTCTCGACTCTTCCCAACGCTTCTCGAACGGCCTCGCATGCCCAGGCAGTGTCACTGCATGCACAAACCACACGCCACCTCCCTGCCTAGCCAATCTCTTGCTGCCGTGAACACAATTCATTATGGGTGCTCTCTCTCTCTCTCTCGGTTAAGAAGAACCAGATCACCCAGTGTTTCCCAACCTCCCCATTCCACTCCTCCCTTGCTACACCAACTCCCCTAGGGCAGAGGCTCGGCCTCTCACCCTTGCTTGTCGTGGAATCTACGAGCTCCACCACAGTGTTGAACGCCTGAGAGCTAGGTTTCCATTACCTCAAGCCATGTTTTCCTCTCTATGTTGGCCCACCCTCTGATCAACAAGATCTAGCTAACCCTACCCTCCGTTCTCTCTTAGGGAGTAGAGATCAACATAATCGTTGAAGCCCGAACCATCGTCATAGCCATCTCGCCTGCTTCGTCACCTCGAAGCACGGGACCCAAACTACGACATCACCAGGACCGTCGTCGACCACTGCTTCATCTCCGACTATCCCCGCCACCTATCCAACCCTAGGTGATCCCCACCGTCCCTCGCACCGTTGCAGCTAGGGTTCACTCTAGTTGCATGTGATGGGAGGACGATGACGATGCAGGGTCGTCGATCTCATGCCTAATCAAATGGCCTAGACGCCCCATATCCCTTCACACCCTTGTAGCCACTAACCATCGTGCCCCACCCCGCACATTTGAATCTCTCTGTTCCCGCGCACTGAGAGGAAGATCTGGGCATGCCCAGCACTGTGCTGGTAGGGCCCGTTAGATCTAGCCCGTGTGGCTTTTCTTTTTAGGGTTTCTGTTTAATTTTTGTTAGATCTGCTAGCTTAGATTGAAACAAAAACTTATAGGCATACTTTTGAGTTGATTCAAATTTTCTCATGATCTTTGTCACCAGATCTACCACTTGACGTTGTTTTCACCCAACAACATAAACTAGAACTCCCTAGGCAATTTAATCAAGTAAAATGGCCACTTTCACCTAAAAATACATATCTGGTGTTGTAGATCTAGTTTTGGAGTGAATCCAATTTGTGTTGAACCCTTGTTCAAGTACCTACCATGCAGAACTTGTTTGAATCCATTTAAACATGTAGATCTTATGCAGGGAATTTTGCTACTTGCTTGTAGATCTATTTGTAGAAATTTGTGTATGTCAAAATACAAATGATTTTCAGCTGATTCAAACTCTTAGTGAGGTGGCTCTTCGACGTCTACTAAATCCTAAGTTCACAGAATTATTGGCAAACTGATGAATTTTGGTAAATAAATTACTTCTGCATGTGTTATTTTCCCTTTTACTAGAAATATCATAACATAGTAAATAAAATTGATAAAATGATGAAACCACTCCTGGTGGTTTTGTTATTTCACTATCTACCTAGTGATACCAATTTAGTGTATTTTTGACATAGAAAACTTAATTGTGGTAAAAATCTCCTTGTTTTAACAATGTTTACTAAATAATTAAATAAAGTTTTATAATAGCTTTTTGAGTGATTCAAATTGATGCATGCTCATAGATTCATTACCTACTGATAGAATTGATTGATTATTTAAGTTGATATTGTACTGTACTGGTAGATTTTTTGTCATGTGTGTTGATTGTGTGCTTGTTGTGTGTGTATTTTATTGTGACGATAGATACGAATGAAGGAGAGTTTGAGGAAGAAGGAGGTTTTGAAAATTTTGAATAAGAGGACCAAGGAAAATTTGTTGACCAAGGCAAGCCACCTACTTGTTCATAAGCTTATCATAATATTTTCCTTATGCGTGTTTTACTATTCTATTTATGCAAATTACATAATTTCACTATATTGTTATTTATATCTTGTTGTAACTTAGCTTCTCCAAGATATGAACCAATGTTATTGTTAAGTAAAACCCCTCATGACACCCATACACCCCCTTGTTTATTAGAATGGTGGTTAACATTATGCCCCCTTGACAACCCCTGTTTAGCCAAAACAAGACTATAGGTTGGGAACCCCTCAAAACATTTACAAATGGTGTTATGGATAAAACCTTGGGACGGTTTCCTTACCAAGAGGAAGGTTTGGGAAGAGGAACAAAATTTGTTTTTCAAATAATGCCAGAACAAAAACGAGGAAAAATATTTTTGAAAATACAACCAGCTCTATGTAGTTTGCTAGAACAACTAAACCATGCAACCACATTATCCTGGAGTGGGATGGGGCTTAACTTGAAGTTTGCTTATTCTAGTATGGGATGCCTCGCAACTACTTTGTAACATCCCAAATTTTACTAATTTTGGAATGTTGAAATAAATTAAATAAGTAGATTGAATTGTTTCATCATGTTGAAACTTTATGAAAAGAAAATTTTGAGGATTTGTTTGAAATTTTCCTAAGCCAAATTAAAAGAAGTGGATTAACATGTCTAACACATTATTTCAGAAGTCTTGAACAAATCCAAAACATTGTGTTGCCTTGCATTCATGATCCATGCATCATCGCATTCATACAAGTTCTTAAATTAAATCCAATTTGAAGAACCGTATTTTTCAATTACTAAACTACTCCTACAAGAATACAAAAGGTTTATGAATACACTTATTTTAAATAGAAAACTATTCCCAAAAAGGGGACCCTACGATGATCTACTAAATTTTAGAAATTTTTGGAATTTGAGTTTGCTCCATGTGGAGTTTTAAAAAAAGATATAAAAGAAATACAAAAAAATAGAATTTATAAAAAAAGACTAAACCTAACCCGGACTAGTCAGCCCGAGCCGGCCCAACCCAACCCCACCTACCTACCGCACACGTGTGCTGCAGAACCGCCCTGCAATAGCCCGCAGATGGCCCAGCGCCCCGTGCATGTTACAGCACCCAGTGCTGACCTAGCAACAGCACAAGCTAGAGCCCGTAGCCCACTCCACCCCCCCCCCCCTCTCAATGATAGGTGGGGCCCGCATTCTTCTTCTTTCCCACATTGACAGAGAGATCGTGATGAACACGGTGAGTGACCTGAATAAAATCCAAACCGAATTCGGCTGATTTACTTTGCCCCCTCTCCAAGATCGCAGGGTTATAAATAGCATGCAACCCGCTGCATCGTTTATGCTCTGAAAACCCTAGAAATCCATCATCGGGCTGCCCAGTTGGATCGTGACTGTGCCACCACCATTAGCGGATCTCAGAAGCTCGAGGTCGAGGATGTTCCCGTCACCCCTTGCCCTGTTCTCTCTTAGGATATATTCCCCTTAATTCATATCGTTGCCCTGACCACTTTTCCCCCTGCGTAGATAGCTAGAGCGCCCCGATTGTTCGCCAGAGCACGCAGGTGACCGCGCCGCCTCCATCCACGACCTCCCGCTATTTCAGGAAGGAGAAGCCATCTAAGAGTGCACTAGAGAGATCTTCGTGCTTGTTCGCATCTTGTCGTAGAGGCCACCAACGCCAAAAATCATCGTGGAACACTCCACCTTCACCGCTAGAGCCGCGCTATCGTCTACCACCGCCGCCAAGTCATCTTTCCAGCGAGAGCACACCCGGGTCGACACCACATGTTCGATCTGAACTAAACAGCAAAGATCCGCCGGAGTCGAGCCAAGCCGTCAAGATGACTGGAACCGCGCCGATTTGGAGGCGAAGCCAAGCCGAGGATCGAGCCCGCCTCAGCACCATCCGATCAAGATCCAGAGGCTGTAGACGATTCACTTAAATGAAGAGGTATTAGTGAATCAAATCACACCACGTCATCGCCACATTTCTCACTTTTTTTGGAAAATATATTTAAATAGATAGAAAATAGTCAGATCTTGCAAAAATCATAAAAAAATACTTATAGATCCAAAATTTTAATATAATATACCGTTGAAAACATAATTTAGCATAGAACACTATTCCGTGATCAGATCTATTTTTTAAGGTATAGTTTTCTGTATTTATTTAATTGGTTAAATAGTCTTTTATAATATTTAAATTATAGGAGAATAACTACAACTTAGAAAAATACAAATAATATACCAATAGACTTGTAATTTTGTGTCCAATACTAATCTGTGTCTAGACCTGACTTTTGTCGAGATTTTTTTAAGTAATTTAAACTCTCTTAATTGGTATTTAATTCATAGAAAAATATATATAACTCCAAATTTATAGACACCAAATTCTATGGTTTTTTATCATATATATCTAGGAAAAAATACACAAAAAAATTTCAACACTTTTTTATTAGCTGATCTTGCAGAAAGCTAAAATTGGATTGTTAGAGTAATTAAATTATATAAAAAGATATATCGATCCTTTTTGCGTGATTCCAATTGCTGCTGGCTCTAAAATGAGTTAGATTTCCAGTAGTATTTAATTAACAATTTAATATTACGAAAATATGAGAATTTGAGTTAAAGTAAGTTAAACCCCTATTTAAATCAATATAGTTCATTAATAAATTGTTTTATGCATTAAATGCCTTTCATATGTCACGTGTTATAATAGTGTTTAGAATACTAAATACAACCATTATGACATTATAAATCATCATGCATGCATATGATCGCTATTATTTTATTCTATGATGTACTATTGTTATGTTTGCAATTGTTTTGATTGGAATTACCTTGTCCTCATGTTAGATTGTCCGGAGAGTAGGATTGCTCAAGAAGAATACAATCATTACTCATAATACAAACATAAGGCAAGTTACACCTTTGTTCATATCCTTTGTCCCTTGTTTTTCATACTATGTATATTTTTATCTTCAAAGAGTAGACATGTGTAGGATGTTTTCGTAGAAATATTTTACAAGTGTCTTACAAGTGCGATGTTGTTTTGTAGTATGTCATGAGTAGATTTATACTTAGGATTATTTCCACTCCCAATCCCTGAATTTTTTCTAGGTGTTATGCTTGTGCTATGCTATATATAAAATATCGACGGGGGTTCAAAGACAGAAAATTTTCTAAGTACAAAAGCTCTTTTTTGAGCGAACCTTTTCCTCTCAAAGTCTACTTCAAAATAAAAACTATGTTTTCTTCTTGGTGGAACGGTTGTCGGGACAACAAGTGGAAATTTGGTGGAGGACGGTTGCCAAGGATCAAAGAAGTCTGCCATGTTTCAGAATTCAGAAGCTTCTAGTGCAACCACAATATATATGGGCTCTGTCTTGCTTAGTACTTAGTAGGAAACCTCACCTGGCTACCACCACTTGGAGGATTCTGGCATGGGTGGATCCAGAAGGTAGAGGGGCTACTAAAGAAAAGCCTCGCCATGGTCTTGTTTGTAAAAAGACTTGATCGTGGATTGTGGGTAAAGTGTACAAACTCTCGAGAGTAATCAATCTGATCGATCAGCCGTGTTCATAGAAAAAGAACAACTTTAAGAATCTAAAGGTTGGAGCCTCTAAAGGATTTCCTCTCTCTTTTCAAACAAAAGTTTTCAAACCTATGGCATGTGTAATATCGCTAATAGGTGTGTTTTGGGGAACTTGGTGTGTCATATCCAAGTAATTTGGTGTGTAATATCCAAGTGTCGCTTGCTGTGCAATATCCAAGTGTTCAGTTGATGATTGGAAACTTGGTTCGTAATATCCATGTGGCTTGGTGTGTAATATCCAAGTCCTTGTTCCACTCGATCCTATATTACTTATCAAATGTTTACAAAGTAGCATAAAATATTTTCTCTCTTCTTCTGAACTTATGAAAATTGGCTTTACGCAAATAAACCTCAATCCTTTTGTTAGCCTTATGCATGTAGAGATAGCCACGTCTTTTCCTTCATGGTGTAATTTGCCAATACATTCAAAGTATTGACCAACTCGTTTGGCTGCACGTTTCATGTGCAGAATTTGGAGATCATTGAAAGGTGTGCTAGGATTGTGGGTCTTCACTCAACTAGCATGTGGCATTAATTGGACTCAAAGTTGTATATACTTTGCTTCTATTGTAATAATGTAAACTCTGGATTATTCAATTCATGTAATAAATACTTGTGTTTTACATGATATTTCATCGACTGTGAGTGCTATCTAATGATCCAGGGACTATGATGTTAATCACAGGGACTTAGGATCTTTCTGATCCCAGGTCGCTACATACTTATAAGGGATCTTATCCCTCGAAGCCAGGTCTCTCCAACGGCAAGGGTCATTGTTGTGAACATTGACCTAGGGAGATATGAATTGTCGTCATGCAGTTGGATGATACTATGAGCCCCTCGTTGAAAGTGAACACTTGATGGAGTGGAAAATGCGCTCCGGGTGGTATTTTGGTACCCGATGTCCCGGTGTTGAGAGGAACACCGTACCTCATAGGGTGGCTCCCATGCCAGGGTAGGCATCCTAAGGGTTCTGCTTGGTTACTCAGCTCACGATCCATCTAGGATCAGGGAAGGGTAATCGAATATTGAGGGTAAAGTGTACA
Organism: Avena eriantha; assembly: GCA_910589775.1. Lineage (NCBI taxonomy): Eukaryota > Viridiplantae > Streptophyta > Magnoliopsida > Poales > Poaceae > Avena > Avena eriantha. Next base: position 107,024,851 of record OU342740.1, on the reverse strand, counting down.
ACCTCTATAGAGTGTAAATCTATTCGAATAGCCACATCCGTGTCATGGACAATTGGGAAGGTTGCTGCTTAGTTGTGTTGGTTTTGTTTTCAGAAATGTTTTGAGAAAGCAAAGGCTTTGGAAATGGTTTTGGTCATGGGATGACTGGAAAAAGGACATATTTTGTGTCATGGGATGACCTGGAAGGAAAAGTGGGTGACCCAATCCTAGTAGTTTTCGAGTTGAAATGCTTTCAAATGTGTTAGAAAAGTTTTCAAGCAATATATACAGATGCTACCTCTACAAGAGAACTAATTTTAGAAAAGAACCATAGATAGAGCCACCCTATTACCACAACCCTATTTGCATATCCTTTTATTTGTTTCCTCTTAAGATGGTTTGCGAGTATATTCAAAAGTACTCACTAGCATTGTCCCTGGCTATTAACTTGGTCAGAATACAAGGAAGATGGTGAATATGAAGGCTTCGATGATGACTACATGAACTAGGACGTTCTCCCAGTCAGCTACCTATAGGGTTAAGGTGTGACTTAGGCCTACTACATTTGGAAGTTTCTGTTGCTATGTTAAATGTGCTACCCAACGTGGCATTTATGTAAGACTCGGCCAGAAGACCGTTTCATAAGACTTGTATTTGGTACTATAATGGATGTTGTACTTTGATACTAGGTCGATTATGCTCAACGATGCATTGATCTTGGGATCGTGGTGGTTTTCATAAGGGTATCTTGGATAGCTATTCTGGGGTCGCCACACTCTTTCCCGTAATAACACAATCCTACTTATGTGCCTCGGGGTAAATGTTTTGGGTCTTGATAATATCAAATATTTGTATTATTCCGACCCATTTTTTGGAGAATATCATTTTGCGGCCCGAAAGTTGGGGTGTACAGGCAACGCGGTAGCCAAGTTCCCCAAAATCAGTCGGGATGCTTACAGTTGGTGTGCCAAATACTCAGAGGGTCTTTTTCGACACGAATTCAACTTTACGTTTCAATACAAAAAATCAGGCTAACGGCCGTCAAGTTGGGCCCTCCTGTCAGTTCTCGCCGTTATGTTGCTCCCGTCGCTTAGGCGGGGTGGCTGTCATGTAGGCTTGCAGCGTTGGCACAGTGGATAGGACAACACCCTCTACCCAGTGTATTGACGTGACAAAACAGGGCACATGTATCAGCGTTATAATTATTTTTTGTTTACTCAGAAGCTGGAACGGCCACCGCCACGCGTCTCTCCTTGGACTTTCGTCCCAATCGTTAACCACTACCTTAAAAGCACATTGACGGTTCCACCGTTCCCCTGCCTCGCAGAAACCACTCTTCTTCTTCATGTCATCTATCTTCTTCCCGTCTTCTCCTTGCCACCATGGAAGATCTATGGACTCTAGAGACAAGCTTCACTACCCATGACAATAAGAAGATAGACGTTGTCTACACCAACGAGGAGGAGATAGTGGTGCGTGTCCTAAGGATGTATGAGGGTTGGCTTGGGATAGACGTGGATAAGTTTGTGGGATTGGACCTCGAGTACACCCCGGAGCACCCATATGAAGGGAGTGAAGTCGCCATCGTTCAACTGGCCATGCGGAAACACGTCCTTGTCTACCACCTCTCCCGGTTTGAAGATTTGCTCTATGTAGCTAACCGATTTTAGGGTTTTCTCCTCTTGTTCTTTATCCACTTGCTCATCTTGCAACTACTGGATTTTATTTAGGACCAAATAAATTAGGGTTTGCCTATGTCTCAATCAACTGAGATTTTCTTTAGCATCAATCACCTAAGAAAAATGCAACCATAGTTAAAAGAAATGTGCAACTCATTCAGTCGACTGAGAAATAGCAAAACTGAATAAATTATGACAATACAATGTTGAGAGTCTTGATCTTGCATTTACTAAACTTTTCAAAATTATATTGAGATGATGATCTTGCATTGACAAAATATTTGTAGTTACAAATTTTGGTGATGACAAACTACATACTTTCAGGACTGGTAGGAAATGTCCGGCGCTGCGCCAGTTCCTTGTAGAAAAGGGAATTGTTTTCTGCATTGTTGATAAAACAATTGATTTTTTGAAATTTTATCAAGAGGAAATTATAATTCCTGCGCACAACTGGATCGATATTTAGAGTCTTGTGAAGATCCTAGGGGGCTCGAGGAAGGATGGAATGGCATCACTCGCAACTAGAATCCTCGATGAGTCGTACGACAAAATGAAGGAAGATTTCCCTATGGATAGGCACGATTTCTGGGATGAGTGGCTGTTGTCTGATATAAACCTGAAGTATGCAGCCATAGATGCTTACGTGACCTACCAGCTGTACAAGAAGATCCATTTTTTCTACGTTACCTCGTGTTTTGCCCTATTTGTAAGAGGGAAGACGAGCTTAGGGGAGCCCTTTGTAGAAAATGCAGAATAGCTGAGTTTGAAGCTGCATATGCAAAGAAATTGGCTGCATCTGAAGAAGCTGACAGAGAGGCTGCAGAAGCAGCTGAAATAGAGCTTGCAGCTGAAGAAGCAGCTGACAGAGAGGCTGTAGAAGCAGCTGAAATAGAGCTTGCAGCTAAAGAAGCAGCTGACAGAGAGGCTACAACTGAAGCGGCAAACAAAGAGGCAGCATCTTCTAGCGGCAACAATCAGGCCTGTGATGCACCGCTAATTGTGCCGCGGGGCGCTGAAGATAGGGAAGCCAAGTCAGATGCCAGGTGGGACAAAGCAGTTCGTGAGCTATGGAGTACCTGGAATGGTCACAGTTTGTCGCCTAGGAACGATGGCAAGCGCCTCAAGTGGTCTGATGAGGAGTGAATTAAATTTTACTTGTCAGTGTTATGTTTATGTTTTGTGGAACTCAGTTAGCTTGCCAAGATGTCTAGCGCCTCAAGTGATACTAGTAAAATAAATTTAACCCTCGTTGTGTTATGTTTATGTATGTGTCTTGTAGCTTATCAAGATGGTAGCTTGTTAACTAGCAGTTTGAAAGAGTGCCCTTTCCTCTCTCGCTAAACAGATATGTTTCATTTTGCCCAAATTGGTAGCAAATCTAGAGAAGATTCTCACTTCGATATTTTGTTCCCTTTTGGACCTCCTTTTGCCTCCGATCAGGTAGCAAATCTAGAGCAGCAAATCACACCAGGCAGAATACATTCATTCAGAAAACAAAACAAATTTAGATATAGATGTGCACAGTTAAATAGGATATAGCGATAGAAAGTAACGAGGTTCGATGCATTTAGCCAGAAATAGGATATAGCTAGAAAGAAGCTGCTTAGCAGCAGCAGCAGCCGCCGCAGCTACAGGCACATCTTGCAAGCGCCCGCGCCTCCGCCTCCTCCCTCTGGCGCTTCCTCCACTTCTTGCTGCCCAGTTTCTTGGACTTGGGGGCCTTGGGCCTGATTGGAGGCATGCGACCCTCTTTGATGGCCACCCGCTCGAGGTTTCGGAGGTGAACGCAGAGAGCCCAGTGTTCAACAATGTAGGTATTGATGTTCACGGTCTCGCGCTAGCCGCTTTTTATGGATGCCAGTGCCCGCGGCCTCTGCGTGCTTTAGTAAGCTGTTCAAGTCGGTGCCGCCGCCGGAGCGACTCGTCAAGCAGTAGGCGATCCCCTTGTGGAAGGGGCATCATACTGGCCGACCCGCAGCCTCCTCAGTACCTGACAAGCCTAGGTGTGAATGGACTCGTCATCGCTGTAGACGTCGCTGCCAGAAACATATTGGAAGAAAAGGAAAATGGGGGAGTAGATGATGTAATAAGATCGAGCAATCGAAATGCAACCAAGCGAATCCTAATAAACCAAGATCTAGCATCCAACGATGGGAATGGTAGAAGAACCAGGGGAGGGGAGCAAACCCTAGTTACCTCCGACCATGGGTCGTCGATGCCGGTGTCATAGGGGTTCAGCGGAGCGATGTACTTATCTGGATCATAGGTGCCCAAGAAGTGCGTGATCTGCTTGTGACCAGCGGGGGCCACCTCACCGGCGGGGGGCTCCTCTTCGGCGGCTCCGTTGGTAGCGGGGACGGGGGCCTGGACGGGAACGGCGACTACCATCGATGCCTCGACTAGGGACTGGACAAGGACGGCAGCTGCTTTCAACGCATCGAGGGGGACCGGCGAGGAGACGGGGGCCTCCTCGCCGGCAGCCACGGAGGCGACGATGGCCACCTTACCCTCTTCGGCCATCGCCGGCGTGGACGGGGTATTCTCGGGAGTTTGCGGATGCTGGTGGGACAGTGGAGAGGGTTGCGTGGGGACAGTGAGCGAGAGTGGGAGTGGGTGTGCGGAGAGGGGCTCTACAGTTAAGGTGGATAGAAGGAGGGCACATTTCATTGCACCACCGCGCAACACGCCGCGCAATCTATTGCACCGTGCACCACGACACGCGCACGGTACGTCACATTTTTTCCCAGGCCATGCATGGCAGTTCTGTATTGAGCCAGATGCAAAGGGCGCACACACAATTTCTATGTACGAAGTTTGACACGGTCCTAAAATTGGCGGTTGAGAGCCGCTGCATAAAAAATGGGATATGTCTTATTAAAATCAAGTGGCAATAAATTGTAGCTGTCCATCGACGACCGTGCACTCGATGACGCATGCGTTGTGGCATAGTAGTAGCAATAGTAGGCTTTTCAGACATGATTAAACATGATATGACCGCTCGACGACTTTTTCCATGGACGGCATCGTGTTCCTTCTTTTAGAAGTCTCGTTGAGGGAGACGTCCGTGCTGTCTCACGCTGTACTATGAAGGGCACGACGTGTGCAACGATCATCGTTGGATCGCACAGAATCAACGGTTGGTGCGCACGATCCGCGTGACAACTGTGATAACCAATCAGGGATTAGCAGACAGGGTGAGCGCAGGTTTGTGCTTCTACGAAAGATAGAGAGGGGGGCAAAACTGAGTAGTACCACATAAAACCAAGGGCGATACTGAGTAGTATAAAAATGGAAAGTGAGTGTCTTGTACAATGAAATACATCGTGGCATACATCAAATTATGCCAAGATAGATCCACTAGAGTTCATTGGTAGCTCGTTAACTGGCAGTTTGAAAGAGTACCTTTTTCCTCTCTCGCTAAACAGATATGTTTCATTTTGCCCAAATTGGTAGCAAATCTAGAGAAGATTCTCTCTTCGATAATTCGTTCCCTTTTGGACCTCTTTTTGCCTCCGATCAGGTAGCAAATCTAAAGCAGCAAATCACACCAGGCAGAATACATTCATTCAGAAAACAAAACAAATGTAGATATAGCTGTGCGCAGCTAAATAGGATATAGCGATAGAAAGTAGTAGGTTGCTTAATGAGGTTCGATGCATTCAGCCAGAAATAGGATGCAAGCAAAATATAGAAAATCAAAAGAAGCTGCTTACAGCAGCAGCCGCCACAGATGTAGATACATCCAACTTGACATACAACCGGTTCATTCGCTAGCGCCTCCACCTCCCTCCGGCGCCTCCGCCACTTCTTGCTGCTCAGTCCCTTGATTTTGGGGGCCTTGGGCCTGATTGGAGGCATGCGACCCTCTTTGATGGCCACCCGCTGGAGTTTTCGGAGGTGAATGTAGAGAGCCCGGTGTTCAGCGATGTAGGCATTGATGTTCACGGTCTCGCACTTGCCGCTTTTGTGGATGCCGAAGCATGTGGCCTCTGCATGCTTCAGTAAGGTGTTCAAGTCGGTGCCGCTGGCGACGCGACTCATCAAGCAGTAGGCGATCCCCTTGCGGAAGGGGCAAATGTACTCGCCGCGCCTGAGGAAGTCGTCGTACTGGCGGGCCCACAGCCTCCTCAATAGCTGACGAGCCTTGGTGTGAATGGACTCGTCATTGCTGCAGACGTCGCTGCTGGAAACCTATTGGAAGAAAAGTAAAATGGGGGAGTAGATGATGTAAGAAGATCGAGCAATCGAAATGCAAACAAGCGAATCCTAATAAACCAAGATCTAGCATCCAACGATGGGAATGGTAGAAGAACCAGCGGAAGGGAGCAAACCCTAGTTACCTCCGACCATGGGTCGTCGATGCCGGTGTCATAGGGGTTCAGCGGAGTGATGTACTTATCTGGATCATGGGTGCCCAAGAAGTGTGTGATCTGCTTGTGACCAGCGGGGGCCTCCTCACCGGTGGGGGCCTTACATTCTTTAATAAACTCATCGGTCATCTCAACATAACCTTCTTCAATATCATAACTTTCACTAGACTCAGGTGAGCTAACAGGTGTGGTAGTGTCTTCATTATGAGTTTCGGTATTTGCAGCTATAGTTCTAGTAATCGTAGCATCTAGGAAAGGACCTAATGAACCACTCTTATCAAGCATAGTAGAAGCAGCATTAGAAGTTTCAGATTCAGCAGTAGTAGCAGTGTGTGTAGCATGTCTATGTGGTGGTGTAAGGAACTTACTCAAAACAGACGGTGAATCAAGAGCAACAGAGGTGTTCAGAACCGTACCTCTTCTTGTAGTGGATGGTAAAACAGGAACCTTGCCATCACGAGACTTACCCATGATGGATGGATAGCAGCAAACAATAGAGAATCCAAGTGAACTTGATAAATAAAGCTATGGTCCCCGGCAATGGCGCCAGAAACTAGTCTTGATGACCCACAAGTATAGGGGGTGTATCGCAGTATTTTCGAGTGAAGTGAAACCCAATTTATTGATTCGACACAAGGGGAGCCAAAGAATATTTATAAGCCTTAACAACTGAGTTGTCAATTCAGCTGCACCTGGAAACAATCTTACTCACAGCAGTTTATCAGTAGCAACAGTTTTGTAGTAGGAATAGTAAAGCAAAGACAGTAGTAACAAAAGCAGTAAACAGTGGGATTCGAGTGCGGTGGGCATAGGGATCGATGGACGGGCGTTGCATGGACAAGACAATTCACATGGCAATCAGAACATAGGGCAATTGCAGATAAATAAGATAAAGCACCCAAGTACTAGACAATCCTAGGCATGTGTTCCATATTATAGTCATACGTGCTCGCAATGAGAACTTGCACAACATCTTTTGTCCTGCCAGCCCGTTTGCAGCGGGGCCTCTAGGGAACTACTGGCAATTAAGGTGCTCCTTTTAATAGAGCACCGGAGCAAAGCATTAACACTCCGTGAACACATGTGATCCTCACATCAAAGCCTTTCCCTTCCGGTTATCCCGATTTCTGTCACTTCGGGGCCATAGGTTCCGGACAACAACATGTGTATACAACTTGTAGATAAGACCAAAAACAATACTATCATAATGAATCAATAATAATTTCAGATCTGAAATCATGGCACTCGGGCCCTAGTGACAAGCATTAAGCACAACAAGTTGCAACAAAGTCATAAAGCACTAATAAAAGATACTAGGAACCATGCCCTAACAAGAGGATGCCATTACATGAACGATCTCATCCAATCCCTACCATCCCCATAGCCTAAAGCGGGGGATTACTCACTCATAGATGGGGGAAACATGGATGGTCGATGGAGAAGCGATGGTGATGATGATGGCGATGATCTCCTCCAATTCCCCATCCCGACAGGGTGCCAGAACAGAGTTTCTGGTGCTGTTTTGTGGAATCTGGTGGTGGCGGCGGAGCGGAACTCCTTCTAGAAAAACGTCGAACCCCCCGAAGTTTTTAGGTCAGAAGGCTCTTTATAGGCGAAGAGAGAGGCCGAGGGGGTGCCTAGGGGGCCCACACCACCCCCTGGCGCGGCCTGGCCTAGCCCGTGCCACCAGGTGGTGTGGCCACCCCCTGGCTCTTCTCCGTCTCATATTCTGGCTCCTGGAGTCTTCGGGTGAAATAGGATTTTTGGCATATTTTCTGGGATTTTTCCTGATAGTTGGTTTTCTGCACAAAAAGTAGACACCAAGGCAATTCTGCTGAAAACAGCGTCAGTCTGCATTAGTTACATCCAAATCACACAAGTTTATAGGAGAAACAATAGCAAAAGTGTTCGGGAAAGTAGATACGTTTTGGACGTATCAACTCCCCCCAAGCTTAGCTTATTGCTTGTCCTCAAGAAATTCAGTTGAAAACTGAGTGCGATAAAAGAACTTTCACGAACACATTTGCTTCATATGATGTAAATATTCTCAGCAATGTGATCAACTGCTTGGACAATTCATAATAAAGAGTATGCAACCAAATCTACTTAATAGTCTTTGCAAGCTATGAAGAGATTCCAACTCAAGAATAATAAGTAGCATGAAGCACGAACATAAGCAACATTACAATGCTCATAGAAAGGTATGATAGAGTGGTATCTCGCTTGCCTTTGATTATGAATGTCAAAGCACCTCTGAAGTTCAAGTGATGACTAGAAGTAAAGATATCAAGAATACAAGCATCAAAGTCATAACACAAATAATCAAGTAATGGAACAAACATAAAGAATGACAACTATGCTCTCAAGAAGGTGCTCAAAGAATATGTGGAGACTCAACAAGTAGAAGAAAAGGTTTTGAATAATTTGAAAGGCTTCCAAATGCTCAAAGTATGGTACTCATTAGCTTTGAGCTCTCATTGCCCCTATCATAAGCATCTTTAATGTGGTTAAGGTGAAAGTGACACAACTAAGAGAATATGCTTGACAAGTTATAAATCGAAGTCTCATGCCCCTTACTTATGAAGACCGATCCTCATGCTACTCAACTTCAGTCACAAGTAAGCTCTTGTCATTGTAAGTATATTATTATCATAGAGAACCGCCAACGGGGTACCCCTTGCACATGACACGGGAGCTATCCCATAATCAAAATACAAGGCAAGCAGACAATGAGCATATCGGCGATCTTTTTATTACTATGTGCATAGATTTTTATTGAGGATGCTTCATAGAATGCTCATTATGGTTATGCTGCAAGTTTCCACCATGATTAGGCATGGCTTAGGCTAGCGGCCAAGGTTCCACTTTTATTTCACACCGCCGGATCCATAAGCAAAAGAACATGATATCAACTAGGTACAAAGTACCTATGAAGCGTTGAAAGCTGTCCCCATGATACATGGTTCTGCTAACTTTAACTCATAAAGCGCAAGCATATGCACAACAAAGAAGGATGCAATGGTTCAGGATTATTAAGTGCAAGAAAATAAAGTGTGCCATCAAGTTCGTGAGAGCTTTACTAACTAACTTTCTCATAACAAGCAAACATTTTATTCGGAAGAAAACAAGGCATATTGAATATGCATGGAAGTAGCAAATGATGCTAATGGGTAGGTATGGTGGACACTTTGGAAATATTTGGTTTAGGGAGTTGGGAACTTGAGTAAAACATACTCAGTGAAAGTGAAGGCTAGCAATAGTAAGGTAGCGACAAACGAGAGAGTAATAGTTGTCATTATCATGCTTGCAACAAAACAGGACTACTCATGGCATGAAAGTGATTCAAGATCCTCAAGGCAAAATAATTCATCGAGGCTTAACTGTCTATTACAGTCATGTGCATGCGTGAGCTTGTGCCAAGTCAATCAAATGAAAACATTCAAAGGAGGATACCCTGGTGTCATACCAATTTATGAATAGAGTAATGCAAGCAAACATTCATGAGACATGCTACAAACTATTAGCGAGCTGGAGCTAATCATCAGAAAGCAAGAACTACTAAGCATCCAAAGAAAACATACAATCCACATGAATGGACTAAGCATGCCCACAGTGATGAGTATATGTACAAAAATGAAAACAAATAGAGTCTGTTACCAGCCTCTTACCACGCCTCAAGTTGTCATTGATCCTCATTATTGCTCTTCACTTGTGTGGCTTGAATAAAATGAAACCAATATCCACTGAGGACTGCCGAACCCTGACGCAAACTCGCAAAAACCAAAGAAGAACGACAAATAATTTTGGTGTTTTCGATTTTTAAACAAGGTCCAAAAGAGAAAAACAAGCAAAGAAAAATCTTTTTGGGTTTTTCGAATAGTCCAAACAAAGCACAAAGGGAAAAGCAAACCAAGGCAAAAAGAAGAAGCAAACCAAAGAGAAACAACAGAAATATTTTTGGTCTTTTTGTGTTTTTAGAAAGCAAAAACAAAGAAGAACGAAAACTAAAAAGAGAACGAAAACATGAATATACAAATTACTGACGCAACATGATAAGGAGATGAGTGCGGTGTCGGCGTACCTCCCCCCAAGCTTAGGCTTTTGGCCTAAGTGGGTATTAATCCCAAGCTGGCCAGGATGAAGTGTCACCGTGGTACGATGAAGAGGTCCCCTCGTCCTAGTGAGAGCTCGAGTACGTCCCTCCGTAATGTGCGGAGTAATCATAGGAGGGCACATCCTCCTGGTGCTGCTCGTGGAAACCCAGCAAGCGAAGCTGCTCGTCCACCTCCTCCTTGGAGTGCGACCATGGTCTCCTGTGAACACTAAACAAAGCAGGTTGTGGCAAAAGGATCTCCCTTTCATCCCCGTCAGTGAAAAGCATCCTATATACTAGATTGTTCAAATCAGAGGTGGCAGTGACAAAGTGATGTGTTTTCATGGCAACAAGGTCAAGCCTCTATGGTGCCAGCATAGCATCATCGGGATCCACTGAAAGACCTAATGCAATGACTATGCGCGATGCAATGATGGCCCCATAGATAGGCCCCCTAGCAGCTAGGCGGCGAGCAATAAGCGAGCCAAGATTATACCGAGTATCATTGTTAAGTGCAGCATCAAGGAATGCTAAATGATAGTTGGAGATATTACTAGTGTTTTCCCTACCCAATACACTAGTGGCAAGATAATATGCAAAGTATCTAAGAGCAGGGAGTTGGATATTTCCTATCTTTCCACGCTGCGCTACGCGGTCATCATCATTGGTCACCCCTCGGTAAAGCTCCAACAAATTAGCGGGTCGCCCTTGAATTTTCTTCACGGTCCCTATCATACGCACACCTACAATACTGCAAAATCTCTCCAAAGGCATGGTGAAGGGCATATCATAGATTTTAAAAGAGACAGTAAACTGATAGGGTGTGTTAGTAAACGTGAAGCTCTCAACAAAAGTTTTGGTGAGCATAGCGTATTGTGCGCTCTCATCTTGCATATATGAGGTCAAACCAACCCTCTCAATCAGTAGCAAGAAATCATCAAGAATGCCTGCAGCTTGCAAGAAAGTAAAACAAGGAAAAGAGGATGGGTGAGCATCCCCATCATCCCTTTCACTCCCAATACGGGTGGCAATGAGGTCTCATTATATGATGGCCTAGCTTGAGAGGCTGTTCTTGAGGGCCTCGACCTCCTAGGTGCATCACTCTCAAATATCTCTCCAAAAGTATGGTTGTTCATGCTTGGTATTCTGAAATTTAAACACCTATTAAACAAGTGATTGCAAAGTAAATAAAATGAAGGATTCTACTCATAGGGACTTGCAAGAGGCCTAAACATGCATCAAAACTATATCTCTAAGCATCAAACAAGCTTACAAGCTCTCATAACCAGTCACCTACAGCAGCAAAATACTCAACATATAATCCACTAAACACAAATCTACTTGGACAAGGGGAGGAGTCACATACCAGGGAACAAATGCTCCAAATTTCAGCAAGAAAGATGGGCTGAGCAAGGAGATCGAAAAAATCGAGAGCAAGCACAGCAAGAACGCGATTTTAAAATATGAACTGGAGCTTACTCGGGAGAGAGAAGAAAGTGGCAGGTGAGAGAGTTAGTGGGGGGCCAGGGGTGGCCCACACCAGGGCATGGCGCCACCCAAGGCTGGCCGCGCTACCTTGTGGTGTGCCTGCCTGGTGGGCCCCCTGGTACCTCCCAGGTACTCCTCTGCCCCTTTTTTCACGTAAAAATTTAATAAGAATTTTCTGGAATTTTTCGAGACACTTTATTTTTGGGCATTTTTTCTAAATAGAAGAATGATTTTTCTGACAGACAGATTTTTTTTCTTTTGGAAACATGATGCAAAGACAAAACAAGGCTAGAACTACAGAAGTTCTAACATGCAAGCAACTAACAACACAAAGAAAACTAAACGAAAGCAAAAAAACTAAGATGCAAAGGATAGAAATAAACGGAGATAATCATAATGAAAACATTGTTTTGTTTAATGGAATCCTTTTGTTAGCAAGGTTGATCAAGTCTTGCTACCAAACAATTGCATATGAGACAAAACTTTGTACTCCACTAATGATTATGTTACCTCAACCTTGATAGCAATGGTCCCAATCATAATAGTTTCAAATTTTTCTCTTGGTATGGGACAATATATTTCTCCAACTTGAATGCCTTCAACATGTTCAATTGAATTCAAACCATAAGTCCTTTCAATCTTCTTGGGGAAATAGACAGTATGTTCCTTGTCATTAACATTGAAGGTCACCTTTCCTTCATTACAATTAATAACAGCTCCTATAGTATTAAGAAAAGGTCTCCCCAGAATAATAGACATATTACCATCTTCAGGCATTTCAAACACAACAAAATCAGTTAATATCAAGCAATTGTGAGCCACCTGAACAGGTACATCCTCACATATACCCACAGGAATAGTGGTAGATTTATCAGCCATTTGCAAAGATATATCAGTTGGTATTAATTTTTCAAGTTGAAGCCTCTTATAGAGAGAGAAAGGCATAACACTAACTCCAGCTCCCAAATCACACAAAGCAGTTCTAACATAAATGTTCTTAATAGAGCAAGGGATAGTTGGAATCCCTGGGTCTCCAAGTTTCTTAGGAACCTTACTATTGAAGGAATAATTAGCAAGCAAAGTAGAAATTTCTTCAATAGGGATCTTCCTTTTATTCGAGACAATGTCCTTCATATACTTTGAGTAAGGAGGCAATTTAATAGCATCAGCCAAAGGAATTTGCAAGAATAAAGGCTTCATCCACTCACAAAATTTATTATAGTGTTCATCTTCCTTTGACTTGTGTTTCTTATCAGGGAAAGGCATAGGTTTTTGGACCCAAGGTTCTCTTTCACTACCATGTTTCTTAGCAATAAAATCTTCTTTGGTGTATTTAGTATTTTTAGTGTGGTTTTCAGGTTCTTCTTCAACTTTTTCTTCATTAGGAACAACATTTTCTTCATTACCACTTTCAGTTTCAGCATCAGAGATAGATATACTATTATGATCTATAGCAGGTTCAGAGGGTTCTACAATAGTTTTATGTTTCTTTTTCCTTTTCTCACGAGTAGAACCACTATTTTCAGCTTGTTGAGAATTCTGCTCAATTCTTTTGGGATGCCCCTCAGGATATAGAGGATCCTGGGTAGCAGCACCACTTCTAGTTCTAATTTCATAAGCATGTTTTTCTTTAGCAGCATTAACTAGCAAGTCGTTTTTCACTTTAACGAGTTGATCTATTTGAGTTTGAACCATTTGAAAGTGTTTAACAATCATTTTAACATCATTATAGGTTCTTTCCACAATATCTTTCAACTCAACAACAGCTCTAGTGTTTTCCATTAGATGATTTTGCACCCTTTTATTAAAGTTATCTTGCTTAACAATAAAGATATCGAATTCTTCTAAGCATTGATTAGGAGGTTTAGAGTAAGGGATATCACCTTCATCAAAGTGTTGGAGAGAGTGTACCTCAATAGTGGATGAGTAGGAAATAGGCTTACATAATTCTTCTATAGGAGGTAAATTCTTGACATCTGCAGCTTTAATTCCCTTCTCCTTAAGACATTTCTTAGCTTCCTTCATCACTTCATCATTTAATTCAATAACTCCCCTCTTCTTTGATGTTGGAATAGGCACAGGAATAGATGGTTCAGGTACAATTACTTCAGGTATAGCTTGTTTAGGAGGAGTCGAATCTTCATAATTCTTGCTTATTTTAGCCATTAACTCCTCATCTTCCTTAGGAGTCCTATTCCTGAAAACACAATCAGCACAACTATCTAGGTATGTCCTAGATTCTTCGGTTAGTCCATTATAAAATATATCAAGAAGCTCATTCTTAGGTAATGGACTTCCAGCCTGTGCATGAATCAAAGCACAAAACCTTGCCCAAGATTCAGGCAATACCTCTTTTTCTCCCTGTTTAAAATCAAAAAGTTCTTGCAAAATAGCATGTCTAGCACTGGGAGGAAAATATTTCTGCAGGAAAGTACTAATCAAGCACTCAGTGCTATCAATAGATCCAGGAGGCAAATTACTAAACCAAGTTTTAGCTTCTCCTTTCAGTGAAAAAGTTAAAATCTTAGCAACAAAGTTAGTACGCATCTCAATATCATCAGAAAACAAGCCACTCATGGTAGAAAGTTCATTCATATGTGCTACCGCACTTTCATTCTTAGTCCCACAAAAAGGTTCTCTCTCGACAGTAGCTATGTAAGATAGATCGAGAGAGAAATCATAATCTTCACCTGTAATGTTTATGGGAGAAGCAGCAAACTTAGCAGCAGGAGATAATTTGGGTCTAATAGTACGCCTCTCAAGGAGACTCTTAGCAGCCCTCCTATCATGGGTGTTCTTACATTCTTTAAGAAACTCATCAGTCATCTCAACATAACCTTCTTCAATATCATAACTTTCACTAGACTCAGGTGAGCTAACAGGTGTGGTAGTGTCTTCATTAGGAGTTTCGGTATTTCTAGCTATAGTTCTAGCAATCGTAGCATCTAGGAAAGGACCTAATGAACCACTCTTATCAAGCACAGTAGAAGCAGCATCAGAAGTTTCAGATTCAGCAGTAGTAGCAGTGTGTGTAGCATGTCTATGTGGTGGTGTAAGGAACTTACTCAAAACAGACGGTGAATCAAGAGCAACAGAGGTGTTCAGAACCGTACCTCTTCTTGTAGTGGATGGTAAAATAGGAACCTTGCCATCACGAGACTTACCCATGATGGATGGATAGCAGCGAACAATAGGAATCCAAGTGAACTTGATAAATAAAGCTACGGTCCTCGGCAACGGCGCCAGAAAATAGTCTTGATGACCCACAAGTATAGGGGGTGTATCGCAGTATTTTCGAGGGAAGTGAAACCCAATTTATTGATTCGACACAAGGGGAGCCAAAGAATATTTATAAGCCTTAACAACTGAGTTGTCAATCCAGCTGCACCTGGAAAAAATCTTACTCACAGCAGTTTATCAGTAGCAACAGTTTTGTAGTAGGAATAGTAAAGTAATAGCAGTAGTAAAGCAAAGACAGTAGTAACAAAAACAGTAAATATTGGGATTCGAGTGCGGTAGGCATAGAGATGGATGGACGGGCATTGCATGGACAAGACAATTCACATGGCAATCAGAACATAGGGCAATTGCAGATAAATAAGATAAAGCACCCAAGTACTAGATAATCCTAGGCATGTGTTCCATATATAGTCATATGTGCTCGCAATGAGAACTTGCACAACATCTTTTGTCCTGCCAGCCCGTTTGCAGCGGGGCCTCTAGGGAACTACTGGCAATTAAGGTTCTCCTTTTAATAGAGCACCGGAGCAAAGCATTAACACTCCATGAACACATGTGATCCTCACATCAAAGCCTTTCCCTTCCGGTTATCCCGATTTCTGTCACTTCGGGGCCATAGGTTCCGTACAACAACGTGTGTATACAACTTGTAGATAAGACCAAAAACAATACTATCATAATGAATCAATAATAAGTTCAGATCTGAAATCATGGCACTCGGGCCCTAGTGACAATCATTAAGCACAACAAGTCGCAACAAAGTCATAAAGCACTAATAAAAGATACTAGGCACCATGCCCTAACAATCTGATGCCATTACATGAACGATCTCATCCAATCCCTACCATCCCCATAGCCTACAGCGGGGGATTACTCACTCATAGATGGGGGAAACATGGATGGTCGATGGAGAAGCGATGGTGATGATGATGGCGATGATCTCCTCCAATTCCCCGTCCCGGCAGGGTGCTAGAACGGAGTTTCTGGTGCTGTTTCGTGGAATCTGGTGGTGGCGGCGGAGCGAAACTCCTTTTGGAAAAACGTCGAACCTCCCAAAGTTTTTAGGTCAGAAGGCTCCTTATAGGCAAAGAGAGAGGCCGAGGGGGTGCCTGGGGGCCCACACCACCCCCTGGCGTGGCTTGGCCTGGCCCGCGCCACCAGGTGGTGTGGTAACCCCCTGGATCTTCTTCGTCTCGTATTCTGGCTCCTGGAGTCTTCGGGTGAAATAGGATTTTTGGCATATTTTCCGGGATTTTTCCTGATAGTTGGTTTTCTGCACAAAAAGTGGACACCAAGGCAATTCTACTAAAAACAGCGTCAGTCCGCATTAGTTGCATCCAAATCACACAAGTTTAGACGAGAAACAATAGCAAAAGTGTTCGGGAAAGTAGATACGTTTTGGACGTATCAAAAACCAAGGGCGATACTAAGTAGTATAAAAATGGAATGTGAGTGTCTTGTACAATGAAATACATCATGGCATACATCAAATTATGCCAAGATAGATCCACTAGAGTTCATTGGATGTGTGTTCTTCTCATAAACCACATGGACCCACTAGAGTTCATTGCATGTGTGTTCTTCCCACATACCACACATGGATCCACCAGTTTCATTGCATGTGTGTTCTTCCCATGAACCACACATGGATCCACCAGTGTCATTGCATGTCTGCTCTTTTCATGAACCACAGTTAGAGTCACTGCTTGTCTGTTCTTTTCACAAACCACATATCACTAGTGGCATTGTATGTGCGTTCTTCCCACAGACCACACATGGATCCACCAGCGTCATTGCATGTGTGTTATTCCCATCAACCACGCATGGATCCACCAGTGTCATTGCATGTGTGTTCTTTTCATAGACCACATATGGATCCACCAGTGTCATTGCATGTGTGTTATTCTCACAAACCACATAAGGATCCACCGGTGTCATTGCATGTGTGTTCCTCTCATAGACCACACATGGATCCACCGATGTCATCGCATGTCAGCTCTTTTCATGAACCACAGTTAGAGTCATCGCATGTCTGCTCTTCTCATGAACCACAGCTAGAGTCATTGCATGTGTGTTCTTATCACAAACCATATCATGAACCACACCCAGTGTCATTGCATGTGTGTTCTTCCCATGAATCACACATGGATCCACCAGTGTCATTGCATGTCTGCTCTTTTCATGAACCACAGTTAGAGTCATTGCATGTCTGTTCTTTTCACAAACCACATATCACCAGTGTCATTGCATGTGTGTTCTTCCCACAGACCACGCATGGATCCACCACTGTCATTGCATGTGTGTTCTTCCCATGAACCACACATGGATCCACCAGTGTCATTGCATGTGTGTCCTTCTCACAGACCACATATGGATCCACTAGATTTCATTGTATGTGTGTTCTTCTCATAAACCACATGGACCCACTAGAGTTCATTGCATGTGTGTTCTTCCCATTAACCACACATGGATCCACCAGTGCCATTGCTTGTCTGCTCTTTTCATTAACCATAGTTAGAGTCATCGCATGTCTACTCTTTTCATGAACCACAGTTACAGTCATTGCATGTGTGTTCTTGTCACAAACCATATCATGAACCACACCCAGTGTCATTGCATGTGTGTTCTTCTCATAGACCACACATGGATCCACCAGTGTCATCACATGTCTGCTCTTTTCATGAACCATAGTTAGAGTCATTACATGTGTGTTCTTCTCATGAACCACAGCCAGAGTCATTGCATGTGTGTTCTTCTCACAAACCATATCGTGAACCACACCTAGTGTCATTGCATGTGTGTTCTTCTCATTAACCACAAATGGATCCACCAGTGTCATTGCATGTCTGCTCTTTTCATGAACCATGGTTAGAGTCATTGCATGTCTGTTCTTTTCACAAACCACATATCACTAGTGTCATTGCATGTGTGTTCTTCCCACAGACCACACATGGATCCACCGGTGTCATTGCATGTGTGTTCTGCCCAGGAACCACACATGGATCCACCGGTGTCATTGCATGTGTGTTCTTTTCACAAACCACATATGGATCCACCAGTGTCATTGCATGTGCGTTATTCTCACAAACCACGTAAGGATCCACCGGTGTCATTGCATGTGTGTTCCTCTCGTAGACCACACATGGATCCACCGATGTCATTGCATGTCTGCTCTTTTCATGAACCATAGTTAGAGTCAGCGCATGTCTGCTCTTCTCATGAATCACATCTAGAGTCATTGCATGTGTGTTCTTCTCACAAACCATATCATGAACCACACCCAGTGTCATTGCATGTGTGTCCTTCCCATGAACCACACATGGATCCACCAGTGTCATTGCATGTCTGCTCTTTTCATGAACTACAGTGAGAGTCATTGCATGTCTGTTCTTTTCACAAACCACATATCACTAGTGTCATTGCATGTGTGTTCTTGCCACAGACCACACATGGATCCACCAGTGTCATTGCCTATGTGTTCTTCCCATGAACCACACATGGATCCACCAGTGTCATTGCATGTGTGTCCTTCTCACAGACCACATATGGATCCACTAGATTGCATTGGATGTGTGTTCTTCTCATCAACCACATGGACCCACTAGAGTTCATTGCATGTGTGTTCTTCTCATTAACCACACATAGATCCACCAGTGTCATTGCATGTCTGCTCTTTTCATTAACCAAAGTTAGAGTCATCGCATGTCTGCTCTTTTCATGAACCACAGTTAGAGTCAATGCATGTGTGTTCTTCTCACAAACCATATCATGAACCACACCCAGCGTCATTGCATGTGTGTTATTCTCATAGACCACACATGGATCCACCAGTGTCACCGCATGTCTGCTCTTTTCATTAACCACAGTTAGAGTCATTGCATGTGTGTTCTTCTCATGAACCACAGCTAGAGTCATTGCATGTGTGTTCTTCTCACAAACCATATCATGAACCACACCCAGTGTCATTGCATGTGAGTTCTGCTCATTAACCACACATGGATCCACCAGTGTCATTGCAGGTCTGCTCTTTTCATGAACCACAGTTAGAGTCATTGCATGTCTGTTCTTTTCACAAAACACATATCACTAGTGTCATTGCATTTGTGTTCTTCCCACAGACCACACATGGATCCACCAATGTTATTGCATGTGTGTCCTTCCCATGAACCACATATGGATCCACCAGTGTCATTGCATGCGTGTTCTTCCCACGGACCGCACATGGATCCACCGGTGTCATTGCATGTGTGTTATTCTCACAAACCACGTAAGGATCCACCGGTGTCATTGCATGTGTGTTCCTCTCATAGACCACACATGGATCCACCGGTGTCATCGCATGTCTGCTCTTTTCATGAACCACAGTTAGAGTCATTTCATGTGTGTTCCTCTCATAGAACACACATGGATCCACTGGTGTCATTACATGTCTGCTCTTTTCATGAACCACAATTAGAGTCATCGCATGTCTGCTCTTTTCATAAACCACAGCTAGAGTCATTGCATGTGTGTTCTTCTCACAAACCATATCATGAACCACACCAAATGTCATTGCATGTGTGTTCTTCTCATTAACCACACATGGATCCACCAGTGTCATTGCATGTCTGCTCTTTTCATTAACCATAGTTAGAGTCATTGAATGTTTGTTCTTTTCACAAACCACATATCACCAGTGACATTGCATGTGTGTTCTTCCCACAGACCACACCTGGATCCACCAGTTTTTTGCATGTGTGTTCTTCCCATGAACCACACATGGATCCACTAGTGTCATTGCATGTCTGCTCTTTTCATGAACCATAGTTAGAGTCATTGCATGTCTGTTCTTTTCGCAAACCACATATCACCAGTGGAATTGCATGTGTGTTCTTCCCACAGACCACACATGGATCCACTATTGTCATTGCATGTGTGTTCTTCCCATGAACCACACATGGATCCACCAGTATCATTGCATGTGTGTTCTTTTCACAGACCACATATGGATACACTAGTGTCATTGCATGCGTGTTATTCTCACAAACCACGTAAGGATCCACCGGTGTTATTGCATGTGTGTCCTCTCATAGACCACACATGGATCCACCGGTGTCATCGCATGTCTACTCTTTTCGTGAACTACAGTTAGAGTCATCGCATGTCTGCTCTTCTCATGAACCACAGCTAGAGTCTTTGCTTGTGTGTTCTTCTCACAAACCATATCATGAACCACACCCAGTGTCATTGCATGTGTGTTCTTCACATGAACCACACATGGATCCACCAGTGTCATTGCATGTCTGCTCTTTTCATGAACCACAGTTAGAGTCATTGCATGTCTGTTCTTTTCACAAACCACATATCACCAGTGTCATTGCATGTGTGTTATTCCCACAGATCACGCATGGATCCCCCAGTGTCATTGCATGTGTATTCTTCCCATGAACCACACATGGATCCACCAGTGTCATTGCATGTGTGTCCTTCTCACAAACCACATATGGATCCACTAGAGTTCATTGGATATGTGTTCTTCTCATAAATCACCTGGACCCACTAGAGTTTATTGCATGTGTGTTCTTATCATTAACCACACATGGATCCACCAGTGGCATTGCATGTCTGCTCTTTTCATTACAGTTAGAGTCATCGCATGTCTGCTCTTCTCATGAACCACAGCTAGAGTCATTGCATGTGTGTTCTTCTCACAAACCATATCTTGAACCACACCCAGTGTCATTGCATGTGTGTTCTTCTCATAGACCACACATGGATCCACTAGTGTCATCGCATGTCTGCTCTTTTCATGAACCACAGTTAGAGTCATCGCATGTCTGCTCTTCTCATGAACCACAGCTAGAGTCATTGCATGTGTGTTCTTCTCACAAACCATATCATGAACCACACCCAGTGTCATTGCATGTGTGTTCTTCTCATAGACCACACATGGATCCACCAGTGCCATCGCATGTTTGTCCTTCCCACAAACCACATATAGATCCACCAGTGTAATTGGATGCATGTTCTTTTCATAAACCACATATGGATCCTAATTAACCTTAGCATTCGACCGAGTCTTCTAGAAGGCACGCCCTAACATAGTTGTTCTTCTTGACGATTGTTACATACCGTTCGATCGGGGCGCTTGGACGATTGGGATGGTTTTCCTGAGATCGATCCGCGAGTAGTCTATTCTGCGGCATGATTGGCCACGCTTTCTCTAGACAAACTAGCAACACCGGGGGCTCCCCTGTTGCGAGTGTCACGACTCACAAGTTGATTGGGCTATATCCCAGTGTCACGTCCCCATTACTTCTCTTCCTCCCCGTACTTCTCTTCCTTCCCCTCGAAGCCACTTTCACTTCACTCCCATCCTGCCGTAGCCGCAAGCCGACGGCGCCTCCATCACAATCCCCTCTCCGGCAGCCACCCCCCTCCCCTCTCACCATGGGTTCAAGGGAGACAGCGAGGAAACACGTCGTGTCGACAGGGACGGTGATTTCGATGTGAGTCATCTCATCTCTATCTCTATCATCCGTGGCCAGTTATCTATTTTTTAGCCAGATCTACTCCGTTTACTCATGCGTGATGTCTACGCACTTCTATTCTTGTAGACTGTTGTTGGGCCTCCAAGTGCAGAGGTTTGTAGAACAGTAGCAAGTTTTCCCTTAAGTGGATCACCCAAGGTTTATCGAACTCAGGGAGGAAGTGGTCAAAGGTATCCCCTCTCAAGCAACCCTGCAATCAAGATACAAGAAGTCTCTTGTGTCCCCAACACACCCAATACACTTGTCAGGTGTATAGGTGCACTAGTTCGGCGAAGAGATAGTGAAATACAAGTGGTATGGATAATTATAAGTGGTAATGATGATAGAAAATAACTTGATGGCGTGGAAGATACTAAAGGCAAACTGAAATAAAGATGGAAGCAAGCAAACATGTAACAGATCTAATTGCAAACGGTGTATCAATGCTTTAGAAACAAGTCCTAGGGATCATACTTTCACTAGTGAACACTCTCATATAAATATCTTCTCTTTATGATACTACGCTGAACTACTCTCCGGTTGGACACTCTAATCGTTGGTAGGGCTATAACAGCACTCCTCAAAGTAAGCCTTTCCCATCTAGAAAACCCCACACTGTCACCTTGAGTACTAGATGAGTCCAACAAACACCACAATTTCATAAAGACATCCAACTCCAAATATAACTCATAACAAGTATTTGTAATCTCTAGCCTAAGTGCCACCATGGTGAGCACGTTGTCACTTTCACACACATGGGGAGAGCAGAGATTCATTAAAGCACTTGAGTAGCAGAATAGATCTATAGATTACAAGCTCATGATCACAATATGATCATGCATAGAGAGAGAAATGAACACATAGCTACTGGTAGAACCCTTATCCTCGAGAGAGAACTACTCCCTCCTCATCATGGGAATCAGTAATGGTGATGGAGATGGCGGTGGAGATCGATGGAGATGGCTCCGGGGGCACTTTCCCGTCCCGGCAGGGTGCTGGAACAGAGACTTTCTGTCCCCCGAATCTCCCCTTCGGTGGCGGCGGCGCTGCGGAACTTTTCATGGCTGGAGGCTTGACGATTTAGGGTTTTGGTATCGGGAGGCTTCTTATAGGCAAAGAGGCAAGGTCGGTGGACGGCCAGGGGACCCACACCACCTGGTGGCGCGGCCAGGGCTAGCCCGCGCCACCATATGGTGTGGCCAGGCCCTGGCCCTCCTCCGTCTCTGCTTCTGGCTCCGTGAGTCTTCCGGTAAAATAGGAACTTTGGCTTTTGTCCCGTCAGATTCCGAGAATATTGATTTTCTGACTTTCTGGAACCAAAAACAGCAGAAAACAGGCAACTGGCACTGTGGCTCTTGTTAATAGGTTAGTCCAAGAAATCATATGAAAAGTACTCCAAAGTGTCGACAAAACACAAGAAAGTGGATAAAACCAAGCATGGAACATCAAAAATTATAGATACATTTGCAATGTATCAACATCCCCAAGCTTAACTCATGCTCGTCCTTGAGTAGGTAAGTGATAAAAAGAAAGAATAATTTTTGAGGTGACATGCACCATCATAAGCTTGATCAAAGTATTTGCAAAACATTCATAGCTGGGATCATAGTACTTCAATCATAGCATGAAAGACAAAGTTCTAGCAATAAGACAAAGAAACTATGATGCAACATGAAAAGGCACAAACAAAAGATTCATGAATAACAATGCTTTGCAAGACATTTGTTTGTTTCACATAAAGAAAACATAGCATAGTGGCATTCAGCTTGTCCCTCATAGAGTAGCAAATATAAATGCATAGGACACCTTCAAAGTTCATAAGAGTGACTAGATACAAATAGTTTAAAACAAGCAATATCAAGATATGCATCAATCCACAAGTCTTGGGACAATGCACATAGAACTAAGAATGGCCACTATGCTCTCAAAGTAGGTGCACAAAGGTATAAGGTGGAGACTCAATATATAAGTGGAAGAAAGGCCTTTATAAAAGGAAGCAGGGATTCAAGTCTCATAAAGAGCTTCCAAAAATTATGGTATTTACTAGCTTTCAGCTCTCATTGCCCATATCATAAGCATCTTGAAGGTGATTAAGGTTAAAGTGACACAACTAAGAGGATATGCTTAACAAGTTATAAACCGAAATCTCATGCCCCTTACTTATGAAGACCGATCCTCATGCTACTCAACTTCAGTCACGAGTAAGCTCTTGTCATTGTAAGTACATGTGTATCATTAAGAACCGCCAACGAGGTACCCCTTGCACATGATACAGGAGCTATCCCATAATCAAAATGACAAGGCAAGCAGACAATGAGCATCTCAGTGATCTTTTTATTTGCTATTTGCATAGGTTTTTATTGAGGATGCTTCATAGAGTGCTCATTATGGTGATGCTGCAAGTTTCCACCATGATTAGGGATGGCTTAGGCTAGCGGCCCAGGCGTTTCTCTAAGACACATACAAACTCCATGATCTTACAAGTTCAACTTTTATTTCACACCGTCGGGATCCATAAGCAAAAGAACATGATATCAACGGGGTACAAAGTACATGTGCAATGTTGAAAGCGTTCCCCATGATACATGGTTCTACTAACTTCAACTTATAAAGCGCAAGCATATACGCAACAAAGAAGGACCCAATGGTTCAAGTTTATTAGATGCAAAAAAGTAAAGTGTGCCATCAAGTTCGTGAGAGCTTTAATAGCTAGTTTTCTCATAACAAGTTTAATTTGGAAGGTAAACAAAAACATGAATATACTTGGAATAGCATATGCTAGTAGGTAGGTATGGTGGACTCTTTGGAATAACTTGGTTTAGGGAGTTGGATGCATGAGTGGAACTCATACTTGGTTGTGGAGGCTAGCAAAAGACTGGGAGCGACAAACTAAGAGAGCAATAATGGCCATAATCATGTAGAGCGACAAAACATCATTGATCAAAGCATAAAGTGATACTACAAGTTGAAAACTAAAGGATCATAAAGTCTATGGTGACTTGAGATAGTCATAATATGGTGTGAGCATGCGCCAAGTCAACCCAAATAAAACATCAAAGGAGAATACCACAATATTATGCTTTAATATGCTAAAACAATGCATGATTCATCCAAGGCACATTAAGCAATCTCAGTTGTTTATAACAAGTCATGCTACAGAAAAGAATACTAAGCATAAAGCCAAAATAATATCAAGCATGGCATGACAAAGCATAGGCCACAGTCAAAAACAAGCTCTCTTTACCACTTAAGCATGAGCTTTCCTACTCTTTTCCAAACCAAACCAAACTATTTGAAAACCAATGCATGAAAGAGAGGGTCCAACCAATTTATTCAAGCAAACTAAGAAAAGCAAGCAAACTAAAAACCAAAACGAAAAAGAAGACGCTCCAAGAACAACACAACTATGCATGAAACAATAAAAATGAAGCGTTTGGAAGAAACCTGGGATTTTTATTGATGAAGAGGGGGATGCCTTGGGCATCCCCAAGCTTTGACACTTGTAATTCTTGGATATTTTTTGGGGTGACATGCGTGGAATCCCCAAGCTTGAGCTTTAGTCCATCCTTCATCTCATTACTCATTCCTTCCATACACCTAAAAAAATTTCCTTCATACAAAACTTCACACAATCTTTATTAGCAACATTAGTGCACTCAAGATAATAAGTCTTTAGGTTCAGTTCTAACACCAATATAACTTCCATTAAAACACTAGCTACTGTAGAACTTCCCTCAAAAAGCTATATTCCCCAAAAGAACTCAAATAGGAACCAACAAGAAGCAAATGCAAATAATGGCAGAAATCTGTCGAAACAGACCAGCAGGTAAAGTCCAATTTTTTCGAAGACCTTCTGTTTCTCAAATCAAAAAGTGTTGAACTAACAAAAGTTAGATAACAACCTGGGGCAGAAGCACAAAACTTCACGCCTCAAAAGGACGTACAGAGATTTTACACGAATTTTTAGGGTGAAGCACAGAAATCTGTTTCAGGACAGCAACTTTCCCAATCATTACTTCTCTCTCATTAGAGGTTACTCTTGGCACAAAAAGCAAATAAAAAGGATAAGGAGCGGTTATTACGGAAGTAATAACTTCCAAGACTCATCTGAAACTTTTGGGTTATCTCCCAATAAGTACTTTTCTTTAACGCCTTTAAGTTAGGCATAATAGTTTGAGAAGATGCTCACATAAGACATATGAATTGAAGTAAAAGAGAGCATCAAGAAGCAAATTCAAAACACATTTAAGTCTAACCCACTTCCTATGCATAGGAATCTTGTAAAGAAACAAGTCATGAAAGCACAAAGCAATAAGCATAGTAAAGCAAAACAAGTGCAACTTCAAGACTTTCAACATAAAGAGGGGAAACTTAATATTATTGAGATGTATAGAACTATGTTTCCCTCTCTCATAATAACTATCAGTAGCAACATGAATAAAATTAACAATATAACTATCACATAAAACATTCTTATCATGAGCCACATGCATATAATAATTATTACTCTCCACATAAGCATAGTCATTCTTATTAATTGTAGTGGGAGAAAATTCAACAAAATAGCTATCATTATTATTCTCATCACCATAATCATCAAATATAGTAGGCATATTGTAATCATAATTAATTTTATCCTCAATAGTAGGTGGACTGAAAATATCATATTCATCATTGTAATCATCATATATTGGAGGTTTGGTCGCATCATAAGCAATAGAATAGCTATCTTCCAAAGCTGGGGAACTAAAAAGATCATTTTCATAAAAACTAGCTCCCCCAAGCTTAGACTTTTCCATAGCATTAGCAATAATGGTGTCCAAAGAATTCATACTAACAACATTGCTATTAGCATGCAAATAAAGTTCCATAGGTTTTTTAATTTTCTCTTCAAACACTTCATGTCCTAACTCAAGATAAATACTATAAAGCTCTCTAATTTTGTTGTTGTTTTCCATTAAGCCTAACTAGTGAAAATAAGAAACAAAAAGACAAAATTGCAGAATCTAAAGGAAATAACTTCGAGCACTCACACCAGAGGATGTGAGTACCTTTTACCTTACCTCCCCGGCAACGGCGCCAGAAAATAGCTTGATGTCTATGCACTTCTATTATTGTAGACAGTTGTTGGGCCTCCAAGTGCAGAGGTTTGTAGAACAGCAGCAAGTTTTCCCTTAAGTGGATCACCCAAGGTTTATCAAACTCAGGGAGGAAGTGGTCAAAGGTATCCCCTCTCAAGCAACCCTGCAATCAAGATACAAGAAGTCTCTTGTGTCCCCAACACACCCAATACACTTGTTAGGTGTATAGGTGCACTAGTTCGGCGAAGAGATAGTGAAATACAAGTGGTATGGATAATTATAAGTGGTAATGGTGATAGAAAATAACTTTATGGCGTGGAAGATACTAAAGGCAAACTGAAATAAAGATAGAAGCAAGCAAACATGTAACAGATCTAATTGCAAACGGTGTATCAATACTTTAGAAACAAGGCCTAGGGATCATACTTTCACTAGTGAACACTCTCATATAAATATCTTCTCTTTATGATACTACGCTGAACTACTCCCCGGTTGGACACTCTAATCGTTGGTAGGGCTATAACAGCACTCCTCAAAGTAAGCCTTTCCCATCTAGAAAACCCCACACTGTCACCTTGAGTACTAGATGAGTCCAACAAACACCACAATTTCATAAACACATCCAACTCCAAATATAACTCATAACAAGTATTTGTAATCTCTAGCCTAAGTGCCACCATGGTGAGCACGCTGTCAATTTCACACACATGGGGAGAGTAGAGATTCATTAAAGCACTTGAGTAGCAGAATAGATCTATAGATTACAAGTTCATGATCACAATATGATCATGCATAGAGAGAGAGATGAACACATAGCTACCGGTAGAACCCTTAGCCTTGAGAGAGAACTACTCCCTCCTCATCATGGGAATCAGCAATGGTGATGGAGATGGCAGTGGAGATCGATGGAGATGGCTCCGGGGGCACTTCCCTGTCCCGGCAGGGTGCCGGAACAGAGACTTTCTGTCCCCCAAATCTCCCTTTCGGTGGCGGCAGCGCTGCGGAACTTTTCGTGGCTGGAGGCTTGACGATTTAGGGTTTTGGTATCGGGAGGCTTCTTATAGGCAAAGAGGCAAGGTCGGTGGGCGGCCAGGGGGCCCACACCACCTGGTGGCGCGGCCAGGGCTAGCTCGCGCCACCATATGGTGTGGCCAGGCCCTGGCCCTCCTCCTCTCTGCTTCTGGCTCCGTGAGTCTTCCGGTAAAATAGGAACTTTGGCTTTTGTCCCGTCCAATTCCGAGAATATTGATTTTCCGACTTTTTGGAACCAAAAACAGCAGAAAACAGGCAACTGGCAATGTGGCTCTTGTTAATAGGTTAGTCCAAGAAATCATATGAAAAGTACTCCAAAGTGTGGACAAAACACAAGAAAGTGGATAAAACCAAGCATGGAACATCAAAAATTATAGATACATTTGCAATATATCAATGCGCGTATGATGTGTTAGGCCAACCAGATGATGTTGACGCCGACTATCATGGTTTAGCGGATGAAGATAGTCCTCTGGTATGTAAACATGGATATGTGCCCACTAAATTTGTAGCGTTCGAAGGAAGAAATGCAGGTAGGAGGTTTCTACGGTGTCAAGGACATCGTGCAATGATGCGAGGCGGAAGTTGCGGTGTTGTCAAATGGGTACATCCAGAGTGGCCCAAATCGATGCAGAAAACGCTGGACAAACTATGGGAAATGACTGTTGAGTTGAAAGAATCCGCATTCAGCTCACTTCTTGACAGTGTTGAGATGAAGCTATGGGAACTAGTTGACACGACCAAGCATAAGAGAGATCTCATGGGGTGGAAGACAAGGTTAGCAAAGTCAAGAAGGAGAGGGACGCGGCGTTGGCCCTGAAGGCTAAAGCAGAGCAAGAACTGAGTCAAGCAAGGAAGGATCTTCACCAGGCTAGAGTCCTGCAGTTCACAACTACGAGTATTGACAAGTGCATGAGGAAAGATGCAGAGAAACTATTGAAGTTGTGCAAGGAAGATGCTAAAAGGAAGGAGCAGACGATTCGATCCTTGCTCTCACAGGAAGATGCGCATAGGGCTAAGATTAGGAAGATCAAGGAGATGTGTGATAACTAGTTCTATTTAGCTTAAGCTCCGTGCCTTTTTTAAGTTGTAATAGTTGTACTTGTTGACCTAAAGGTCTGAACTATTGGCCCCGGAGTCCTGGGAGTTGCTCGTTAATCTGTCTTAACCCTGCATTACTTCCTTTTGTCTGACCAATGCCCCTTGGATATTCCTCCCGTCGCTTCATCGTCCTTGTGTACAAATAGGAGGCGCCACAGCGCGTCGCTTCGTCGCCCATCCCCTCGCCCTCTCCAATCTCCACCGCGTCGTTGCTTCGTCGTCCACCCCCTCGCTCCCTCTCCAATCTCCACCGCGCCGCCATGGAGATGCCCTCGCTGAACTTCTACGAGGCGGTGATGTTCATGCACTTCGACATCCTCGTGCCGCCGGCCGTGACGGTGCCCCATGGATGGCGCATCAGCTATGCGGGGGTGCCGGTGGCTCCGCTCCTCGTCCCCGGCGGAGCCGTGATGGAGAGCGAAATCGCGGCGCGCCACCGCTAGATGCCCGCGTGGAAGAGGGCGCTGCCCCGGTACATGGCGGCCAGCCCGTACTGGTCGGCGCTGTTCAAGAAGGAGAAGAAGGCCAAGATTGGCAACCGCATCGTTTACGGGCGCGTGGTGCACCGGGATCTCCGCAACCGAGAAGGGCGGGAGAGGTTCTGGTCCGTCCCAAGACGAACCAAGTTCATCGCCATCGCCGCCGCTCGCCGCGAAGACGTGCTCCGTCTCCCGAACAATGCGGAAATCGTGGAGGTTCCGTCCGACGATGACGAGGAAGCCGGCGGCTCGGAGGACAGCGGCATCGGAAGTGAAATTGTTGACTAGTGTTTGAATTAATGTAGGATGTGAAATCGACCTTTGTTTAGAAGAATTTGTGGTTGAATTGATGAAATGCCTCGATTTAGATCTCTCGATTAATTTGTGGAAGAATTTGTGATTTAGATCAATTTCTGCCTCGATTTCGATCTCTGTCCCGGATTGGGAACGTGACCGTGGACCAAAGACCCCTTTTCTACTAGTGTATTCTGACATTGGTGGTTTGTTTAAACATAATCTACGTGGATTTGGCTGCATGCAAATGGCACAACCATAATTTATAAAGTGGAAGCACGTACACCCGGTTACTGGAGATCCGGGAGCTTCGCCAGATGCAGGGGATGCAGGAGCAGAGAAGCGGTGAGATAGACGGGCTCAAGATTAGGCCAGAAAGTGGTACCGATTTCCTTCTCATCTGGGTATTATCGGTGAGAACATTGTTGTTTATGTTGCCACGTCGTTGTGCAGCATCTAAAATAAGTTGCTGCTTCGTGGAGTGTGGCAGCTTAAATAATTTATTTCTATGCCACTTACATTCCGTCGTATTTGGAGACCTCCTACCCCTCAGCAATCGTGGAACTGGTGGATCCTTGTTTTCATATAGCAGTGGCACAATCACAATTTCAGATTCAACTACTGACTCGGGCGTTTCTAAACCCTAAGTCATGGTACATTTTACTCAGAGAACGTGGGTAGATTGTTTCGCCCAGCAACATTCCACACACAGAGCTCCAGAATTTAACAGAATTACATATATAGGTTCAAGTTCAACACATTACTATGCATCTTCATTGCCAGCAGCCTTCTTCCACGGCCTGGATGCCAAGCCTTCACGTCTACTGGCTTCTTCATTTCCTGCCTTCTTCCTCTTCCTCGGGGCCAATTTTCTTAGCTTCACGTACTCTGCATCGTCGGGACAATGGGCACTAGAATCGTGTCCAGCATCATCTTTCTACTCATTTTTAATTTCTTTAGGCAGCAAAAGGACTGACCCGGCAGTCATGTTTCTAACCTTGCGGCGCTTCCTGTCAAAGAAACAAGACTGTTGCATAACTGCCCAATATCTACAGAGTAAATAAAACAAAAATTACAATTCAGCACAAACATGCGAACCCCAAGCGACCTTTGCTTACCAGGAGCTAATTGGGTTCGAGCAACCACCCTGTCCAAGAATAGAAGGGCGACTCCTAGTTGTAGCAGCTTCCACATCTAGTACATGACATTTCAGGTCAAACATGGCAGCCGAAGCATACCTTTTTATCAACCCAATTAGCTGACTGTCACACGTTATAGGAACCATGATGCCACGTTCATCCATGAAGCTGAACTTTGCAGTCTGCTTCGGCCATAATTCAACATGATTATGCAGAGCAGCAACCATACTAGATATAGTGCAGATCTACGCAGGCGCTTCTTCCATCGTGAAACAATGTTGTCCATACCTCTTGCCCTTAGAGTCATACCTGTAGAGGACTACCGTAACTAGGTAAGGGGGTCCGCGTAGATCCCACTTGACAGAAAACTGTGGACAAAATATGTTTGTCAGCATTGGGCTAACAAACAATTTGAGGTTCAGTATCCAGCTAGCAGTTATAATTAGTGCGAATAGCAAAGAGAAGGGTAGCTCACCCGCTTGTAGCCAGAACTTCTTCTTCCTTGATAGTAGGATCGCCATCCTCCGAACTGCTCGGCTCGTCGGCGGCGGAGGCGGGCTAGAGTCTCGCAACGGCGGCTACGGCATGCGCCATTGGAGCTCGGTATCAGCGACTGGGCGCAGCAACTGGGCGCAGCAACTTGGCCCCAGAAGTCAAATATCCGAAGGGATCGTCCTGCCTGGAGGGTGGATTCCGACGCCGCCGGTGCTAGGGGAAAGCTGGGAGTGGATTTGTGAATTTGGTCAACGCACCATGCTCCTTTAATATCTCGTTTTTCCTACGTGGTTACCGCATTGGCGCTCGCGTCACGGAAATATTACTGACATGAGGGTCCCGACCGTCTACTTCACGGGGAAGTTTCACGGCATGTTTGGATTTGGTATGGGTGAGACGAGTTTGCATCGAAATGGCCCCTCTCGGTAGTTGGCGGCCCAACTTTTCGAAACGCGGTAATTTCAGGAAACTTAGGTACCGTCATGCGCTGGCCTGCCAACTTTGGTACCGTAGACGAACAACCCCATGCAGGAGTGCCTTGCGAGTCAAATTGGCCGCAACACCCACGTCTACATCGATGATATGGTCGTAAAATCCACCCACCAGAGCAACCTGCTCTCCGACCTGGCCGAGACCTTCGTGAATCTGCGGAGGTACAAGATCAAGATCAATCCAGGAAAGTGCACCTTCGGCGTGACCACCGGATAGCTATTAGGGTACGTGGTCTCCAAACGAGGCATCGAGGCAAACCCCACCAAGATCCACACCATCACACGGCTTGAGAAACCCGAGTGCCTGCGCGATGTCTAGAAGCTGGTCGAGCGAGTTGTGGCCCTTAGTCGCTTCATCCTCTGGCTCGGTGAGAAGGCGATGCCCCTCTACCGCCTGATGCGCAAGAACCCCACGTTCCAATGGGACGAAGAAGTGGACAACGCGCTCAAGGTGCTCAAGGAAGTGCTGCTCGTGGTACCACTGCTCGCCGCCCAATCGACAAAGAGCCAATGCTCGTCTACGTCGCGGCCTCCACTCGAGTCGTCAACACCGTGATGGTCATCGAGCAACCAGAAGAGGGAAAGGAGCGGCCCGTAAAGCGGCCCGTCTACTACATCAGCAAGGTCCTAACGGACTCAAGGCAATGCTACCCGCAATACCAGAAACTGGTGTATGCGGTCTTCAGAGCCCAACATCGGCTCCCACACTACTTCCAGGAGCACCCCATCATGGTTATCTCCTCCACGCTATAGCAATACATCATCCGTAATGGAGAGGCAACTAGGCGAGTCGCTAAGTGGGCTATCGAAATCGGCTTCCACAACATCAAGTACGAGCCACGCAAAGCGATCAAATCACAAGCCCTTGCCAATTTCCTCGCCGATTGGGAAGAGGCACAGCAGCCAGTGAAGCTACTCTATCTCCATTACTGGTCGCTCCACTTCCACGGGTCCAAGAACACGGACGACGCATGGGCTAGGATCATCCTCACCTCCCCAAAGGCGACAAGCTCTGCTACGTGCTCCACCTTGACTTCACGCCCTGCACCAACAACATGGCCGAGTATGAGGCCCTCCTTCACGGCATGTGGGC
Organism: Avena eriantha; assembly: GCA_910589775.1. Taxonomy (NCBI): domain Eukaryota; kingdom Viridiplantae; phylum Streptophyta; class Magnoliopsida; order Poales; family Poaceae; genus Avena; species Avena eriantha. The sequence goes on along the minus strand of OU342740.1, from coordinate 106,992,288 downwards.
CGCCAAGGAGATGAACATCAATTGCCTACGGTGCTACGGCGACTCCGACCTAGTCGTCGGAGAGGTCGCTGGTACCTGCGACGCCGTCTCCCCACCATGATAGAATACCGCCAAGCGGTGGACCAGCTGGGAGGTCACCTGACCGGCTACTCCGTCGAGTGGATCAATGGACGCAAAAACGAAGAGGCCGATGCTCTCTCCCGCATCGGGTCAGCCCGCCAAACGCCACCCGTGGGCGTATACCTCGACATCATCCACAAGCCTTCGGTCTCCCCGCCCAAGGGGATCGACATCGGGATCCCTCTACAACCCGAGCCCGCCCTGGTCACCATGATCACGGAGCCCAGCGAATGGACCACACCATATGTCGCCTTCCTTGATCACAAGGTCCTACCCACCGATGAGATAGACGTGCGAATGATCGTGCGCCGCTGCAAATCCTTCGTCATCATCAACGGCGAGCTCCACAAACGCAGCGTGACTAGCATATTCCAGCACTACGTACAACCAGAAGAAGGTTGCAAGATACTCCAAGACATCCACGCCAGCGACTGCGGCCATCACGTCGGCGCCAGATCGCTAGTCGCTAAGGCCATGCGACATAGCTTCTACTGGCTCACTGCGCATGCCGACGCCATCGACATTGTCCAACCATGCGTCAGGTGCTAGAAGTATGTCAACCAGACGCACATCCCTAGTTCGGCACTCAAGATCATCCCCATCACCTGGACATTCGCCGTATGGGGAATGGACATGGTCGGCTCGTTCAAGAAATCCCCATCTGGCTTCACCACCTCCTGGTCGCAGTCGACAAATTTACCAAGTGGGTCAAGGCCAAGCCGATCAAGAAGGGCGACGGCAAGACCGCCACCAAGTTCCTCCGCGAACTCATCTACCGGTACGGCTACCCGCACGGCATCATAACGGACAACGGTACGGCCATGACAATACATACGACATGTTGTCTACCCACTACTTTTGGCCAAATATGAAGCGAGAGATGGAGCGCCACGTCCAAAAATTCACAACATGCTTACAAGCTAAGTTTAAGTCCAACCCATTTGGTCTTTATACTCCTTTGCCTATTCCATATGCATCATGGTCGGATATTAGCATGGAATTTGTGTTAGGACTACCTAGATCAAAACATGGACATGATTCAATAGTTTTTGTTGATGACCGCTTTTCCAAAATTGCTCATTCAATGCCATAAGACTAATCATGCTTCACGCATGACAAAAAAAATTTAGGGAAATCGTCCGTGTACATGGTGTGCCAAGAACAATAGTCTCTGACTGTGATGTCAAGTTCATGAGTTATATGTGTAAGCCGCTAATGCCCAAGCTAGGAGTGAAGCTTCTATTCTCCTACACCTTGCATCCTCAAACTGATGGCTAAACCGAGGTGGTCGGCCGAAGCCTTGGAACTCTTATTCGAGTGTTGATAACGAAGAACCTCAAGAATTAAGAAGAATGCATTCCTCATTTCGAGTTTGCCTACAATCGTGCCAAGCATCGCATTACCATGAAGAGTCCATTCATGATTGTCTATGGTTTCGGGACCATGACCGCGCCCGACGTCCTATCACTTCCTCTTCATGAGTGCACAAACATGAACATCGACAAACGAGCCAAAGAAATGAAGAAACTACATGAAGAGATAAGAGCTAGCACTGAGCAACAGGTCCTTCATCAAGATTCAAGGCTCAACAATCACAAAAGGAGATGATCTTCGAAGAAGGTGACCTCGTGTGGATACACCTCCGCAGAGACCACTTCCCCAAGGAGCGGGACTCCAAGCTCAACCCGCGAGGTGATGGTCCCTTCAAGGTCCTCAAGAAGATCAACAATAATGCCTACATCATCGACATCCCCACATCCAAGTACCTCATGAGTAACACTTCCCATGTGGCGGACCTCTCACCATTTCATGGAGTTGAAGAAGATGAAGAGTTGAGGATGACTCTTTTCCAAGGGGGAGCTGATGCAGCCCGTCCTACGGACATCCCTACATCTACAACACCAAGTCCACCAAGGGTTCCAATGACTCGTGCCCGAGCCAAGATCCTCCATGATAAGGTTAACTTGCTCCTATCTATATGTGACTTCGAGACAACCTTGGATTGATTACTACTTATTCGAGTACCCTATGTGTGATCATGTAAGAACCCAAAGCCAAGGATCATTAGACTCGAGAAGAACGAACATGGAGCAAGGCAGCTGCTGGATTGACCAAGATCTTCCAAGAACCACCAGTACTATCGGCACCTTCGGGTGGTACTATCGGACCGGCGGTACTACCGCCACCCATCAGCGACACTATCGCCCGGGCCACTTCCAGCAAGCGACACCTCTTTGTACCCACCGGTATCGGACATGCGGTATTATCGCCTTGAGCCCCAGCTACCCCAGTACCACCGCTCTGCGCAAGCGGTACTACCGCCCTGACTCTCTCGATCTTGCCAACACCTAAAATACCCCCGGTACTACCAGACCCATCGAGCGGACTACCGGACCTGGAGGCTGCCGAACTCTGAAGCCTAGAGATATGACCCCGAGTGAGACTGCAGCCACTAAAGTCTGGTACTACCGGACAGGAGGGCCAGTACTGCCGTCGGACCAATGCATGCGCAGACGGACTGGGCCAAAGCTCATGTTACGCCTTAAATACTCTTCTTATCCCCCAAACTACCCTTGTTTATGTGGTTGGCCTATAAATAGCCCCTACCCTCCATTGTAAATCTTAGACTTGATGATAGAACTAGAAGAACATCCAAGTTGTATGAGATCTTTCAATTGAATGGTCTCTTTGAAAGCTATCAAGATCTCACTAATGTTCTAGCTATAACCGATACCGATCCTAGGCATTGTATTGAACCGCTAGCCACCAGAGTGAGCCAGCGGCTTGTATCGTGTTTGCGTTGCGTGTGTTCGCCGTTTTTTCGTGTGTGAGTTCTATTGCATCTTCTCTCCCTCTTCCCTCGCGAATCCCCCGCTTATCTCCGAGAATCGTGAAAGATCGGGCTATCCCGTGGCTTCCCCCACAACACCATCGAACTTCAAAGGTAAGCGAAAGCGTAACCGGAACAAGAATTCTAGAAACTCGGACCGTGGATAAGTCATCGCAAAGCTAAAGTTTTACAGAACGAGGCTTTGTGACAAGTGTGGATGCTACACGCATCCTACTAACAAGTGAAGACCCCTATAGCAATCCCAAAGCACGTAAAGCACCTCAAGGGAAAAGGTTCGAAGTCGACTGCAACCTTCATCTGAATGGCAACAATGGACATGGTTGTTCGTAGATGTTCCTCCTAGACCTGGCAACACTATGACTCTCTAGAAGTCAGTGGACCCTATGAGAACGGAGAACATGATGGTTGAGTAACGCTCAAACGACGTGTTTGGAGACTTTGCCTAGTCCCACTATCTTCTTAGTGATCAATTTATTCATGCCTATTTGTAACCTTGTAATAGAACATAAGTATCGCTGTCTACAATCCTACTCGTTAGAAATTGTTCTTGCGGGGTTCTAAGTTCCAACACCACCTGGTTAATATGGTGCATGATTATCTGTAGAAAAAAAAAGGTGAAACGTGCCAATAGGCGTGAGACTAAGATTTGAACTGCCCGGCTAGCCATCCGAGCTAACGTAAAGCATCCTGTACCAAAACTTTGCAGGCATTTGTCTAGATGTTTGCAATATTGCCATTTAATTCCGGTGAGATTGTGCAAATAAACGTTGCTGAATGCTAAAATCTTTTGGGCCTCTAGAGAGCGTGGAACGCTCCACAATAGACTATGTTTCAAAGTAAGATGAACCTCAGTTTCATCAAAGTAAGATGAACCTCAGTTTCAGTACAATCGTTCCTCAATGTCAAAAGAACTATAAACAACGCATGCCGCCATTCTTACCAAAAGAACTATAAACATGATTACAATGTCAAAAGATATACTCCCTCCGATCCATATTAGTTGACTTAGATTTGTCTAGATGCGGATGTATCTAGACATGTTTTAGTGTTAGATGCATCCGAATCTAGATAAACCCAAGTCAACTAATTTGGGTCGGAGGGAGTAATTTAAATGGGATAACAAGGCAAAATTATAATGCAAACAGAAAAGAACCTCCAACAAACTTGGAATACAATGACAAGTTGATGGCCAGTCCTCATTCACAAGGAAATTACAGGTGCACGGATCATTTGTTCAGAAGACGGCAGCCAAGATAAACACTAAGGTATTCACAAGGAAATTACAGGTGCACGGATCATTTGTTCAGAAGACGGCAGCCAAGATAAACACTAAGGTACAATACCTCTACTCCATACACCACTCTGAACATGGTACAACCAAACTGTGCAAGCTGACATAGATTGGTCAAGAAGAACCACTGGACATCCTGAAGGGTTTTTCACATTATGGTGCAACGGCTCCTTTCTTCAGCTGGAGGTGCCCCATTTTGCTGATATCTGGTTCCATCTGATGGGTTGTACGTAAACTGGCTCGTGTCCAGACCATACTGCACTAGGAAGAATATTAAAAATATTGCTTTGTAATTGAAATAAACAATACACATGATCATGTTGAAACAGGTCTATAATGTATGTACCTTCTCTCGCATCCTTTGGCTCCATGCATCGTTTCTGCTCGCACGTTGGTCAAGTGTTGGGACAGGAACACCAGTAGCCGGAGCATTCTGGGAATGGGCAAGAGGCTGACGGATGCTATTGTTTCGAGCAGTTCCAATGATTTCATCATCACTGTCATACTCAGCAGGTTTGTTCATTGCCCTGACAATCAGAGCTAACAAGAAAAGCAATACCTGCATATTGGTCAACATTAGTCTACCTCTGCTAGCCCAACTTATAGCTAAAAGAGATATACGCACTGCAACTTTCTACAACTAATCATCAGAAAATTCTGTAATCTCTCATCACGTCGACCACTACCATGGGATTTGTCAAACGGTGTATAACTTATTCACAGTAAGCAGATTACGGACAAGGACACAATATTCAGTGTGTATGAAGACGTAGTGGTATTGAAATGAAAAGGCACAAAAAGAATATGCTTGAGTTTGCTCCTACCTCAAAAACAATAACACCAAGAGCAACCCATCTTGCAATCTCCCAGTTATGTTTCATAAAGTCATACATTTCATCAAAGTTCTGTGTCTTATCCACTGGAATTACCTGAAAAGCAAGTTAGACAGAGGTGTGCTGACTTCATAAAAGGATGACGCTACAACTTAGCTTCCAAATTAGCACTAAACAGAAGCCTCACATCTTTCCAGCTATGGTCGAACAATATGAATGCAGCAGCTCCAGCCTCAACAAGGATCAACAATAGGACCAAGAAAGAATACTTTTAACGTCAAAGGAAACAAATTTATGGAATGGGATCACTAAACATGAGCAAGTGTCTTTCATGAAATATATTGGATCTCAGGAATAACTAAATCTTGCTAATTATCTAGCATTTTCATCTTATGATCGATAGATATGTAAGTCATTTACATATTGACAGTCTACAAGGTAGCACTTTGACCGCAATTCTTCCAAAACATTTTACAGATCAACAAAATTACTCCCTCCGTTCACTAATGTAAGACCTTTTAGCTTTTTTTTAGAAATGCATGTATCTAGACATGTTTTTTGTTTAGGTCATCCATTTTAGGATGAATCTAGACTACTTTGAAATATCTAGAAGGTCTTACATTAGTGAACGCAGGTAGTATATGTTATGTCCCCTAAAAATTATATGGTATGTCCCCTACAAAAATTCTATGCTATGCACATTTTGGGATCGAGATAGTAAAATACCAATTACATTATATATGCTATGCAATTACATTTTGGGATGACTAATGTTCGTATAATAGGACATAGTATATTGCATGCGTTTTAATGTCAACATAGAAGATTCAAAATCAAATTCTTTTGAGCATGTTATGTGTTTAACGATTCAAACAAAATTGACACCACTGATATAGCGGATGTTTTTTTTTCTCTGGTGCATTCAGTGGTCGTCTTTAAGAAATAGGAAAAACAGTGACAATTGAAAGACAGATTATCAGGATACACAACACAAGCAACACGTATTCCTTGTCCCTGCTCCAATGCAGCCAAATAAAGAGACGAGGAAGACAACAGCACCAATACCGATGAACAAATAGATGAACCTGCCGAGAAAGAACAAATTCTTTATTGATCAACAAACTAAACTGATAAATTGATACTGCAACTTGGAACCGTCCTTAACAGAACCTATGCCGGAGTCAAACTAAAGATACTAATCTCCTTTTTTCGAGAACCCGCAACGGAGTGCGCGTCATTGTATTAAGTCAACAAGAAAGCCATAGAATGGCTACAACACCACACTTGCCTTTTGGCTTACAACACACTCCTACAACAGGGACGACAAGCCCACCTAGTCCAACCACAAGCCAAGAATGGCGAGGGGGCGAACATTGAGGCTCCGGACCACGTCACAGCCGACACCAAACACTACCACACACGACCATACACCGAGGTTGCCAAGACCAACGTACCACTACATGCGTCTAGAAGATGAAGCGAGCGAATGGCAGGGTCTAGCCAAACTCAGGATGAGTCGACAAGAGAGTGTTGGCGATGATGTACATAGCGCCCCGGGGATCCACACCTTGAGTAGTAGCCCACACCGGCGAGGTCACCGTCTCGAGTGCCACGGGAGGGACACCCCTCGCAGCCTAAACAACGCCTTCAAGAAGGAAGCGACGTGGATGCGCCGCCGCTGCTCGGTCCGACAAGGCAGACTAGGGATTCCCCTAGCGTCGAGGGGAGGAACGGCCAGGCCCAAAGAACACGCCTCCAAAGAGGAAAATGGCACCCGCAGGCGTCACCGTGGTCATCATCGAAAGAACTGAGCAGGGTTTCCACCCAGGCTAGTGGCCGCCCCCGCGAGACGGAGAAAGTTGCCTGCTTGAACCACCACCGCAGGAGGCAAAACTGGTTGCCGACGGAGGAGAATGAAGTCCACAGAACCACCGCAGCAGCCACCCAAAACTCCATGAACAAGACTGAGGTGGTCTGATCAAAGGAACTGGGCTGCTGCCGCCACCAGAGCAGCAACTTCGGGCATCGCCACCACCGGGACAGGGCCACCGAGGAAGCCCTCCGCAGGACGCGGCCAGGGGAAGGCCCGCACGAAACCCATCTGGGCCCGCACGAGCCCATCTGGGCCCTTCACCCCCAGCAGACCGCAGCCAAGCTCGGAGTCGCCGCTCCGGCAACCCGCCGCGAGCACCGCCACCAGCAAGGACGCCGAGCCCGCGGGAGCGCGCCGCTGCACCGCCGGGCGATGCTACGCATCAAGAGGGCCGAGGGGCCCGCACGCGAGAAGAGCAGAGGCCCCGCCGCCACCGTCCGAGGCTGGGCTTTGCCCAACCTCTTCAACCGGCGACGGCGAGGAGGGGCGACAGTGGTGGATGGGGTTGCGGCGGTGGGGATTGGGGTTCCGCCCGCCGCCACCAGGGATACTAATCTCCTGACCCAGCACTAATTCATCGCGCTAGGGTTCCAGATCACAAAGTTGGCGATCATCAAATCTGCCTATGTTCAGACGAAGAGCTCTTCAAATCCTAGATATATGCCTTTATTGTTAACCAAACCTTTCAATTTCCCTCAATGACACCCATTATCTAGTCAACGGAAACAGGAACTATCGCAGGATAATAGAAATAAACAAGGGATATGGAAAATCGGCTCACCATGCTCTGGGTAGCTTGTCGAAGAAACTACCGCCATCGCCGAGTGCAACGGCCGTGAGCATCGGGCGGCCGAACAGAAGCAACTCAGACGGCGGGGCCGGAGACGGCGGGGCCCCGCCGCCGCCTCCAGAGATCTCCATCCACTCCAGCAGCAGGTAGACCCCGTAGCCAACCATGGCTAGGCCCGAGACGGTGAGGACAAAGTTGAGCAGCCTGAGCAGGCACTCGAGGAACCCCCGGCACGCTGCCATCTCGAAACAATCTGGTCAAACCCCCCGGACGCAATCTAACAGAAAAAACGCCTCGAAATTCAGGATTACATACAAAATATTCAAAGGAATCGGATCAAGCTGGAACGAATTGTGCGCGGCGATCGGGAGCGGGGGAGAAGGAGATGGGGAGAGAGACCGACCTGCCGATTGATTAATCCCGTATTTTTTTTCCTTTTCCTGCGTGCGAGAAGAGAAGTTGTGGAGATTTTGAAGGAGGAAGAGGACGAGGGGACGAGAGGAGAGCTGCTTAGGTGGACGTGTGGGGCCCAGGCCCACCGAGCGGGCGGACGGGGCGCCGTTGTCGGCTGCGATGGACGGCAGGGATTGTTTGGGTGGTCCTTACTTTTTTTTCTTTTTGAGGGAGGGTTGTCCTTAGGTCAGGATGTAGACGCACACGTCCGTGACATCCGTAGCACCGATCCAGCGTCTCCGGCCTCCGCTTTGTGGACACTTGAAAGGCCGCCGCCCGATGGATCCCGCACGCTCCATACGCCGAGTGAAATTGAACCATTGTAGCATTGTAGAGTAGATCCATCGATCGATCCAAACACGGACTCGATCCATTCGATTGTCTGGAATCTGGATATAAGCCGCCACCTCCCGTATGTCCCCGTGCTCCCAAATCTAACCAGGCAGCGGCGGAGGTGGAGGCCTCCGGACATTAATCCTATTAGACCCGGTCTATTATCACGAAAGATTGACCCATCTCAATGCAACACTCTTGCTACATTTAATTTTAAACAGATTAAAATTAATAGAAAACTGAAAAAAAGCACGTGTCAGGCACATGGAAGGGTCTATCAATAGACCGGTCTCGTAGGATTAATTTCTACCGCACCCTACACCCCATCCCTATCCACTCGCCGGCCGTGGCGGAGGTCCGCTGAGGAAGCCCAACTCCAAGATCAGTCGTTCAAGCACCGGGTAGAGCTTGATCCGGAGTATTCCGAGGAAAGAGAGAAAATCGATGTGGGAGGAAGGCTTCTTGGCCCTGTGCCCAGCTCCTGAATCATTCATGCGATAATTCTTGGATCTTTGTGATCTGGTGTAATCTGGAGTTCTTTTCGATGTGTTATGATCGGGATCAATTATGTAGCCTTGCCCAGGTCATGCACCGTGTCTGTCCAATTGATTAGTCTTATGCGGGTGCAGCTGTAGAGGCGAGTGATGTCTGCCTGCGGCATCTCTGCGTCATGTCAACGTCTCGAGTAAATTGCAAATAACCACCACAATTGGAAACATCGCTTTAAAAAACCACCACTTTACAAATTTTTGGCAAAAAACCACCACTATTCAGTAATCAAGTGGCAAAAAACACTAATCGCGCTATAGACAGGCTCTAACAACGTTCCTAACAGACCAAGCCCACACGTTGGACCTGTTCGAAGATGGGAAGGACATAGACGGAGTTAACTCTGCTAGTAGCTTGTTGAACCTCACATGTTCGGCTTTGGCTCATATATGTATATGGCAGCATATACAACATATTAATTACAGGCAGCATATACAGCATATATATGACATATAGAGCATATATATGACAGTAGAGAGATGTACAACATATACATAGACGGCCTTGACTAGACGGGCCTTTCTTCCAGACTTGATCCGTCACTGCTTGAGGAGCGCCACCGCCAGGATTGGAGCTGCCGTGGTACTCATCTTGATCGAAAATGGTCTCCTGAGCACCACCTCCACGTATCCCGTCAGCCTCTCCCGCTTCTGCTTGAGGAGTGCCACCGCCGAGATCTAATCCGCCGTCGCCGTCTGGAGCCATGGAGACTAGCGGGAGGGAGCGAGGACTCTCGAACGGATGCGGTAGAACCAGCTCTGCACGATTAACGCCGTGAAGGCCCTTCCCGTTTTCCACCTGCAACGTAAGCCCGCGTGGGGGCCTGACCTGTCAGAAATATTGTTAGAGCCTGTCAACCGCACGATCGGTGTTTTTTGTCACTAGATTACTGAATAGTGGTGGTTTTTGCAAAAAAATTGTAAAGTGGTGGTTTTTTGAAGCGATGTTCTCAATTGTGATGGTTATTTGCAATTTTCTCCAACGTCTCCTCTCCAACAACAATAACCAATAACCGTCCCAATGTTTGATGGTGGTAAGTAACTTGCTATCCTTTTTTAGTTAGATCCATAAGCCGCTCAACCAAACTACTGATTGATTTAGCGTCATCGGCTTCCTCCAACAATGGTACACGAGGCTCGGGGTCATCATAGATTGGTTCTGCAGATCACGGTCACACTTGGAATTATCTAGGAAATTAATTAATTATACAATTAAGTATGTCTGTAGCTCTGTGGTTGAACGTGTTGAATCAGTGATACATGTGCAAATGAATGTCTAGCTTTTAAAGAATCGTGTCACTGTATGAAACATTGGCATGCATATTATGATTACCATGTGTTTCTGCAAAAATATTTACCAGAGTTATTCAGTAGATATGTTATATCTTGTTTAATCTCATCTACACATTAAAGAAATACTTCTTTGAACTGTATTTCAAAGTAATGTGTCAATATGATAAAAACAAATTTGATATGTCGTATGTTTTTTGCAGCACTCAAATTACTAGGGCTCTTGCGAGCGATGCGGTGAGTGTCATGTCATGCACATCATAGGAAACGCTCACCAGCTGAGGCTTGAGCTAGCAGCAACCATGGTCAGCATGGTCAAGCGGCGTCATCGACAATGAGCTCGCCCCCATGCGTGAGGCTGTTGACCGCCAGCAAGGGAGGTATGCGGGAATGTTTGGGCAAGCTCGATTGGAGGGGATGGGGATGGCTTGCATTGGAGGGAAAGTAGCCAGAGGGGATGCATGAGGTAGGGGCCGTCGGTGAGGAAGGATGGAGGGAGTGGAGGGGAGGACCGTCCAGCTGTTTTCATCCGTCCTGGGATAATCCAGATCGGGTGTTCAATCTTTGGTGGAGATACGCGCCCTACCGTGGAGCTGCATGGTCTGATGCCTGCATGCCCATGCTGTGTTGATGATAGCCAGACAAAGCTGAGAATGACTTTATACCCTGGTAGCAGCTGGTACGCCAGGGTCTCGGATTAGGTGTAGAACAGGGCTTCCACCCTGAAGTTTGACATTTGCGGTGACTGTGAGGACGCACCCGTCATCGCACAACCATAGTCTGAGGCCATGCGCGTTGGTGAACATGGAGTCTGGATTGCAAGGAAGGGAGATCCACTACCTCCCTTGGCATGTGTGAGTCCGGTCCGACCTTTTCTCTTGTGGATGTTCTCGACCAGCTCTCTTGTGGATGAACTCAACGGGACTGGGTACAGAAACAACCGAGCTGGGCTGACTGAGCAGTACACGGAGCTTATGTGAGATGGGACTCAGACTCAGGGATGCACCCGCCGGCAGAAATACATTGTTGATATGTTGTTGTGTGCTTGAATTGTGGTGTTGCAGACAGACTGAATATGCACATCTAGGAGGGTGTCCCTGCTCTCTATTGTTCAGTTCAACTCGCCTCTTGTTTCTACGGTATTTTAGTTTACATGAATGTTCTTTTCTCTATATAGAGATATGAAGAAGACCATGTTCCTGCAAACCTTGTTCAAGAAAGGAACATGTGACTATCTTGAGAAAGTCATCTGTGCTAAGTCCTAATAGATGGTAGCTAAAACACTTTTGGTGAACAATTATATGCCTGAAGAAATGAAACGCTATTTGCTCATGCTCTTACATAAGAAATCGTAATTGCTCTTCCGTGCATGGATTGCAAGGATGAATATGTCATAGTAGACGATCAGGGAGGTAGCTTGTCCATTATATGGAGCTTGTTGGGACGGCTGGTCCAGGGAGATATGCTCCCTTTTTTCTTAATTATATAAACTTTTTTTTTTCCTTTTTGCTGTTGGAAAACAAATTTAAGTTTTGAATGTTTGGGGTTCAATAAGAGATCAAACAAATTTTAAATTTTGAAACTGTACTAGATTTTAAACAGATACTACATTATTAACGTGTATATATATAGGGATGCACTATTCTGAAACCAGTGCTTAAAATAATATTCTGAGCACCGGTCAACCCTATATAAGTGTGGACCGACCGACTAGACCCAATCCCGACCCACCTCCTCCTGACCGCGCACCACCTGGCCCCAATCCCCACCTCCTCCCGACCGCGTGGCACCTGCCGCGGCGACTCCGCCCGGATCCTGAAGCCGCCTTCTTCCACAGCGCGGCCCGAGCGAGCGAGGGAGCGAGGGACGCCGGAGATTCGAGCTCGCGCACCTCCTCACCGGCGCGGCACGAGGGAGCGACGGCGGGGACGCTGGCACGCAACTTCTTCTCCGGTGCGGCACCAGGGAGCGACGGCAGGGACGCTAGCGCGCACCTTCTTCTCCGGCACGGCGCGAGGGAGCGACGGCGGGGACGCCGACGCGAGGGAGTAAGGGACGGCGTGAGGCGACCACTTCGACGAGGATTCGAGCTTATACTTTCTTCTCCGGTGGGATCTTCTCAAGCGGGACAGTGGAGACGGCACGCGAAGTGGATTCGAGCTCGTGCCTCCCAACAACGCGACACATTCATCTCCGACAGGTTCTTCTAAAGAAACTCTTGATTTTTCCGTCAATTTGGTAAAATTTCAACAAACCCGAAGCAATGGAGCCTCCTCAAAGGAGCAAAATCCTGGTCAGAAGAAAACAAGTTCATCCTGAAACTCCTAGAAGATCCTCACCAAGATTTCATCCGGAAACATCTAGGAAAATCTGTACATCTACCACAGTTACACCTCTGAAGCGACAAGCAAATGAATTTAGTGAGGTTAACACATGTTGAACTTCTTAAAATATGTAACTTGTACTTCTGTGTTATCCTAGTTGAACTTATATTGTAGTGCTTTAAGTATCAAACTTGCACTACTTGAAAATACATACTTGAGCTGCTGACTTGTCCATACTTGAACTTATATTCCCTTAATTTGTTGTAAGTTTTTAGCTTGAGCTGCCTGTGTATCATGGATTGCACTGCTTGAAAATAGTTACTTGAGCTGCTTTAAAATTTTAACTTGCACTGATCAGTCGAGTTAGTTGAACTTAAGATATTGATAATCAATGCATGAACTGTTATTATAGCCAGAAACAATAGATACTTATATTGTAGTGTACTGCATTACATATAAGTATTACAGATAAGCATTGCACTTATGTGTTATCCTAGTTGAACTTATATTATAGTGCTTTAAGTATCAAACTTACACTTCTTGAAAATAGATACTTGAGATGCTAACTTGTTCATACTTGAACTTATATTCCCTTGATTTGTTGTAAGTTTTTAGCTTGAGCTGCCTGTGTATCATGGATTGTACTGCTTGAAAATAGTTACTTGAGCTGTTTTAAAATTTTAACTTGCATTACATGAACTATTATTATACCCTGAAAAGATAGCATATTATTGCACAAATCTGAATTTCTTGGTATTAAAAATTTCACAGGATGACTCAATAGCTAAACATATGAAGGAATATGAAGAAGTCCCTCTACCGTTCAGTTATCCTGATCCAAATTGGGAAACACCACGTGACATGGGTATGCCCAGTAGGCACTCAACTACAGCCTACCTGGTGCGGCTCGACGGAAGGCGCACTCGACAAATTGCCAAGGTCCATGACGCCTATGACGGTTCGACTGGTATGAAGCCCATATGGACACGGACTCCCAAACGCACAAGACAAGGAAAGCTCAAAACTAGAGTTGTAATCTAACTTGTAACCAACTCGTATTGGTACCTGAGACCTAGCATCCCCATATATAAAGGCTAGGAGGGTCCACCGAGGAGGACACAACCTAAGACGTGCTACGCCACAATAGATCTAGACATCGCGACTCCCCCAATAGATAGGTCTACGATCTCCCATACGCCAGATCCAATCTGCGCATACACCGCCATCGGCGACATTGTAATCTTCGGATCCTTCATCAATCAAGAGCAGACAAGCAGTAGTAGGGTCCTCTACGAGGCCTGAACCTGGGTAAACCTTGCGTCTCTATGTGCTTGTTTGCTAGCCGTACCGAGATTTCCAGCGCTCCCTCCTTCTCCAAAACCCAAGTCCATAACAATGGGCATTGATGAGTTAAACCCTTTTCAATGTTACCGGGTATTCTCCTTTTTCAATGAGCTTGGAGACACCCATTGATACTCCAGAACCACCTCCCGATACTTCTGAAATGCCAACAAAATCAAGAACATCTCATAAATTAGGACCTATTGTGGCACCACACATGTTGGATATTGCGCTTGCATTATCAGGTAGACGCCATACAAGAAAGATTGCAGAAGTTGATGGTACAGAACCCCCTGATAATAATATTGATGATCGTCCTAAAAAGCGCCCCATCCTGAACATTCACATGAGAATCGTCACGCAACAGCATCACCTATATCTTCTCAATTACCTCCTCGTGCAGCAGTGTGGCCTCCACAACTATCTAGATTGCCCCCTCGTGCACCAGTACGGCAAAAAAGGTTCATAATCATGAACATGTTGATCCATTGCTTCACAAATCAATTATCACGCCTCCTTGCCCGATACTTCCTGAAGAAGAATTTGATACCCTAGTGGAGCAGCGTCTCTACACACATGTGAGTACTTTTTTGTCTGCTAACAATTCTAAAATCAACTTCTTACCTTGTTGAACTTCTATAAGTTCTGAGCTTGCACTTTCAGGACTATGCCGCTTGAACTTCTAGTTATTTCTAAATTTTGTTGTTAACTTGAACTGCTTTCATTGTTGAACTTCTGTAAGTTATGAGCTTGCACTTTCGGGACTGTGATGCTTGAACTTCTGGTTATTGTTAAAAAAATTGTTAACTTGAACTGCTTACCTTGTTGAACTTCTGTAAGTTATGAGCTTGCACTTCCAAGACTATAATGCTTGAACTTCCGGTTATTGCTAATTTTTTTGTTAACTTGAACTGCTTACCTTGTTGAACTGAAAATAACAAATTGTTCTTGATCTTGTTTTGCAGCATGCTGACCTTCCAGACTATCTCTTACGAAAGATAAAAATGGAATTCAAGGACTTTGAGGATGCAAGAGAATTTTACAACAGGTATGCCCGACATATAGGGTTTGGTACAAGAACTGGACAGACCAATGGTTCGAACAAGTACATATACTACAACCGGCAAGGATCTTACAAGAGCAAAGTAGCAGAAACTGAGCGGCAGAGAGATAAAACCACAAGCAGATGTGGTTGTAATGCTGGTATCAAAGTAAAGCAAAAGCAAGGCCTCTTTGTCATCGAGAATATAAAATTTGAACACAACCACCACATGATCCAAAGCCCAAGCATGATGAATTTTCTTCATTCCCATAAAGATTTTGACCCTTCTGTGCTAGAGTTTGTGAAGTTCTTACAGTTTGAGAATGTACCTCACCGTACAATTATGTCGATCCTCTATTCATCAGTAGGAGGAGCACAGTACTTTGACATTTCATGGACACGACTTACTATACAGGTAAGGGGCCTCTCTTATATTTTCTAGATTTTAGGTAACCTAAAATTCATAATGAATGACTAATTCCCGTCATTCCATGCATTCCGTCGTTACACTTTCTGTAACTATTATGTATGTAATTCATAGTATTGATAGAAACAACTTAATGTATTGCAGGAAGTCGATTAACTCCCAAGAGGATATCAGGGATGGCATTAATAAACTTGTGTCGAAAGCTTGCAACAAAGAGTTTTTTTACTTCCAACTTGATGACGAGAAACGAATAAAGAACATATTTTGGGACAATGCAAGTTGTAGAGGATCATATGAAGATTTTGGGGCCTGCATGACATTTGATACAACTTACAAGACAAATGTACACAAAATGCTTGTGGGTGTCTTAGTAGGAGTTAACCACCATTTGCAGTTAACTATTTTTACATGTGCTCTTGTTAGAGATGAAAGTGAAGAATCATTTATTTGGCTGTTCAGAACATTCTTGAAGTGCATGAATGGGAAGCAGCCCACCATTATTTTAACAAGTTTGTATTCCTACTAATAATTGTACTTGCACTGCTTAAAACATCAAGTTGCACTAAATGAACAATATAACTTGCACTTCTATGTATTGTTAACTGCTCCACCTGCTGTTTATAACAATATTATTTATGCTTGCAAACCAATGCCCATCCATGGCAGGAGCAATCCCTCGTGTTTTCTTTAACACCCTGCACAAACTATGTCGATGGCATATGACTAATAAGTTCAACCATCACTTGTCTAGTCTATACAAGACATATCCAACGTTGAAAGCTGAGTTTACAAGAATTCTCAATTGGCCTCTTATGCCAACAGAATTTGAACAAGCATGGTCAGATATGCTTGACAAATACAATCTCCATGATGATACAATGATGCTACAGCTGTGGGAAATAAGGGAGGAGTGGATTTCAGCATACTTCAAGAATGTATTCTGCGCTAGAATGACATCAACTCATCGCAGCGAAAGCATGAATGCATCCCTGAAACACAGAATGCTCACGGAGAAGATGAGTCTGCATAGATTTGCAGAGCAGGTTAACAAACTTGTATTCGAAAGGAAACAGAAGGAACATGCAAAGCCATTTTCAGAGCAGGTATGTCTTTTTTACATTTATGAAATGCTAGAAATTTTGTGATTTTTAATTGAACTGTTATAATTTTTTACTTCAAACTGCTCAAAACTATTAGTTGAAATGCTTACAGTTGTGAGTTGAACTGCAAGTACTTATAGCTTGAACTTCTAACAATTGTAAGTTGAACATTTTTGCAGTCACATGTCACTAAAAGAACACACTATGGGTTCGAGAACCAGTTTCACAATTAGTACACGAACACTGTCTTCAAAGAATACCAGGATAAACTAAAGAAGAGCACTCTCTTCCTCATCAAACCAAACC
The DNA here is from genome assembly GCA_910589775.1 of Avena eriantha. Lineage (NCBI taxonomy): Eukaryota > Viridiplantae > Streptophyta > Magnoliopsida > Poales > Poaceae > Avena > Avena eriantha. The sequence continues at coordinate 106,975,366 of OU342740.1, read as the reverse complement.
CGGACTATCCACATCTTGATGAATATAACTATCTGGTCACATATCACCAGCCGTCAGATGAATTTGCATGGTTAAACCATGACTTCAGAGTGCTTGTAGAACCAATTAGGGGGGAGTACATGTGTGAGTGTCTGCTATGGGAACATACATGTACACCAGTCTAAACTTTGTACAAAAAACATTGTGTGTTAAAATAGTAGAACTTCTGTATTTGTTAACCTTGAACTTATGAAAACTTTTGCTTGAACCTCTATCTTTACATGATTGTTCTGTCTTCATGTTATTTGCCTGCTGGACCACCTAAGGGTCGATAGCATTCCAATCTGTTACGTTCTCAGGAGGTACACAAAAGGAGCCCACCAGAGAGGAACTTTTGATAGGCAAGATTACAAGACAAAAGCAAATGATGGGACATCATTCTTGTACCAGCAGAATGAGATACTTCAACTTGCAATGAAAGTTGTTAGGAAATCAACCTTATCAGAGGGACAGTGTGTAAGATCCAAGGCTGGTCTGTAGACACTATATGATGAACTTGATGCAATGGGTTCATCAACAACGGATATTCAAGGTGAAAATGAATACAAATGCCTAGAAATTGATGAGTTTGAGCCTGTTGATGAACCTGAACTTGATAAACCATAGTTCTCAGTAGATGAAGAACAACTAGCTCCAAACTATAATGATTAGACACAGTCACATAGTAACCATATAACTGATGGGCTTATACTACCACCACTAATGTCAAAAACTAAAGGAAGCAGGAATGTGAAGCCTGGAGGGTCTAAACCTAAACCACCAGGACCTTTGAAGAAGAAGAAAGTGAACCTGCAGCTTGAAAGAAAAGGAAATCAAGGAAAAAATGGAAAGAGGACCTGCAGTATTTGCAACGAGAGACTAGGGCACAATTCAAGATCTTGTCCCATTGATCCTGATAGAATGAAGTTTAAGCAACTTATACTCCAAAAGAGTAAAGGAAAAGACACTAAAAGAAAGATATGCTCAGGCTGCAAAAAGTATGGGACATGACACTACTCTTTGACATGCCTTGTGTTAAAGAAAAAGAGAATAAAAGCAAGAGCAAAGCTAAAAATAAAGATGATAAAAAGAAAGAAAACAAAAAGAAAAGAAAGAAGCAAATAAAGATTGAGATTGATGAGGAACACGATGAAGAAGAGGATGAGGATGAAGAGGAAGAAGAGAATGAAGAAGAGGAAGATGAGGAAGAAGAGGATTCGGAAGATGAAGACGAAGATGAATATGATGAGGATGAGGGAGAAGAAGATGATGAGAATGAGGATGAGGCTGAAGCAGCAAGAATGAGAGGAAGCAAGAAGCCACCAGCACCAACACCTAGAAGGACTGGCAGAAATAAGTGAGAAGAAAATTTAAGCACAGTTGCACTTCTTGAAACTAATAACTTGAGCTGCTCAGTTGTGCATAGTAGAACTTATATTGATTTGTTCTAAGTTTTGAGCTTGAGCTGCCAGTGTGTAATGTGTTGCACTTCTTGAAACTAATAACTTGAGATGCTCAGTTGTGCACAATAGAACTTATATTGATTTTTTCTAAATTTTGAGCTAGAGCTGCCTGTGTGTGATGGGTTGCACTTCTTGAAACTAATAACTTGAGATGCTCAGTTGTGCACAGTAGAACTTATATTGATTTGTTCTAAGTTTTGAGCTAGAGCTTCTTGTGTGTGATGGGTTGCACTTCTTGAAACTAATAACTTGAGCTGCTCAGTTGTGCACAGTATAACTTATATTGATTTGTTCTAAGTTTTGAGCTTGAGCTGCCTGTGTGTGATGGGTTGCACTTCTTGAAACTAATAACTTGAGCTGCTCAGTTGTGCATAGTAGAACTTATATTGATTTGTTCTAAGTATTGAGCTCGAGCTACCTGTGTATGATGGGTTGCACTTCTTGAAATTTAATTATGTACCTTTGTTGTGATCATATTTACATATCCTTCTTCTATCTAATATTTGTATGTACAAATGATCACTTAAAAGATTGTTGAAAAAGACAGGTAATACTAGCTGCCTGCCTGATAGTCAAACAGTTGAACCTTGAAATCCAGGCAGTTCATGCTCTGGGAATAGCACAGTACAAAACTCTAAGAAGCAGCTCAAGTACAGTCATACAGGCAGTTCAAGCTTGGGGACTAGCACAAGACATAACTGTAAAAAACAGCTCAAGTACAGTCATACATGCAGTTCAACCTTGAAATCCAGGCAGTTCATGCTCTGGAAATAGCACAGTACATAACTCTAAGAAGCATCTCAAGTACAGTCATACAGGCAGTTCAACCTTGAAATCCAGGCAGTTCAAGCTTGGGGAATAGTGTATGAATTAACATAACCAGATGCTTCATAACCGTACAACCATATATGAAAATATAAATATTTACAAATCAGAGAACAATCAAATCTAAACATATAAAAACTAAACCTATAGGTCCAAAACACTTATAATTACAAATAAAAATTCAGATAGTGTAGCAAATTACAGAAGTCATAGACAGAAATCTAAGTGCTCTAGCTAATAAGCTTAAGCAAATCTTCTCCTTGGGTTGACAAACAAGAATAGGGAGACATACATTGAATTTCAGAAGGGAGATCATGCAGAGGGATCATATTGTCGTGGTGAAACACAATATCATACAAGTACTCTGCCTTCCAATCTTCAACGCGAGGCCGCAGCACATAAAACAAAAGGAGAAATAAATACTAATAAGTAAAAAAATTGCAATTAACAGTAAGGTACAAGATCAATAACAAAAAACATACATCGTTATCAACAATGTGCTCAACAACTTGATCACCGTCATAGGTTGAAGCATACTTCATGCAATAGAAGCCACATTGATTGATACCCTGCTTGGCTACTTTTTGTATGTAGGATTCTTTGCAATAACCTTCCAGTTTGGGTGTCCACTTTTAGCATAAGCTTGTTTTCCATAAACTCTTTCCATTAATAAGACAAACCTTCGATCCTGACACAAAGAGTAAAGTAAAAAAAGTAAAATAAAGCAGGTTAACAATTGAACATATTTGAACTTCAAAAGTGAAAGCAAAGAAACATACAATTTCCTTAATGTCATCAGAATGGAAGGAACTACGAGAGAGTCTTTTGTTCCTATCCCAATCAAAAGAATCTAGAACATCAAACGATGACCGATAGTTGTTAAAGGTATACAAAACATGATGACTGCTTGATGAACCAGGAAACTATTTATTGTAAGGCATCATTATCTGTTCAAATAAACATTCAAAAGTAATGAGGAAAGTTCAACATGAGTACAATATTAAGTTCAAGCTTAAACAATGGTAAGATCAAGCTGAGAATTTAAGTAGAACCATAAAATAAGCAGCAAGTTCAAGTATAAAACAATAGAGAAGTTCAGAATGCATACAGTATTAAGTTCAAGCGTAAACAAATGGCAAGTTCAAGTTGAGCATTTTAGTAGAAGCATTAAAAAGTAGCAAGTTAAAGTATAAAAATAGTAGAGAAGTTCAACATGCGTACTGTATTAAGTTCAAGCATAAAGAAAGCGTAAGTTCAAGCTGATCATTTAAGTAGAAGCATAAATAAGCAGCAAGTTCAAGTATAATGAGTAGAGAAGTTCAACATGCGTACATTATTCAGTTCAAGTATAAAAAACAGAAAATTCAAGTATAAACAGTAGATAAGTTCAAGCAAAGTAGAACCACAAACTTAACATTATTTTATTACCAATTTTGCAGTCAAGAGATTATCCCCTCGTTTGATAAAATGATAAAAGGATTTGACAGCTCTTTCAACATCAAACATCTTGCTTTTTGACTATTGTCCATTTCAAGGCAATACTGAAAAACAGAAGATAAACATGTAAGGAAAATATGAATGCTTAAAAAGGAAATTATCATAGCAGGAAACAAGAAGAAGAAAAAACAAAAGTTTTCATAATCATCACCGTAAGAAAGTAAGCAGGCAATAGGACACAGGTGCCAGAAGAAAAAACATGATTACGCAAGGGATCTGCCATCCAGTGATCGATAAGAAAATTCATCATTTCGCCTTCAAATAGGCCAAAATCTCCAAATGCTAAAGCAAAATCCTTGCCATTTATTTGTGTCTCATAATCTTCACCACAAGAGTCCTTCTCATGAACAAGTTTAAGGTAAACGTGCCTGCAGGACAAGAAAACTAATCAAAAAGATAATTGCACACATATAGAATTTGAAACACATAAAAAGCAGCAATAAATAACTTACGTTCCATACTTCTCAACTGCATGCTTTCTCAACATGTAAGCAGCCTAGCATTTTTCATATGCAAGAATTAACCTGGCTTGAGCACCTCAACAGGACCAGACCACTTGGCTAGGTTTTTGTAGGCTTCTTAGTAGTCGTAATATGTCCTGAGTTTAGGACAGGATCTTTTCTCTTCTGAACAGGAGAAAATGCCTTTCTAGACCTAGTCATTGGAAAATCAAAATTATTGTTGTCCGAGGAATCACTTTCCACATTAAACACAGATTTCTCCTTCCCGTTAGGAGTCTTCTCGACTGTATCACTCAACTTGTTCTTCAAATCAACACAAAATTTCTTAACAGTAGAATCTTCTTGGCTACTGATAACAATGAGCTCCATTTCAGGGTCAAACATCTGACTAGCGAAAATAGCTTCATCAAAATGAAGATCTTCACCTGCACATCAGTTGTAAAAAAGGAAAAAAAATACACCAAGTGGTAACCAACAAGTGAAGTATGAAAGTTTCAAACCTAAAAACAGACCTGGATGATAGCCAAACAACCCCATATAATCAACCTGATAATAGCCTGACATCACCCAACTATAAAGAATTGTTTTCTTTAAATTTGGAATATCCTTGTGGGTAAAATTTGTAAGAGAAAATCCATCCCAAGAATCAACAGCTACTAACAAAAAGAACCCACAATCACGGCTGCAAAAAAGAAAATCACAAATTAGAAAAGTAGAATAAAAACAAGATGTATTTCATGTAATAGAAAAAATAAGATTAAGACTCACTTATTGATTTGCTTCTGAGTTTTGATGTATTTTACACTGAAGTTATCAAGGGTAAGTGGTGATAGCGGACTATTCATGTTCTGGCTAGCATCTGCCCAAAGCTCCTTAATATTTTTCATCATATGGTTCAAAATTTTCCAACCACCTTTCTATGTGCTATTATACAAAGAATCAATGTACTGAAATGATTCCTCCTTCAAATTAACCGTCACAAGACCATAATGTCCAATCGAGTCTTCATCAAGAGGAGGATCCATCGATGGAAAAAGAATATAGGGACATATAGTTATTACAAATAAGACAAGTTTACAAACATTAAAAAATATATAAAAAACAAGTACACACAATGAAGAAACTCACGAGATCATATTTATCCATAAGCTCCAGACCAGTATCTCTGAACCACTTCCTAACATTGGCATTAAATTGTCCACTCCATACCTTACGCTGCACAACATGAATATCAAGCATTTAATAAAAACAACTAATGACAATTAATAACAATTAATTACAGTAATGGATTCAACTTACACAAACCCAGAAAGGAATTATAAGCTTGTTAGAATCTTTATACTTTTCCCTTAACTAGTACAAACCAACATCTAATACATGGCTCGCGAGCATTCCAGTGGGTTGGAAGCACTTTGCAATATCAAAAACAGAAGCTTCACAATGCTCATCAACAAACATAATCTTCTGTCGGCTCATTATAATAAATATCATTTCATGAGAACAAACAAAAAACATATGAATGCAAAACAAAAAAGCACAGTTGACTAAAAAAACATAGTAACTACGCTAACTTATCACTTTTATTAACCCTTGTGACAGTATCATAGAACTTTTCAATAGCATGTGGAAGCTTTGAATATACATTAAGGGATTGAGAACCTGAAAAAAATACAAGTCAATAATGAAAAAAAGGAAACATAACCCTTCAACATGATGGCAGATCAAGCCCTTAAAGTAAGAAGTTCAATCAGTAGGAATAAAAATTAAAATTCCTTACAGTGGAATAATATGTGGGGAAATTCAAGCATTGCGCCAGGGGACCCATAGGTGCAAGATAAAGGACATCACACTACTTTTGTAGCAAAAACCAAAAGAAACTGGATAATATTTTTACATCCCATGCTTGAACAAACAAACATACATAATATAACATATATGTTCCAGGTTTTACATATCCCACAATCACACACATCCAAGCATCACACAACATACAAATACACAGAAGATAACCATACAAAAAAGATAAAGGTAGACTTTACAAAGTCCTGCCTAATTCTTGAGAAGCTTCAACAACAGCAGTTGGATAATCGTTGCCATCACCAACATCAACATCTTGTCTAGAGATAGTAGGAGCGAACAATGTCGTGGCTGACATAAAATTAGGCGTGAAAGCTGGAATCTCAACATGAGGAATAACAGAGGTAGCAACAACTTTCTTAGAAGATTTAGTAATAATTGTTTCCAAGTTTTCCAAAGGAGCAGTAACAACAGATTCTCCAAGATTAGGAACTTCATGTAAACAAAAGAGTCTTGAACTCCAGAGCCATTCTCAGAAGCACCTGCAGCAAACGCATCGTTGTCATCACGTGTAGGAGTATTCTCTTTATTAACCCGCAAAACATAAATAAAAACAAATCACTAGCAAAAAAACAAGCAGAACAAGATTGAAAACTCAAAGCAGTTCAAGACCACTAGAGCACTAAGTTCAAGACAAATAGAGCACTAAGTTCAAGACCACTAGTGCACTAAGTTCAAGCATATAACACACAATTATTACAAAAGCAACTCACATTATCAGAAGAAACAGCACCAAGAGCATCACTGTGATCACATGTAAGAGTATCCTCTTTATTAACCTGCAAAACATAAATAAAAACAAATCACTACCAATAAAAACAAGCAGAACAAGATTGAAAATTCAACAAAGTTCAAGACCACTAGAGAACTAAGTTCAAGACAACTAGAGCACTAAGTTCAAGACAACTACTGCACTAAGTTCAACAAATATAGCAACAATTAATTCAAAAGCAACTCACATTCTCAACAGCATCTGCAACAAACACATCGCTGTCATCACGTGTAGGAGTATCATCTTTATTAACCTACAAAACATAAATAAAAACAAATCACTAACAATAAAAACAAGCAGAACAAGATTCAAAACTCAAAGCAGTTCTAGACCACTAGAGCACTAAGTTTAACCATATATCACACAATTAATACAAAAGAAAACTCACATTCTCAGTAGCACTCGCAACAAATGCATCGATGTCATCATGAGTAGGAGTATTCTCTTTATTAACCTGGAAAACATAAATAAAAACAAATCACTAGCAAAAAACAAGATTGAAAACCCAAAGCAGTTCAATACAACTAGAGCACTAAGTTCAAGACAACTACTGAACTAAGTTCAACCATATAGCAACAATTATTACAAAAGAAACTCACATTCTCAGAAACACAAGCAGAAGCACCTTCAACAAAAGAAACACTGACATCATGTAGAGGAATGTTCTCTTTATTAACCCGCAAAACATAAAAAACAAGCAGTTCAATACCGCGAGTGCACTAAGTTCAAGCATATAGAAACAAATTATTACAAGAAAACTCACATCCTCAGAAGCACCAACTCTTTCAGCATTCACATCATTCAAATAAACCTCTGCCTAATCTTCACAGGGTTTGCACCAAGCATCCTGGCCATCCTTGAACACAGAAATACCTCTATGAATCTGCAATATGCTTGTCTAAAAATTCACAATACTTAAAGCCTCCAGATCAAGGGCATCCTTGGCAGATTGTTCATCAAAACTGTGTTCAGGTGGCAAAAAACCAGAGGTGTGGGATAGACGCTTTGTTGTTGTAGGTAACTGAAGGCAAAGCTCATATGCCTTGGAAAGAATAGAGTCAAGCTCCCTAAAAGAATTAATGGTAACATCATTACGGATCCCTTCAGCACAAAGATCAGACCCACTGCTAATACCTCCCAATAAGCCTTTCGAAGAAGGATGGGATACAAGAGAAGTGCTACTCCTCTTGGAAGGAGACAAATGGGACATCTCAGTTGTAACATCCCAAAACTTTAATCAAGGTTATCAAGTTTCTAATCACCCAAGTTAGGGTTAACAAAAACTTTTTAGTATTAAAATAAATATGAATGCATGTGTTTGTTGCATTAGTATATAATTGTTTGGAAATGCCATGTTTGAGTGATCCGAATGTTGTGAAATGGTTTAAAGGTGAATGACACATCATCTAGACCATTTAAAAACAAAATACAAAGAAAAAGAAATCAAATAAGAATAAAAGGACCAAATCGTCATTTTGACCATTTTAATCCACTTGGCCACTTTAGGAGTTCCTAGAAGTCAATTCCCAACAGAAACAATTCTAGATCTTTGCACCCCTTGTTAGAAGACCAAGTAAAGATGTACCAAGGCCCACTTTACAAACTTACAAAAACATCTAGCAAGGCAATTCAAATAACATTTGAAATTTGAATCAAATGTATGTGTTAAGAGCACCATTTCTCAAAAACCCACCAAACCAATTCACCTTGACAATTACCAGCAACCAGAGACTACCAAGCATAAGATCAGATCACACACCAAAAATCTTTGCAAAATTCAAATATAAATTTCTTTCGGCCATTTCATCAAACACTTGGTGATCATAGATAAACCTGCCTAACAATTACTATTTTTGATCAATGTTTTGTCCCCCTTTTCGGCTCAATCCTTGTCCCCTGGTCACCCCAGCACCAACCATAGTATCTAAGCCTAGCCCCTTCACTGCTAGTGCCAGTGCCAAGCCACCGAGCGCCATGCCCGCTGGTCGAGCATGGACAGCTCCCAGCAGACCGCCCTGCTCCGTCCCGCCATGCCTAGGAGGATTGCCGCACCCTACCGCCCCTCTCTGTCCCTTCCTCGAGCACTGCCAGGCCGTGGACCACCCCCAGCACGCCGCGCCCACCGTGTCTGCGCCATGCCGAGCACGCGCTAGAGCTCCGTGCCTGACAAGCGTGCACACGCCGCGCCTCGACAAAAGCCCACGCGCACCACTTCGCCATGACACTAGGAACCACACGGACATGTCCATTCGCCGCCACTTGACCCGCATCCACCATGCGATGCGTCGAATGCCGCTTTTGCCACACAGAGCACGAGCCGGGCCCGACCAAATGCCACCGCCCCTAGTCGCGCCTTTACACCGTAGATGACCGCCAGCAGACCGCGCACCGTCCACCTACCTTCGCCCCGGCAATAGTTTCCTGTACTGTCGCCCTAGACGAGCCGTGCCCACGCCGCCCGGTCGCGCCGTCGAACTATAAATAGAGGCCACCCCAACCTCATTCTGCACACCATCTCACTACCCTCTCTCCACTGATCCTTCCACCCAATCCGCAGAGCAAGGCGATCCGCCGTTGGCCGGAATGTCGCCGGAGCTTGCCACGACAGAGGAGAAGAGGCGCCGTCAATTGGAGCAGCCCCAGGAGCCGCCGCGACCACGCCTAGAACCGCCATCGTCTCCCAGTTTGATCGCCCCCATCGCCACATCTAGCTGGAGCCCAGGTGAGCCCCCACGTACCCCCACCGTGCCGTGTTAAGGTTCTCTCTCGCAGGAGCTGTTCACCGGTGACGATGAACCACGGCCGTAGATCTCGTTCTAATCGTAAGGCTAGGATTGAAGCATACCGGTTCGCTTAGATAGAGCCGCTGACGCATGGGACCCCCCTGTCAGTAGCCCGCTGCGCCAGCGCAGTGCAGCTGGGCCGGCCCATTTCCTTTCACACGCTAGCCCACAGATTCAAACTAGTATTTTTTCCATTTAGGTTTAAACTAGATTCTGTCCACTTATTCAAAAATCAATTCAGAGAGTTTCCCTTAACCAAAATGCATGATTCATATTTTGTTAGAAAGATAATTAAAATATATATCCAAGCCCGTTGGATTTAAGTCATTTGGACTTAGAGATAATCTATAGCAGAAATAACAAGATAGAGACTTTTCTACATTCAAACATTTTTTAAAAATCAACCATAATAGCTTTTGAGTTGATTCCAACTCTCAAAAATCACATTTGGTTATACCTATCTGAATATGTAAAAATATTTTGGTTTGCATGTAGTGACTTTGGACTAGTACCAAAAGAATGCTATTAGGGCATTTCTAGTCACTTGAAATTGATTAAATAATAAATTTAAACTTTATAAAATGAGACCAAACCTTTAAATCACATTCTCATGTATTAGAATATGTGGTGATGACATGTGTCCACATGATCACATATTGTAATTGGAGAATATTAAATCTTAATGAATTTCAATGAGTAGAAATTACTTTTCTCAAATAAAATAATGAAACTAGTTCTTTAAATCTTGTGATGATTGTGATGATACTAGATCATCAAGTGCGTGCCTTAGTGTGCTAAATAGACTAGTTAAGTATTGTTTGGTGATTGTGTATCCCGTATTCCTTTATAGATGATAGTACCGACCAAGTCTACGAGGAGGAGGAGTTCTACCCCGAAGAAGACGAGGAGAATTTCAATCACTGCACCAACCAAGGCAAGCTATTATTGGCAAGCTACTACTTGCAAGCCATCACTAGATGCAAGTTGACCTAACCAAGATGCCTTAGGCATGCTTGGGTTATATTTTTTGATTTATACCATCCCAAGTTTTACTAGCAAGCTTTACTTTCTTACTTTACCAAAGTTCTTTACTTTTAGTATAGATAGCATAAAGAGTATAAAACTTGGCCTACCTAGTTATACTTAGATGTCATTCTATGGCATGAGATTGAAGATTAGAACCCCTCATTAGTGAACACTCTTAACCTTAGTGGCTAGTGCTAAGCACAAAACTTGATTACTTAGATGGGATACTTGGTGAAAATGATTATGAAAACCTTGGAATGATGAGTCATTCTATTGAGATGTTTTGATATGTGTTGACAAACACAAATGGTTTATGATGATGAAAATGTTGAGGCATGAGCCTTAGCCCTTTTACCAAAAACTGATGGTTGGGTTCGGATGCGATACCATTCCAATTTTACCGTACAACCACCATACCTGAATTGGGTAAGGCTTAGCCAGAAGTTTATATGCTTGGGTTATATTTTTTGATTTATACATCCCAAGTTTTACTAGCAAGCTTTACTTTCTTACTTTACCAAAGTTCTTTACTTTTAGTATAGATAGCATAAAGAGTATAAAACTTGGCCTACCTAGTTATACTTAGATGTCATTCTATGGCATGAGATTGAATATTAGCACCCCTCATTAGTGAACACTCTTAACCTTAGTGGCTAGTGCTAAGCACAAAACTTGATTACTTAGATGTGATACTTGCTGAAAATGATTATGAAAACCTTGGAATGATGAGTCATTCTATTGAGATGTTTTGACATATGTTGACAAACACAAATGGTTTATGATGATGAAAATGTTGAGGCATGAGCCTTAGCCCTTTTACCAAAAACAAATGGTTGGGTTCGGATGCGATACCATTCCAATTTTACTATACAACCACAATACCTGAATTGGGTAAGGCTTAGCCAGAAGTTTATATGCATTAGTATGGGTTCCCTCGCGAGAGAGGTTTTAGATGAGGCTACCTATCGATGTTGTCCACCTATGCAGTGCCCAGGATGGTAGATGGCCATGGCTGGGAGGCCAAGCTCATACGGGAGGTGCCTATACTAGGGTGTGTAATTGAAAAGTTATGATTGATTATCCGCATACCAAGTATGATGATTCAGGGTTATCCCTGAGGGATGTATCGAATTTTGTGGTGAAAGTGTACCACCTCTACAGAGTGTCAAACTATTCGAATAGCCGCATCCACGGTCATGGACAGTTGGAGTGGCCATACTGTTCTGTCATCAAATGTTTTCAAAATGACTTATGAAATGAATGGTGACTTTAACTTGACCACAACAGGGTTGTGACTATGAAAACTAAGTTCCCAACTTAAGTGATTTAGAACATTAACTTAACTTTCTTTATTTCTAAACTCAGCTTAGGTTTCAAATTAGCTTTTGCAAATAAACTTAGAGCTTAGCATTCCTACTAGAACTACCTTATTTGTTAGTGATAGTTTGTGAGTACTTAAAGAGTACTCATGGCTTTGTCCCTGGCTATTCCTGTGGCCAGACTATGAGGAGGACTATCAGGAAGATGGAGCAGGACGGCTACGACAACTAGGATCATCTCCCATCGCCATCATTGCCTGTGACACTGAAGATGGAGCCCACCACTACACTTATTATTCCGCTGCTTGTTTGTACTAAGACTAGATCATGAGATCCTTTATTTGTGTAAGACCTTATTATGGTTTGTAACAGATGATGTACTGTGATATCCAAGCTGTTATGTCTCGCAAAAATGGTAATCCTGTGATTGCGATGTATGGCATAACATGCATCTGGGATTAAAAATCCCGGTGTTGACAAGTTGGTATCAGAGCCATCCTAACCATAGGAGACCCTAGTTAGAATGGACGTCCGAACAAAAACTTAGTTTCAAAACCAAAGAAGTGAGTATTTATGAAAACCTATTCCCACTCTTATCCTTGATTCTTTCAAAAAAAATCATGTTCCTAAAAAATTCTTACATTACTACAGAAAATTTGACACACTTGATCACCTCACTAACTTACTCATCCTAAATTCTTGTAGATGGAAGTTCAGTACTGCAAGTTCTACCAGTTGGGCAACTGAGGCCAACTGATCTTTGAAGGGGATCTAGATGCACTGTCGGAGTATTTGGAGCGCCCGCTCCTGGAATTCTTCGGGGCTCAACTCAATGATCACCTAGGAGGAGATCTACAATGGATGATAGTTGCTGATCTTCGAGGCAAGATGGAAGCACCCCTTTCGGAGAAGATTCAATTCACCGTGAGAGAGAACAACTGGCTAGATGGATTAGCCAGGGCAATGCATGAAGCTCTCGCCCGTCTTTGCGGACAGAACGTCAACCTGATCCAGGGAACTCGCTTTGCTCACTATGCAAGGCGTGATTCTATGGGAATGCCATTGGAGATGAAAAGTCACTCGGAGATGAAGCGCAAAGTGGAGAACCTTTACTTCCTGCTGTATGATAGGCAGAAGGAATTGGATAATGCTCGAGCCAACGCCAACCACAACCTTGCCATTGCCGCCTAGAAGACCCAGACTTTCGCCTTGCTCGTCAAGGATCACCAATCGCTTCGTCGTCAACGCGAGAAGAAGGATCGCACCATTGCTCATCTTCACAAGAAGGTGGCTGACCTCGAGAAGACCATCCAGGAACAATAAGCTCAGCTTGCAGCAAAGGAAGAAGAGGAAGAAGGTCAAGACATCTAGGTAGATATTCACTCATACCTTAGTGATGACAATGACTACCTGGAGGATGATTCCATGGACTTCTACACCGATGATGATGACTCCGACGTCATTGATGATGAATAGATCCACTTGATCACTACCGTAGGAATGAGTTGTACCGGTCCCACTGTATCTTAGCTTACAGAATGGTTCTTAAAACCATCTATTTTCCATTGTGTTGTGGTGTGTGTTTGTATGGTGTGCCTTGCTTGATTGAATGAATGAGAAGGAGTTAGTTTGCCAAACCTGAGTCAAACTTAAAAAATTTAGCTTTTGAAAACAAAACCATGAACCTTAGAACTTTCCCTCTTACCCCTTTATCTATCTCAATCTTTAGATGACTCGTGGAAACCCCGGAGGAAGCAGCTCATTGCAGGACCCGATGCTGCAAATTCTTCAGATGCTAGTTTCCGACCGTGAAGCTAGTAGAGCGGAGTGCCAAGCCAACCTAGCCACCCTGCAACAGATAGCTCAAATGGCCCACAATAATCAAGGCCATGGAAATCAGGATCATCATGGATCCAAGCTCAAGAACTTTCAGAATACCAAACCCCCTATCTTTAGCAAGTCTGAAGACCCATTAGATGCAGATGATTGGTTGCAAACCATGGAGAATAACCTAGAAGTCATAGGAGTTGATGCCATCGAACAAGTACTGTTTGCCACCCATTATCTGGTAGGAGATGCAAGAGCCTGGTGGAATAGCACCCGCACCATGAACCACGGTCAAGTGATGACGTGGGAAGCTTTCAAGACCAAGTTTAGCCGCACCCATGTGCTGCAAGGTTTAGTCACTAGAATGAGAGATGAGTTCCAAGAACTGAAGCAAGGCAGGATGACTGTAGTAGAATACCGTGACAGATTTCTGTCCCTTGCTAGGTATGCACCTGATGAGATCAACACTGAAGCCAAGAAGAAGGAGAGATTCCTGAACGGACTGCATGATGAGATGCAAATGGTGTTAATCAACATCCCTTTTGAAGATTTCGAAGAGCTAGTCAACTCTTCCATCCAGATGGAAGGGAAGATAAACCAAGCCAATGACAACCGCAAGCGCAGAATGATGCACCAGAGTGGATCCAATCACCCTCAGAAGTATCGCCCCAACCCGTCTGCAGGATATGCCCCAAGGAACAATAGACCCCCAATGTTTCGTCCAAGCTACCCCAACCTTAGCGGAGGAAATGTAAAGTCTGGAGGAAACCACAACAACAACCCCGGCAACTCCAACCACTTCAACCGTGCACCGCCCAAGTCCAACAACAACAATACTTCCCCAAGGACTGGAAGCAATGCCGTGCCTGTTGCAGCCAAAGACAAGGCCCAGATTACTTGCTTTGAATGTGGAGTGAAGGGTCACTACTCCAATGAGTGTCCCAAGAAACTTGCAGCCACTACCAATGTGAATGCCCCAGCTCAACAGCAGCGCCCTGTTCAACCCGGAAGAAGATTCGCCCCAGGGAATTCGCTCAACCGCAACGACCGTTTGTTTCACATGAATGCTGAAGAAGCCTAGGAAACGCCAAATGTCGTGCTGGGTATGTTTTCTGTTAACTCAATATTAGCAAGAGTGTTTTTTGATTCTGGAGCATCGCACTCGTTTGTTACAGAAGAATTTTCATGCACTAGTAAGATTCACCCAACCAATTTGAAGCATGTTATGATAGTTCAAATTCCTGGTTCAACCACCAAAGCTAGAAAAATTTGCAAGGTTGTACCTATCAGAATCCATGGTGTAGATTTTTATGCCAATCTAATAGTACTTGGAACCAAAGGTTTGGAAGTAGTACTAGGAATGGATTGGATGTCGATACATAAAGGATTGATCGACTATGCCAAGAAAGCCATAACCATGACTAGTAGCTCTGGAGTATCAGTAGAGCATATATCTGAAACCGTACCCGTCAGCTCAAGTGCAACAAGAGTCTAGCCCTACGAACCATAGACCAAGTCAGAGTAGTCTGTGAATACCCTCACGTATTTCTAGGTGAATTGCCCGATATGCCCCCAGATCGGGATATCGAGTTCATTATTGAACTAATTCCTGGAACTAGACCCATAGCTCAGAGACCTTATAGTATGAACCCATCTGAATTAGTAGAGCTGAAGAAACAACTTGATGCTATGCTGGAGAAAGGTTTGATTCAACCAAGCGCATTGCCATGGAGATCGCCTGTTTTGTTTGTTGACAAGAAGGATGGAGGTAACCGTTTATGCACAGATTACCGGAAGCTGAATGATGTCACCATAAAAAACAAGTACCCACTGCCAAAGATTGAGGATCTGTTTGATCAGTTGACTGGTGCCAGAGTGTTCTCTAAGATTGATCTTAGGACTGGTTATCATCAACTCAAGATTCGTGCAACGGATATTCCAAAGACCGCCTTTACCACCAGATATGGATTGTATGAGTATACGGTCATGTGTTTTGGATTAACCAATGACACCTCTTATTTCATGAATCTCATGAATACGATTTTTATGAACTTTCTGGATAAGTTTGTCGTTGTTTTTATCGACGATATTCTTATCTATTCCAAGTCAGAAGAAGACCATGAGCAACATCTGAGAACTGTCCTTGAAACCCTGAGAGCGCATCAGTTGTATGCCAAGCTAAGCAAATGTGAGTTTTGGCTGAAAGAAGTAGGATTCCTCGGACATATTATGTCGGCAGGAGGAGTCGCTATTGATCCCGCCAAGATCAAAGATGTTGAAGCATGGGAAGCCCCAACCACTCAAACCCAAGTCCGTGCATTTCTCGGATTAGCGGGATATTACCGCAAGTATGTTGAATGAGTTTCGAGCATCGCAAGACCAATGACCCAATTGTTGAAGAAAGACAAGAAGTTTGAATGGACAGACAAATGTGAAGCAAGTTTCCAAGAACTCGAGAAGAGATTGATTTCAGCCCCAATCTTGATTATGCCAGATATCAAGATGACTTTTGATGTGTATTGTGATGCATCCAAAATTGGTCTCGGGTGTCTGTGTTGATGCAAGAAGGCAAAGTCATAGCGTATTTGTCAAGACAACTGAAGCAGCATGAGCAAAACTACCCTACCCATGATCTTGAACTAGCAGTTGTACTGTTAGCCTTGAAGACATGGCGTCATTACCTTATGGGTAACCGCTGTGAGATTTATTCAGATCACAAGAGCTTGAAGTATATTTTCACCCAGAAGGAGCTGAATATGAGGCAAAGGAGATGGATATAGTTAATCAAGGATTATGACCTTGACATTCACTATCACCCCGACAAAGCCAATGTGGTAGCGGTTGCTCTTAGTAGATTGCGGTGTAGATTAAACACCATGATCAAAGAAGCCCAGCCAAGTTTGCATGAAGAGTTGGAGCAGTTTAGAATAGAGCTAGTTAGCAAAGGATTTTTAGCTAGCATAGAACTTCAACCCACTTTGATCAGTCAGATCAAGGAAGCCTAGAAGGGAAATGCAAGTATCGACGGAATCAAGCTTCGTATTCGTACCGAAAAGGTACCTGGATTCACCGAGGATGAAGGAGTTTTGTGGTACAAAGGACGTATCTGTGTGCCAACAGACTCAGAGTTGAAGCAAGTTATCATGCAAGAAGCTCATGATACTCTTTATTCTATCCACCCCGGAGGAATGAAGATGTATTAGGATTTGAAAGAGCAATTTTTGTGGCACAAGATGAAGAGAGAAATCAGAAGCTACATCACCAAGTGTGATATCTGTCAAAGAGTCAAGGCGGAACATCAGAGACCCGTAGGACTGTTGCAACCATTGCAGATTCTATAATGGAAATGGGATTCTGTCGGGATGGATTTCATCACCAGTTTGCGTACCTCTAGTAGGGGAAATGACTCTATTTGGGTCATAGTTGATAGATTGTCCAAGGTAGCCCATTTTATACCTGTCAAGACTACCTACCAGAGTTCAAAGCTAGAAGAGTTGTACATTGCTAGAATCATCAGTTTTCATGGAACCCCCAAGACCATAGTGTCGGATCGAGGAACCCAATTTACCTCTAGATTTTGGCAGAAAGTCCAAGAAGGATTAGGAACCAAGTTGAATTTCAGCACAGCTTATCACCCGCAGACTGATGGACAAACTGAGAGAGTCAACCAAATCTTAGAAGATATGTTGAGAGCATGTGTGTTAGAGTATGGATCAAAATAGGAAGAATGTCTGCCTTTCGCAGAATTCTCATACAACAATAGTTATCAAGCTAGTTTTCAAATGGCCCTATTTGAGTTCTTGTATGGAAGAAAGTGTCGTACCCCTTTGAATTGGTCACAAGTAGGAGAAAGTCAGATTTTTGGACCCGACATCCTACGAGAAGCCGAAGAGAAAGTTCACAAGGTCCGTGAGCACCTCAAGACCGCTCAATCCAGACAGAAGAGTTATGACGATAAGAGACGTAGATATCTGACTTTCAATGTCGGAGATTTTGTGTATCTCAAAGTTTCACCATTGAAGGGAACTCAATGTTTTAGTCTGAAAGGGAAGTTAGCCCCTAGATATATTGGACCCTTCAAGATTCTGAATCACCGAGGAGAAGTATCGTATCAACTGGAACTGCCAGAGGAGATGTCAGCCATCCATAATGTGTTCCACATCTCGTTACTTCGCAAATTCCTAGAAGTGCCGGAGAAGACCGAAGTTTTCAAGAACATAGACCACCGAGCCACCGATATCAACAAGGATCTGACGTATCGTGAAGTACCCATTCGTATCTTGGAAGAAGCCTTTAGAACCACCAGGACCCAGAGTATCAAGTTTCTCAAGATCCAATGGAGCAATCATATCGAAGAAGAAGCCACGTGGGAGCGAGAAGATTACATTAGGACTGAGTTTCCAGATCTCTTTAGTTCCTAGTTTTTCTTAAATCTCGGGACGAGATTCTGTTTAAGGAGGGAAGGTTTGTAACATCCCAAAACTTTAATCAAGTTTATCAAGTTTCTAATCACCCAAGTTAGGGTTAACAAAAACTTTTTAGTATTAAAATAAATATAAATGCATGTGTTTGTTGCATTAGTATAGAATTGTTTGGAAATGCCATGTTTGAGTGATCTAAATGTTGTGAAATGGTTTAAAGGTGAATGACACATCATCTAGACCATTTAAAAACAAAATCCAAAGAAAAAGAAATCAAATAAGAATAAAAGGACCAAATGGTCATTTTGACCATTTTAATCCACTAGGCCACTTTAGGAGTTCCTAGAAGTCAATTCCCAACATAAACAGTTTTAGATCTTTGCACCCCTTGCTAGACCAAGTAAAGATGTACCAAGGCCCACTTTACAAACTTACAAAAACATCCAGCAAGGCAATTCAAATAACATTTGAAATTTGAATCAAGTGTATGTGTTAAGATCACCATTTCTCAAAAACCCACCAAACCAATTCACCTTGACAATTCCCAGCAACCAGAGACTACCAAGCATAAGATCAGATCACACACCAAAAATCTTTGCAAAATTCAAATATAAATTTCTTTCGGCCATTTCATCAAACACTTGGTGATCACAGATAAACCTGCCTAACAATTACTATTTTTTATCAATGTTTTGTTCCCCCTTTTGGCTCTATCCTTGTCCCCTAGTCACCCCAGCACCAACCATAGTATCTAAGCCTAGCCCCCTTCACTGCTGGCGCCAGTGCCAAGCCACCGAGCGCCATGCCCGCCGGTCGAGCATGGACAGCTCCCAGCAGACCGCCCCGGTCTCTCCCGCCATGCCTAGGAGGATCGCCGCACCCTACCGCCCCTCTCTGTCCCTTTCCCAAGCACTGCCAGGCCATGGAACACCAATAGCACGCCGCGCCCACCGTGTCTGCGCCATGCCGAGCACGCGCCAGAGCACCGCGCCCGACAAGCATGCACACGCCGCGCCTCGACGACAGCCCGCACGCACCGCTTCGCCATGACCCCAGGAACCACACAGACATGCCCGTTCGCCGCCGCTTGACCCGCCACCACCATGTGCCGCGTCGAACGCCGCTTCTGCCGTTTAGAGCATGGGACGCGCCTGACCAAATGCCACCGCCCCTAGTTGCACCTTTACGCCGTAGATGACCACGAGCAGACCGTGCACCGTCCGCCTACCTCCGCCCCAACAATAGATGTCTGTACCGTCGCCCCCAATGAGCCACGCCAACGCCACTCGGTCTCGCCGTCGAACTATAAATAGAGGCCACCCCCAACCTCATTATGCACACCATCTCACCCCCCTCTCTCCACTGATCCTTCCACCCAATCCCCGGAGCAGGGCGAGCCGCCGTTGGCCGGAATTTCGTCGGAGCTTGCCGCGACAGAGGAGAAGAGGTGCCGTCGATTGGAGCAGCCCTAGGAGCCACCGCGACCATGCCTAGAACCGCTATCGTCTCCCAGTTCAATCGCCCCCATCGCCACGTCTAGCTGGAGCCCAGGTGAGCCCCCACGTACCCGCACCGTGTCGCGTTAGGGTTCTCTCTCGCCGGAGCTGTTCACCGGAGACGATGAACCACGACCTTAGATCTCGTTCTAATCGTAAGGCTAGGATTGAAGCATACCGGTTCACTTAGATAGAGCCACTGGCGCATGGGACCCCCTGTCAGCAGCCCGCTGTGCCCGTGTAGTGCAGCTGGGCCGGCCCATTTTATTTCCCGCGCTAGCCCACAGATTCAAACTAGTATTTTTCCATTTAGGTTTAAACTAGATTCTGTCCACTTATTCAAAAATCAATCCAGAGAGTTTCCCTTAACCAAAATGCATGATTCAATTTTTTTTAGAAAGATAATTAAAATATCTATCTAAGCCTGTTGGATTTAAGTCATTTGGAGTTAGAGATAATCTATAGCAAAAATAACAAGGCCGAGACTTTTCTACATTCAAACATTTTTCAAAAATTAGCCATAATAGCTTTTGAGTTGATTCCAACTCTCAAAAATCACATTATGTGATACCTATTTGAATATGTAAAAATATATTGGTTTGAATGCAGTGAATTTGGACTAGTACCAAAAGAATGCTATTAGGGCATTTCTAGTCACTTGAAATTGATTAAATAATAAATTTAAACTTTATAAAATGAGACCAACCCTTTAAATCACATTCCCATGTATTGGAATATGTGGTGATGACATGTGTCCACGTGATCCCATATTTTAATTGGAGAATATTAAATCTTAATGAATTTCAATGAGTAGAAATTACTTTTCTCAAATAAAATAATGAAACTAGTTCTTTAAATCTTGTGATGATTGTGATGATACTAGATCATCAAGTGTGTGCCTTATTGTGCTAAATAGACTAGTTAAGTATTGTTTGGTGATTGTGTATCCCGTATTCCTTTATATACGATAGTACCAACCAAGTCTACGAGGAGGAGGAGTTCTACCCCGAAGAAGACGAGGAGAATTTCAATCACTACACCAACCAAGGCAAGCTATTATTGGAAAGCTACTACTTGCAAGCCATCACTAGATGCAAGTTGAGCTAAGCAAGATGCCTTAGGCATGCTTGGGTTATATATTTTGATTTATACCATCCCAAGTTTTACTTGCAAGCTTTACATTCTTACTTTACCAAAGTTCTTTACTTTTAGTATAGATAGCATCAAGAGTATAAAACTTGGCCTACCTAGTAATACTTAGATGTCATTCTATGGCATGAGATTGAAGATTAGAACCCCTCATTAGTGAACACTCTTAACCATAGTGGCTAGTGCTAAGCATAAAACTTGATTACTTAGATGGGATACTTGGTGAAAATGATTATGAAAACCTTGGAATGATGAGTCATTCTATTGAGATGTTTTGACATGTGTTGAGAAACAAAAATGGTTTATGATGATGAAAATGTTGAGGCATGAGCCTTATCCCTTTTACCAAAAACTGATGGTTGGGTTTGGATGCGATACCATTCCAAGTTTACCATACAACCACAATACCTGAATTGGGTACGGCTGAGCCAGAAGTTTATATGTATTAGTATGGGTTCCCTCGCGGGAGAGGTTTGGGCTGAGGCTACCTCTCGATGTTGTCCACCTATGCAGTGCCCAGGATGGCAGATGGTCATGCCTGGGAGGCCAAGCTCATAGGGGAGGTGCCTATACTAGGGTGTGTAATTGAAAGGTTATGATTGATTATCCACATACTAAGTATGATGATTCAGGGTTATCCCTGACGGATGTATCGAATTTTGTGGTGAAAGTACACCACCTCTGCAGAGTGTCAAACTATTCGAATAGCCACGTCCGCAGTCATGGACAGTTGGAGTGGCCATACTGTTCGATTGTTAGATGTTTTCAAAATGACTTATGAAATGAATGGTGACTTTGACTTGACCACAACAGGGTTGTGACTATGAAAACTAAGTTCCCAACTTCAGTGATTTAGAACATTAACTTAGCTTTCTTTATTTCTGAACTCAGCTTAGGTTTCAAATTAGCTTTTGCAAATAAACTTAGAGCTTAGCATTCCTACTAGAACTACCTTATTTGTTAGTGATAGTTTGTGAGTACTTAAAGAGTACTCATGGCTTTGTCCCTGGCTATTCCCGTGGCCAGACTATGAGGAGGACTATCAGGAAGATTATAGCAGGACGGCTACGATAACGAGGATCATCTCCCATCGTGAGCATAGAATGTAACACTGAATATGGAGCCCACCACTATGCTTATTATTCCGCTGCTTGTTTGTACTAAGACTGGATCATGAGATCCTTTATTTGTGTAAGACCTTATTATGGTTTGTAATGGATGATGTACTTTGATATCCAATCTGGTATGTCTCGCAAAAATGGTAATCCTGGGATTGCGATGTATGGCATAATAGGCACCTGGGATTAGAAATCCGGGTGTTGACATCAGCATTCCATCTAGGTAGTTCATCAAAGAACACAATATCATCACGGGACTTCCACTACAACAATAAAAAAATGATAGAAAACCAATAAGTACAAGCAACAATCACCAGTTAGTTCAACCTTTATTGAAAGACAGAACAGACTAAAAAGAGATGAGGAATAATAATGAATAAGTAAAAGGCATAAATAAGAAGAGATGGGTACATAAAAAGAAAAATACAAACAACTTTATAGGAAAAAGAGTGCACTCACTGGTAACTTGCCAAATATCCAGGAATCTGGTCTTCTGTTGCCTTTCTGAATGCATTAAGCTCAGAAAGAGTAACCAAATTTGATTCATTCATGTAAAGCACACGAGGAGTACGAGTATCCTTAGAGTTCAGCTTCCGATTGTCTATGCAATCAAGATACATAAGAAGAGGAGCAAGACCACATCCAGGAATACCTGCCCACTTTGAATCAGCTTTCTGCCAAGCAATAACAGCCTTCCTAAGCTCATCAATAAGAAGTTGGCACATGTTATATTCTTTGAGCTTGAAAACATCAAAGTTTTCAACCATTGGAGCTTCCCTACCAATACGAGTATGGTAACCAGGAAAAATGAACTTGTTATACAAAATTATACCAAAAACTTTCAAAGCAAGATAATCATTTTTAGGATCCTTCACAAGTTCTGCAAGCAAAAGACAAGGATCGTTAGTCTCAATTTGCTTCTGTCTTGAAAAACCAAGCTCATCCTTTAAATCCATCAGAGCTTGATCTTGCATACTATCATAAGGCCTAGGAGGTGACCACTTTCCTAGAGGAAGACCAAAAAGCTTGTGAATGGCATCAATAATTATCTTCAAAATTTTCTGACCATCACTAAGATCCAATATCATGGTGGTAGGGTTAATATTGTACATAAGAAAGCACATCACACGATGGTTTATGTTTGACTTTATCTTAAAATCCTGAATATGACCTATGCCTCCCTCAACAACCTTGACCAAGTGCCTATCCTCAAGCAAGCTAAAACAATTGAGCAACTCCTTCAAGGAAACCCCGGCTGAAGTATTGAATCGATCATCTTTATCATCAGAAGTACTTGAAGCTCTACTCTCCCCTCTCTTTATCTTCCCCTTCCTTTGAACAAGCTCGAAGTATAATTAAACGAAATAATATAACATAAGGGGAAGTACAAGAAGAAACAAACTAAACAAGCAAAAAATAAGTACAACTGAGAAAACATTACAAGTAGTTCAAGCATATTAAAAAAACAAGTTAAACACATTTTAAAGAAAATAAACACAATAAGTAAAACTACGAAAACATCACCAGTAGTTCAAGCATATACAGAAGGCAAGTTCAAGCATACTAAAAGAAACAAGTTCAAAAACATTTTAAAGAAAACAAACAAAATAAGTACAACTGCGCACACATAACGAGAAGTTCAAGCATATACAGATGGCACGTTCAAGCATATTAAAAGAAACAAGTTCAAAATATTAAAAAAACAAAAAATCACGTGCGATGTATCATCATCACCAGTAACATCATCACTAGTTAAAACCATAAAATCAACATCATCCTTAAAACGAACAGACTTGTCCTTGGCCTTGGCGTTGGCATTGGGCTTGGGCTTGGACTAGGCCTTGGCATTGGCCTTACCTTTAGCAGCACCACCCTTGGTGGATGATGTAGGCTCCTTACCCTTAAAACAGAAAGATTTCTCTTAGAAACAGGATTCTTAAAATGCAAACAAAAATAACAAATGAAAAAATATAATAACGCACAACAATTAAAAAGGACCAAAACATACAAAAACAAAAACACACATTCAACTAAAAAGGCAAAGGAATTACAAAAATCACAAACCTGCTTCAAAGTCGACCTAGTGCTCTTCCCTTTACCAAGAGGGCTAGATTTATTTTGTTGCACAATTCGTGGGTTCTTTCTTGTGCTACCTTCAACACTAGAAACTGAAATACGCGGGCTTCTATGAGGGCTCTCCTCTAGTTCCATCCTCTGCTTCCTCTTTTCTACAGCTTCCCTTGGCTTATTATGAGAAATAGGGCTCCTTGCAATAGTACCACTAGTGGGCACAAGAGCAACTGTACCAACATCATCAACATGAACATCCTTCTTCCTCCGTTCATAAGAACGGACTATCTTATGTTTCACCTTCTCTCTCTCAGCAAGAAGTTGACCTGGAACATCAGCTAACTAAGTTATAGGTTCTGTACCATCAACACTCTGAGAAGGTGTTAAAGAAAGTTCCGATGATCCCAACAAAACTTCATCATTCTCAACAACATCATCAACAGATGCGCCATAATTCTCTTGAACAGAAGTTAAAACATATGAAATATTCACATCAACTAATGTAGCTGCAAGAAGTACCAACAAATGTTATGTACAATAGCAAAATGATAAAGCAGTTTAAGCATAGAGAGGTAACAAAGTTAAACGATTCTTAAAAGTACATAGACACAAATAATAACTAAACACTGCACAATCATGAGCAGTTCAAGCATATGAAACTAACAAGTTCAAGCATTACCAGCAGACAAAGTTCAAGCAATTTCTCAAATAACTAGTTATTTTCATAATCAGAAACTAATGTGTAAACTACAATTTCATCTAAACCAACTAAATAACAAGGAAGCACAAGCAGAGCCTACAACAACCATATGGCCATCAATTTCTAGCATCACCAACAACCATGAGTAGTTCAAGCATATGAAACTAACAAGTTCAAACATTACCAACGGACAAAGTTTAAGCAATTTCTCATATAACTAGTTATTTTCATAATCAGGAACTAATGTGTAAACTACAATTTTTATCTAAACTAACTAAATAGCAAGGAAGCACAAGCTGAGCCTACAACAACCATATGGACATCAATTTGTAGCATTACCAACAACAATGAGCAGTTCAAGCATATGAAACTAACAAGTTCAAGATTTACCAGCAGACAAAGTTCAACCAATTTCTCAAATAACTAGTTATTTTCATAATCAGAAACTAATGTGGAAACTACAATTTTCATCTAAACTAACTAAATAACAAGGAAGCACAAGCAGAGCCTACAACCACCTATGGCCACCAATTTCTAGCATTACCAGCAACCATGAGAACTTTAAGAAAATAAAGTTAACAAGTTCAAGCAAATAAAGTTAACAAGTAGGGCCTACGGCCCACATATGGACATCAATTTCTAAACTAATTTATCCAATACATGATGATTTTTTTCTGCATAAAAATAAAATTGCCTTTAGATGCTTGCATAGGAGGGGATTTTTGTGGAGAATCCATGCCGAAAAAGGGCACAACTAGTACGCTCCATAGACAAGAAGATCAAACATCATGAACAAGAACCCTAAATAAACAAAAACAACCATAAATCAGAAATGACGACTCGAAACAGAGGGTTTCTGAAGAGGGAGGGTAGGGGGAGGGGAGGATTTGAAGGAGAGGTTGAGCGGAGAAGTTCCTCTTCACCGCGGCTCGCCCGGAGAAGAGAAGCAGTTACAGTTCACCATGGCTCGCACGGAGAAAAGAAGCAGTTCTGCTTCAATAGTTCCGATTCACCGCGAAAATCAACCGAAGAAGGGGAGCAATTGCGATTCACAACGAGAAAGAGAAGGAAGTGGGCGCATTCGTGGGGGAACGTGAGAAGAGGATGAGCGGATTTGATTGGGAGAAGATATAGTACCTTCCGCGGCGACTCCCCCAAATCCCGAAGCCACCTTCTTCCCCGCCACGGCCCGAGCGACCGAAGGAGTGAGGGACAACGGAGATTCGAGCTCGTCCTTCTTCACCGGCACGAACCTTCTTCTCCAGCGCGGACCAAGCGAGCGAGGCAGAGAGAGACGCCAGGAGCCTCACGGAGAAAGAGGAAGAACTGAGAGCAAACGGAATAACAAACGTGGGGACCGTGGGCGGTTTAACGGCAGCAATGTAGGAGGAGTTACTCCAATCGTCTGGGAATAAATGCAGGAGATGCGGCGTACAAAAAAATACCCACGTCGTACACGGTGGGCCCACGATAAAAAATTCGACACATAAATATATTTTACGAAAGTATACCCGGGCAGTTCAAGCTAAGCATAGAGACAGTTCACCAGTAAGTTCAACCATTCATCCGAAGAAGTTCAAGTCGGTGGAATAGTGCTTATATATATATATATATATATATATATATATATATATATATATATATATATGAAAGATAGTTAGTTGTTTTGTACAAGTGCAATTGCATTTGCTTATAGCAAATCAATATTTTTTGAATAAGTATGCAACCGATGATCATATAAGATCATACTTCTCTTTATTTTTCCAACTTGACATCTATTATAATTGGCGAGACCAAAACAAAATGAGAACACCGCGAGCTCGTGCTCATTCCAAACCAGAACATTTGGAAATTCAAGTTACTATTCCATCGTAACACATGTGCCAAAAAAAATCACCCAAAAGTTGTTTTTATCCCTTGTTGCAACGCATAATCTTGTTTCCTATATTGGTTAAAGTCTTAAGCATGGTGAGGTTCGAGTGTTTTGAAGGCATCTGCCGTGCCTGCTGCGGTTGGTCTGCCTCTACTTCGTGGACTCTTGATAGGCTGCCGCCCGAAGGTGTTACACAATCGCTCAGCAAAATTAGTTCAAAAGAAGAACACGAACACATATTTTTACGTGGAAATACTAACGGGAAAAATCACGGAACGCATGATGGCGTATCACTATAATTAGGAGGAGTATTACAATACACGAGAGAACAAACCCTCTACATGCTATCAATATGGTGGTACTATCTCTATCTAATCTATGACTACCTGGCACTATATAAAGGGACAAACAACTCTCTTTCTTGGTGGACACGAAATAGAGTTGTAGATGTGCTAGATCTAGCATGGTTGACACTCCATAGTCCGTATGGACTCCCTCTGTAGTACAACAGGTACATAGGATTCGGGTCATATTCAACAATCTCCACCTTGAGCCAAAATTCCTTACAACAGCCATAGATAGCATTCAACTCCTTAATTAAAGTCATCACAAGTAAACCTTGTGCTGAAACATCCATTGGACTAATAAATTTTTCATTAAGTCACATTGAGAAAATCAAATGGTAGGTTGTCCGAAAAACAACACAGATGTCAACAAAACAGACAAACAAACTTGCAGTCTTCCATAATACCCGATAAAAGTCTGATTCTATGTCACTAACCTCCAAAAACTGAAATTGCTCAATCATCAAATGACATAAGTTATCATATCTTCCGTGGTGCCTCGAGTGAGCGTGTAGCTCATAGTGCAACAACATCTTAATGCACATAACATTGGGAAGAACTCATCTCATGGAATATGAACGTGCTACAAAAGCACAAACCTCGGCAAACAATGTTCATAAAAGAACATCTGGTACGGAGGACATCTCGTACACCAAAAACTGCCATCTTGTAATGGTTGATAAAAAATCCATGACATGGCCAAGAACTGTCCATGTAGAACAAACATCGAATGAAGGAACCTTCTCAACAAGCAACAAAGCTTAAACACTGCTATAGACCCCTTTTGACTGAACAATATTGTAGTATCTAGAAGAAAAACAATCTCCTCTTGCACCTCAAACTGATCCTCATCACGAACTTGAATAATAGAGACAAAAACCTTCACATGCATAACAACAAAAACTCTAAAGAGAAAATAGTATATGCTAGCTACCAACAGGATTAATAATCATCTCCTTCATTTTTTATGAATTGTGTTCTTCATATAATCGCAACAATATAACATCTTAAATTTGCTTCCATAATATCTCCCATATAAATTGCATTGAATATGAACAATCATAAAACTTACTTGAACTTCCAGCCTTCAAATACGATAACCCAAAAACGAACGAGTAGTTGTAGAACGCCACAAATAAAACCGGCTTAACATTGAACCCAAACAGTAGTACAACTTGGATCTAATTCAACAAAAAAAATAATGATCATCTCAGCGGAAAATCTTCGAACATAGGTGGCGTAGGTAGAACCGGTATTGGGACTGGGATAGACCATGGGTGAATGATCGAGCTGGAGAAACAAATTGGTTCACTTTTCCTAGTGCAGACCTGTAACACCAGTATGAATTGCACCTGTGTTAGAAAGATCCACATCTTGACTTGAACGAATCTTAATAGAATCTATAAACATACGGACAAAATAAAATTAGCATGGAAACATTCCTGGTAGACTTTGCAGTGCACGTAGAAGCTGAAGATTCAAAGTTAATCTTGTTGGAAATATAGCATGGAGAAGTATTAAAATAATTTCGAATTTGTGTGACAACCGAGAAATCTAACATAGCACCCCATATTGACATGGATCTTAAAACCCCCAACTAGAACACGAGAGAAAAAGATCATAAGATTGATTTCTTACAGTGATGCGGCCGAACGTAGATGAAAAAGAGTTGGGGAAGATGAAGCATACAGTTGATGCAGTCGAACAAGAAGAAGTAGCCGTGCGAAGCACTGCCTAGAAACTTTATCTCCTAGCTCCCTCGTGCAGGATGCCAAACGCTATGGAAAGTCTGGAGACTACTGCCTCCCTCGCCCCGCTGCACGGCAAAGATCGACGGCGGCGACAGATAAGAGAATGGTGTAGACTTTATGTATCTAGTGTCTTCTGTCGAGAGGGACGTCTTCCTCTTATAGACTCGATTGGATAACCCCCACCTAGCACGTTCTGCCTATATTCCAGGATCTGCCCTCTGGGTTACCTCCATCACAAACAATCTCCTAACTTCACGTAAACGGGAAGCCTCTCTTCGAGTCGTACATGAGACAAACGGGGGTGGACAAGATAAATAAACTGCTCAGCAAAAAGGTCAAAATAATATGCAATTTTAACGGGCCACGGTTGTGCTTGCCTCGCCAAAGCCCAAAGATCCAAAGTCATAAGTCACACGTAATTAAACGCGAATACATGCGAAATGCGAGCGAGCACACGCGCATGTGGTGTACATTTATTATATCTCTCTAGTCTTTCCAACTAGTCTGACCATGAGAGCCCCCCTTGTAAGCATGTTAAAATCTTGCTCCCTTGGCAATATGGGACTAAACTCCCACAGCGTCCACCCCCTTGACTTCTCTCTAATTTCTAAAATTTATATGGGCCCAATTCTCATATAGGCCCATTTATTCCAACAATCTCCAGCAAGAAGTCAAGGTCTGCACATTGTTATCATTTGGCTTTTATATACCAGCTTTGTAGTATAGACCCGTCTCAGGTTGAGCTATACCTATCACTCCAGGATTCACTCATCTTACAACTAGGAAATGGACAGAGCCTTGAATTTCTAGTCTTGTGTAGAAGATGTTCACCGGGAGCCATCGCTAATACTAGGCTTCCTGGATCCACGCCTAAGGTTTGGAGCATTACGGTCGTGCTCCCTAGTCTTTAATAAGATCATTAGAGATCACCCAAATCTCATGTACTGCAAGCACACAGTTAAGATCACATAGGTGTGTTCTTTCAAGAATACCTTGTAGGACGGTATCTCACCAAAGTGTTTCAGCCTCATAACACATTAAGACTATCAGTCAGCCTCCTATGCAGTACTCAGAGTACCCATCTTAGCGGGAATGGATGAATATATATATATATGTACTCTCTCTCGTTGCTCCAACAACTTGTTTCCCCTTTTCCTTATTCACTGCATCTCCGATCATAAAGGCTAGGTTTCTATTGTCATGCAACTTAGGTGGGTCTCAAACCCATCTCCCTCGATGCTCCATCTATCACCGCTCATGATATCCCCTTTATAAAGGGATCTGCCAGGTTTTTGATAGTGTTAATATAATCAACAACCATCACCCCCTTGTGTCTCAAGTTCCTGACGGATTTGATATGCCGTTTCACATTTCTTGATGATTTCATATTATCCTTTGAACTTTTAACCTTAGTGATCACGGTTTGGTTATCACAGTTCAGAATGATTGCCGGAATTGATTTTTCGACCATTGGAAAATCATTCAAGAGCTCTCGCAAC
This sequence comes from Avena eriantha, assembly GCA_910589775.1. Lineage (NCBI taxonomy): Eukaryota > Viridiplantae > Streptophyta > Magnoliopsida > Poales > Poaceae > Avena > Avena eriantha. The sequence continues at coordinate 106,945,097 of OU342740.1, read as the reverse complement.
CACTCTGCCTCTACTGTGGTTGAGTGAAGTGCTACAAGTTCTGCCTCCATAGTAGACCTTGTTAAGATGGTGTGCTTACGAGACCTCCAAGAGATTGCAACACCTCCAAAAGTGAATATGTATCCACTAGTTTGTTTGATCTCATCTGCATCTGAGATCCAATTAGCATCACTATACCCTTCTAATACTGGTGGGTACCCCGTATAGTGAAGTCCATATGTTGTGGTTCCTCTCAAGTACCTCATTGCCCGTTCTAGTGTAGTCCAATGATCATTTCCTGGATTTGAGTTAAACCGGCTCAGTTTGCTAACAACAATGAAATGTCAGGTTGTGTTGCATCAGCAAGGTACATGAGAGAATCTAGAATTTGAGAGTATCTTAGCTGATCAACCCCTTGTCCTTTGTTCTTTCGAAGTTTTAGACTAGGGTCATAAGGAGTTGGATATGATTTAGAGTCCGCAAATCCAAAATGACTCAAAATTTTATCCACATAATAGGATTGACTTAAGATAATTCCATTCTCATCCTTATGCAGTTTTATGTTTAGAATAACATCCGACTCTCCCAAATCTTTTATATCAAAATTTTGAGATAGAAAGTACTTAACCTCATTTATTACATCCATATCAGTCCCAAAGATTAATATGTCATCAACGTATAAACATAAGATTACACCCTTACCCCCACCATATTTATAGTACACACATTTGTCTCCTTCATTCACCAAATAGCCTGCTGAAGTTAGAGTCTTATCAAACTTTCCACTGCTTTGGGCTTGCTTTAGGCCGCATAGTGATTTCTTTAATCTACACACCAAGTTCTCTTGCCCGGTTGCTACAAAACCATTAGGTTGCTGCATATAAATTTTCTCATCGAGCTCTCCATTTAGGAAAGTTGTCTTCATATCCATTTGATGGACTAGGAACTTATGTGATGCATCAAGTGCAATTAGCACTCGAATTGTAGTCATCCTGGCTATAGGTGAGGAGGTATCAAAGAAATCATCCCCTTCCTTTTGAGTAAAACCCTTGGCCACAAGCCTCGCCTTATACTTTTCAATGGTGCCATCTGGTCGTAGCTTCTTTTTAAATATCCTTTTGCATCCAATAGGTTTACAACCAATTAGCCTTGGACAAATTTCCCATGTTTCATTAGTGAGAATGGAATCTATTTCACTTTGGACAACCTCCTTCCAATCATCTGCATCCAGGGATGCATATGATTCTTCTAGAGTTCTGGGAACGTCATCCACGAGATACACAACAAACTCATCCTCGAAGGTCTTTTCAGTCTGTTGTCTATTACTCCATCTTGGAGCTACTTCAACATCATTCTCCTCATTGGAAATTTCAGGAACTACCAAAGGTGTGTTTTCAGGTTCATGTTCTGTTTGTAAAGTAGGTTGACTAGTGGATGCCCTATTTTTCTTGATGGGAAAGATTGTCTCAAAGAAAGTAGCATCCCAAGATTCAACCATGGTGTTAGTGTGTACATCTTGAATTTCAGATTTCACAACCAAGAATCTGTAGGCATTACTAATATGAGCATAACCTAAAAAGACACAATCAATAGTTTTAGGTCCCAATTTCCTCTTCTTTCATGCTGGTACGTTAAACTTGGCAAAACAACCCCATGCACATAAGAAACGAAGAGTTGTCTTCTATCCCTTCCATCCTTCATACAAAGTTATTTCTCCTTTTGATGAGGGAACTCTATTTAGAGTATAACATGTCGCCAAAGCATCCCCCCACCAAACTTGGTTAAACCAGAACTATCCAACATGGCATTTCACCAAGTCCGTAAGTCTTCGGTTTTTCCTTTCAGCCACTCCATTAGATTGGGGCGAGTAGGGAGGGGTTACTTCATTGATAATTCCATGTTCCACACAGAATTGAGTGAATTCATGAGATACATACTCCCCTCCTCTGTCTGACCTTAAACGTTTGATTTTCTTCTCCATTTAGTTTTCTACTTTAGCCTTATAAATTTTAAATCAACTCAATGTAATCCCTGGACCTCACGTTTCTAAATCAAAAGCCGGTATAACCTGAATCAAGGGAGGACGTACTACCGTGGAGGTCTCAAGGCCGCCCATAAGAAGGTCGCAATGGTAGGGCACGGTATCGGCCAACCATCCACCTAAGTATTCATGGTTATAGCTTCGAGTGCGAGAAACGTGACCGGTTGGCTACAAGTCTAACGTACATAAGTGAGTATGTACGCCCTAACATACAAGAGTACATCGTACCAATTCCATCTAAGATAAATAGAAATATATTGCAATGTCATTACAGAAAGATCCAAATCATATAGATAGTAGTAATAATGTTTTTAGGATTATATCCTCATACATAAATCAACATAGTATCAAGCAGAAGTGGAAGACAAGATCCGAGTACGGATTAAGAAGCAAATCAGCATAAGCCAAAAAAATAAGCACGTTCCCGCTCACAGATCTCAGAGATCTCCATCCCCGTAATCTCTACACACGAGGTTTGTTGCCTCCTTCGTCAACCTTGTCGACGTAGTAGCCTCCATAGGGGTATACCTGGCAATTTGATCAATATTTATGGTGTGAGACCCTAGGGCACTTAGCAAGTATTTATGCATCTAAATGGAACAACCTAGGGGTGATGCAATTGCATCGAAAGATAAATAAATAACAGTTTTATAGAGACACGCTACACCATCTGCTCAGCCAGAAATGAACGAATGCTCATTAATTAGAAACAACAGTTATATAAGTAACATAAATAAACATCGCTCGCCCTCCTTCTCTCTTACCGAACAAGAAGGCGGATGAACATCCCATCTGTTGGCAATTTTATTAACCATTCCCCGAGTGTTGCACTATTTACTAGTCAATATTTAGTCATGGTGCTTCAATTATAGTTCTAATGATTGAGAAACTATGCTCCAAGTCATCCATAACCGCGGACACGGCTTTTAGAAAGATTTATCCCACATGGGTGCACAAATAGCAACACATGCACGATTAACCTCGGGAAGAACCAAATAAAAAGCAACGCGGCCTGACGACAAAGCATTCACATGATTCCAATATTATTTCAGGGGGTCACCCCACTAAGCTACCCGCCACGAAGTCGGCCAGCTCCGCGATGGATCCAGGGTGTGTGGCGACGACTGTAAACAAATAGGAACCCGAAAGTGTGACTGGGCTTATCGATATAGCGAAAATGTGGCACAATCCCTAAACAGTACAGGCGCTCTACGTGTAATAGTAAATACAAAATTAAAGCATGGCATAAGTACATGATATTAATAAAGCCCTAAAGTAGTTTGTGTCCCCAAGAAATAAGATGTGAATCAAGTTCAGGCTAAGGGGATTCCTGGTACCACATGCGGATAGTGCGATAGTCAAGGAACAGGAATCATGTACTCAGGTCCTACAGTAAACAAGTGAGCATGGAAGAACCAAATGACAGCTATTGCCTACTAGTGCCTCTTTCTTTAGTTATCCCATTACTACACAGTTTAAGTTGTTTAGGTACCTTGTTATCCAAAGACTCACACAAACCCTACACAAGCAATTCTACGACTTGCATGGCTCAAACAATTTCTATAGTAATGTCTCATAGGATTGATGGTACAAGATTCGGTGGTGTTTAAAAGTAAAGGCTATGCAATAATTGTTATTAAATTTAGTGTAAACGTGACTCAATGATACAAGAGTAAGATAGAAGTATAGGTGCTATATGTAATGCAAGGACGAGAAATTGCTTTCCTGTCGGATCAACAGTAGGGTAACCGGGATCCGGGTAGTACTCTTGGTTCTCCTGGTAGTTCCCTTGCTAGGCGTCTATCCAAAATAAAAACAAACACACAAGAGCCATAGTAAATAAAGTGCGCAATCGTATGAATATATGCAACAAGCAAACAAGGTATGCCATGATGAAATGATGCACAATTTCATGGTATAACATAACATGGCATGGGTGAGGTGTGGGGATAATAAATCACTTTAATTAATGATTTAGGCATATTTTACTCCCATAAACCTTGCTTTTTTAATATTTATATGATGCATGTTTCAATTGATATCACTCGTCGTGCAGATTGATTCAAACATATTATTTGTTGAATTTGGCGTTACGGAATTAAAGTTATAATCTTATTAAGAAAATGGCATATAATGGTAATTATTAATTCAGAAATTTTAATTGCCCAAGAAATATTTTAACTAGCAAATTCATATTCCTAACATTTTTCTAATCATAAAAAATATATCATTTGTATTATTTGGATTTGTGAATTTAAAACAATATTTAAATGCAAACTAATTTAAATGGGGCCAAAAGTCAAACATTTGACTAGTTAGAGTTGACTCTGGTGATATTTGAATTTAGGTTTGAATTCATATTTGAAAGTCATTCATATTTCATTTAATAATTTTTCCAAATTCAAAATAATTTAAAAGATATGAATTTATTTGGATATATTCTCTATTCTAGATTTTATTTGAATTAGTAAAACAGGTAGCAACTTTAGTTACTCGGGCTAACTCTACCCGAGCCACATACAAGTGGACCAGGGATGTTGTGGGTCTACTCTCGCACGGCCAGCGGAGGCGCGACACGTGGGAGATCCGAGGCCGCTTGTTGTTTTCCTGGAAACCTGAGTACCTTTTCATAAAAGTGTAGGCCGGATCTGGTTAGTGCAGCTGACAGGTGGGGCCACAGAGGGACATCGGATTTAGCAACAAAAGAGGCAGGGGTTAAATGCAAAAGGTTCCCGGAGCTACTCTGAACTATTTTTCTTCTCCCTACTATGTTCTTTGACAAAACTGAATGTTCCACGACAACAGACAAAAATGGGCTCGCTGGGGCTCGATCTCGCGACGCGGAGGTGCAGCCGGCGACACGGAACCGTTGCGGCCGGTGGCGTTCTAGGGGCTGGGTTGGGGCAAACTAGTGCGGTTTGGTGTAGCATACCACCATTATGTGTAATAAATAACATATTTGTGAGCATTGCAGGCCTGCATTTGAACCAAGGAAATTTCAGATTGTAACTAAGAAAACAAAAATCCTAAACCCTAGTCTTCCCTCTCATTTAAATCAATTCAAAAGGAAAAGTACAAAAGTTATGGTGCCCAAATTGTTTATGAGGGCCCCACAGTATTTTAAAGGTTTACCAAAAGTGTCTTTTTTAAATAACACCAAACAGATTTGAATTCAAATGCAAAGGGAAAAGAGAGAAAACTATTTGGAAAAAAGAAAGGATCTCTCCCTCCCTCTTGGGATCTCCATGGCCCGAAGCCCTCCCTCCTCTCTCTCTCTAACCACCGCACTGTGCACCCAGCAGTAGCCTGCTTTGCAAGCTTTGGCACGACCCGCTTCAACCCAGCCTTGGCCCATGTGCATCCTAACTGTAGCCCAGTCCCTGGTCCATACCGATTCGCTTTGTTTCTCCTTTCTTCTTCCTCAGTGATAGAAGGATGGCGACGAGGAGCAACTGCATGTCACGGCCGATGCCATCGGCTGCCCACCCCGCACCATGATGACCGCCGCCGCCCTCTAGTGCCTTCAAGACCCCCTGGCCGCCGCTGAAGAGCCCTAGCCATGCCCCACTTCCCCACTTCCTCTCTCTCTCTCTCTCGCTTCCTCTGAACTGGCTGAAACCCTAGACGAAGCCGTCGCTCGTTGTCGTCACCGTGGACATCCCCGCATCTCGTCGTTTGCCCCGAGAACTCCGCCTCATCGTCCTCAACCTCCTCGTGAAGCCACACGAGCTCGGAAGCCCCCAGCTCATCGGAATCGAGATCGATGCAGTGCCAGCCGCCACATTACTCGCCGTCGATTCCCCTCTGTCTGTCCCCCTCTGGCCACGCCGTCCCCTCCATCGGCCTCTTGGTGAGCTTGCGGTGCTCAGGCGCCCTTCCGTTTCCTCCCTCGCCCTCTGGTTCGCCATCACGCCGTGCGCCGCCTTCGGCCGCCGCGGGAGCTTGCCGTCGGAGATGCTCCGGTGACCTTCTTGCAGCGGCGCTGCCAGCTTTTGGCTCAGCGCGAAGAGCCGAGTCGAACGCGTCCCCTATCGTAGCCCCGCATCACCTCTAGCGCTAGCCCCGCGCTCGATCTGGGAGGTCCTCCATTGATGACGTCAGGGTGACATCATCATGATGTCATAAATCCCTTTCTTTTATTTAAATGTTTAGGAAATTGTTTTCTAGAATTAATAAATATCCTATGGGCCCTACCTGTCAGGGTTTTAATCTTTTCAGAAAATAATTTCTGTAATTAATAGAATCCTGACATTTGGCTCCAGGTGGAAAATAATTTATAATATTCCAAAATTGTTTATTTATTTTTAGAAGGATTTACAAATGGTTTTAAATTGGGAAAATTCATAATTAATTCATTTTAAATCAGAAAAATGTGTATAATATATCAAATGTTCAGAAAAATGAGCCCTACCATTTAAAAATATAAGCATTCATATTCATACAACTATGGACAATATTTTACATAGAGGAACACCGACACCCCCTAAGTACCATGGGTTCGATGGTTTGTCCACCTAGGGCATCCCAAACCCATCTAAATCGATGTGGCACCTAGGGCTGTCATAATACATGCAATCCGTCATATCATCCATATTGTATGAGCATTGCACATGCCATGTGTTGATTGTTGCTTCTTCTTTCCGGTGTTGGTTCTTCGTGAATAGGAATCGAGCTCGAACCTGAAGTCAATACCACCAAAGAGCACTACCGTTCTAACGAGAGACAAGGTAAGCGTAGCCCCATCATTCTGAACCTATGTTTTCAAAGTATTTCATTCCTTCTATATGCATACGATTCCAATGTGGTCTTTTGTTCTAAGATAGAGTATCCTATCTGTTGCATGTTTTCCTTTGTATACCAAGATACCGCTCCATCGCCCCTAGCATAACTAGGGTTGAGCTTATGAGCGTTGCTAGTGCCATATATCAGTAAAACTTAGCCATGCATAGTAATCCAAGACCGATCCATCCAGACGATGCATTGGAGATGCGATGAACCTAAGATGATGCATTGAAGATACGATGAACCTAGTTTGACAGGATGTTGAGATATGACCAGAGGTGGTTAATAGACATGCTAAGGCAGGTATGGGAGGCCACGTCGAGTGTGGTTTTTGTAGTCCCATTATAGACACCCTTAGGACCTAAGTTCTCGCCTCTTGAACCAAGATGAGCATACAACCATACGGGGGCCTAGAAACCCCCTCGACTGACTAACTTGCCTAGTAGATTCCATGAGTCACATAGTTCGGGTGTTCCATTCGGCATATGCATTTTGGAGGTTCTATAGGTGCATGGCATAACAGCTAGGTAAGCGTTGCAGGGAACAGGAGAGGCACGGCCTTCGTAATCTTGAACCCAGTTCACATCTCTAGGGACCAGCTTCGAGACCTGACCCGTTACGGCGGCATCTCCTTAGGGCGTGACTCATGGTCTCGGCAAAATCAAGGTAAAGGTCGTGGTCAACCACCCTCTGCTGGCCTTCCAAGGAAGAGGGCTAATAATTTGGCATCAAGAGTCGATTAGTTTGTGTGGGTAAAGTTGTGCACCCCTGCAGGGTTATAATCTTTTTGAAAAGTCGTGTCCACGATTATGGATGACTTGGGAACGAATTCTATGATCATGGAGAACTAAAACCTAATGTTAAAACTTGGCAACTAATGATTGTTCTAGAATTACTTCCTCCGGGTCCTTTGTGGGGGTGTTCCGAGTTGAAAGGTTTAGACGATGATGAAGGCGATTTGTAAGGGCTAGAGATGTAGTCTTCTTACCCCTTTTGAAATGATCTGATTAGACACGCCTCTTCTCTCATTTGTTTTCAAACAAAGCTGGCTTTTGTAAAGTAACCACATAAAGCCTTTCTGAACAAAGCATGTATCGTAGGTTATTAAGTCTTGCTTAGTACATCCTATACTCAACCTTGCCTCGTTGATGTTTTTCTACAAATGAGGCTATTCCAACCGAAGGTGGTTTCTACGTTGATGTCAACAAGTAGTTGGGGTTCCTGGGCAGCAGCCTAGGATCTATGGAAGGGTCGTTTGCTTATCTCTATGGCCTCTCAGGCCCTTTGCTAAGTTTTTTGTTTAGAACAATGTATTTGCTTCCGTTGCTTGGTGTTTGATGAGTCTCTGACCTCTGGTTTGTAATACTTGCTTGTAGCTCTGCTAAGAGCATACCTTATTAATGTATGGTTTGTATGTTGTGTAATGTTACCAAATTATTTCCTGCACGCTTTGAGCTCGAGGTTAGGCTTATGTCAGATGAAGATCTGGTATTTGTTTAGCCCTAATCCTGGGTCGTGACAGATGTTGGTATCAGAGAAGGAATGCTTGTAGGAAACCCTTCTTACTGGTCGATGTTGAGTCTAGTACTTGTGAAAACAATTTGAAAGCTAAAATTATTTTCAAAACTCTGAATAGGACTCTTTTTACTCCTTACCCAGGGTGGTTCTATTGCTGAGTTATCTTATCTTGTTTGGTTTGAAAAAATTTCACTTCTCGTCTATCATTTCAACTTACTAGGATCTACAAGGCTTGGGTTGTTTCTTCTAGTACTCTTTATCTAGTTGCAAAGCTCAGAGTTTCTAAGATGTATCTAGGCATCTAAATAATTGTTTTTAACCTTGCTGTGGATGTTTGGAATTCAACTTCTCTCTTCTCTTATGATTTGTTGGTATCGTACCATGTTTGCATTCCATGGTTATGGTTTGTACTTAAGTGGGTAGCATATATGTTTCGTATGCTTGTTCTACTACCATACTTGGTTTTATGATGTGACCTCAACTCATATGGTCGTTTCTACCGTGACCATTCGATGTGGTTCATGTCATCTTTTGATGTACTTCTCTTGGTGATCCAATCTCACAGGTTCTATTTTCTCCTTAGGATGTCTTCCGGTACTCGTGGTTCTGTTGGTCGTCGAGGCCACAACAATTCTGATGAGGAACTTCCGCCACCTCCCACAATGGCCGAGGTTCTAAAAAATATTGAGACCAACCGTCTGAGGAATGGACGCCTTCTCGATCGTGTGGCTCAGAACACTGAACGTCACCCCGACGACTATGTCACCCTTGGGGATTTCATCTGCTCATTTTCTCCAATCTTCAACCACCCCAAGGAACCTCTTGATGCTGATGATTGGCTTCACACAATTGAATGCAAGTTCAGTGCTCTTCGTGTTTGTCAGAATGATCGTGTCAACTTTGCTACCTATTAGCTGGAAGGTGAGGCTGGTGTTTGGTGTGATGGGTATCTGAGTATGCAAGCTCAAGGACATGTTGTCACCTGGGAGGAGTTTGTTGCAGCATTTCGTGCCTCCTATATTCCTAAGCCCATCATGGATCTCAAAAGGAGGGAGTTTTTGGATCTGACTCAAGGGCGTATAGATATTGAAGCATATGGGCATGAGTTCACTCGCCTGGCTAGTTATGCACCCAGGGATGTGACCAATGATGAAGATAAGCAAGAGCTATTCCATAAGGAACTTAGTCCTACAGTTTGCTGTGAGTTGCTGCCTTTCAAGTTTAGAACCTTCTAGGAACTGCACAATCAGGCTCTTACCCTAGAGCATGGAAGAAAGGAAATGGAGGTTTGATGGGTCAAAATGTAGAGCTCGTTGGGAACCCCACGAGGAAGGTATGATGAGCACAGTAGAAAGTTTTCCCTCAGTTATGAAACCAAGGTTATCGAACCAGTAGGAGCAAGGAAACACCTCCAAGGTGTTGTTTCCAACTTGGAATCCTGCACAACACAACCATAGAACTTAGCCCCCAACTTAAAGTGAGGTTGTCAATCTCACCGGTTTTGCTGAAAACAAAGGATTAAACGTATTGTGTGGAAGATAGTAATAGCTTATAGAAAGTAAAAAAAATAGTAAATAGTAGATTGTAGATTGATGGTAAAAGAATGGACCGGGGTCCATAGTTCACTAGTGGCGATTCTCCTTAAGATAGATGACATGTTGGGTGAACAAATTATAGCGGGGCAATTGACAAACATCGAGAAAACATACATTCATATACTAATCATCTTGACTCCTATGAGATTTGATTGGGAATTACAACATTATACATAGACCGTAATCCAACTGCATCTATGACTAATAATCCACCTTCAGGTTATCATCCGAAACCCCTCTAGTATTAAGTTGCAAGCAACAGATAATTGCATTAAGAAAAGTGTGTAAAGTAAATAATACGATTATTCTATGAACAAAGGATTGATATTTTATCCCTAGTAGCAACAGCACATCTAGTACCTTAGAGATTTCTGTCACTTCCCAAGATTCCTAGAGGCATGAACCCACTATCAAGCATAAATACTCCCTCTTGGAGTTGCTAGCATCTACTTGGCCAAGATATCTACTAACAACGGAAAGCATGGAAGATCACAAATAACAAAGACATGATAGAATCAATAATCAATCTGAAATAGTATCTCAATATCCATCAGATCCCCGCAAACACAACATGTAGGATTACAAATAGATGATCTTGATCATGAACAAAGCTCACAAGATCTAAAAATGATAGTACAAAGGAGGAGAACCAACCATCTAGCTACTACATGGACCCGTAGTCCAGGGATGAACTACTCACGCATCACACCAGAGGCAGGCATGGTGATGAAGAAGGCCTCCAGCGTGAACTCTACCCTCTGGCAGGGTGCCAGGAAGAGCTTCAGATCCCTCCAGATCTAGGGACGGAGATGACGACGGCTACAGACTCTTTCGTGGAATTTTGATCGGGTACTTAGGATTTTCATCCCGAGGGGTCTTTATAGGCGGAAGGGCAAGGTCGGTGGAGCACCAGGGGGCCCACACCCGGTGGTGGCGCGGCTATGGCTGGCCGCGCCACCCTAAGGTGTGGCCGCCCTGGTTCCCCGCTTCGTCTCCCCTCCGGACTCCGTGTTGCTTTGGGTAAAATATTGACTTTGGCTTTTCCGAGAATATTTCCTTACTAGCTTTTCTAAAACCAAAAACAGCAGAAAACAGGCAACTGGCACTGTGGCATCTTGTTGATAGGTTAGTTCCAGAAAATGTGTAAAAATACTCCAAAGTGTGGACAAAACATAAGAAAGTAGATATAAAACAAGCATGGAACTTCAAAAATTATAGATACGTTTGCAACGTATCAACATCCCCAAGCTTAACTCCTGCTCGTCCTCGAGTAGGTAAGTGATAAAAAGAAGAATGATTTTTGAGGTGACATGCACCATTTGATCAAGGTATTTATAACATTGATAGCTAGGATCATAGTACTTTAACATAGCATGAAAGATATAGTTCTAACAATAAGACATATCAACTATGTTGTAACATGAAAAGGTACAAACAAAAGATTCATGAATAACAATGCGTTGAAAGACATTTGTTTGTTTCACATATAGAAAACATAATGAGAATGGTATTCAGCTTGTGCATCATAGTGTAGCAAAACATAAATTCATAGGACACCTTCAAAGTTCATAAGGGTGACTAGATATAAATAGTTTAACAACAAGCAATATCAAAGTTATGAATCAATCAACAAGTTTTGGGACAATGCACATTAAACTAAAAATGACCACTATGCTCTCTTAATAGGTGCATAAAGATAGAAGATGGATACTCAACATAAAAGTAAAAGAAAGGATCATCATAGAAGGAAGCAGGGATTCAAGTCTGATAAAGAGCTTCCAAAAATTATGGTATTTTATTAGCTTTCAGCTCTCATTGCCCCTATCATAAGCATCTTTTAGGTGATTAAGGTTAAAGTGAACAAATATGAGGATATGCTTGACAAGTTATAAGCTGAAAATCTCATGCCCCTTACTTACGAAGACCGTTCCTCATGCTACTCAAGTTTAGTCACAAGTAAGTTCTGGTCATTGTAAGTACATGTATATCATAGAGAACCGCCAATGGGGTACCCCTCGCCCGATGATATGGAAGATTCCCCATATCAAAATGACAAGGCAAGCAGACAATGAGCATCCTAGCAATCCTTTTATTTCCTATTTGCATAGGCTTCTCTTTTTTTTCCTTTTTTTCTTTCCTGTTTGCATAGGCTTCTTTTTTTATAAAGAGGATGCTTCATAGATTGCTCACTATGGTTACGCTGTAGGTTTCCACCATGATTAGGCATGGCTTAGACCAGACGCCCAGGCGTTTCTCTAACACATATACGAACTCCATGAGCCTTACAAGCTCCCATTTCATTTCACACCGCCAGGATCCATAAGAAAAAGAACATAATATCAACTAAATAAAGTGCAATGTTGAAAGCGTTCCCATGATAACATGGTTCTGCTAATTCACAACTTACAAAACGCAAGCATATATGCAACATAGATGGGTGTGGGGCCCCCAGATTAATCCTCTAAGAATCCATGTCATGCATACAACCACAATCCCATGATCAGTTAGTCGTGGCACGTAACAGACAAGTATCAAAGTAAGCATCCAATACATAACGAATACATATCATACCTTAGTTGCCATTATGGCTACATCGATCAACATCAGCAGAACTTCATTAAGCGCAGAGACCGAGCCATGCCTTAACCTACAGGCACCTGACTAGGAGAACATCCTAGCTCGCTTAGCCGTCAACTCCATCCTTTTCTTGATATCTGACCAAGTTAATAGCCAAGTACAATGTCAGTGAGTACTTTGAATGTACTCACAAACCACCTAAGGAATTAATAATTACAAGAGGATATGCAATATGGCTGTGGTAGTAGGAGGGCTTCAAGAGAGGTTCTTTTCTGAAATAGTTTCTCTTGTAGATATAACATCTCTATATCTTTGTTGAAAACTTTTGTAAAACATTTTGGAAACCTTTTTGAGAAGTTTTGTGAACACTAGGATTGGGGTACCCATTTGTTCCCGTCTTTAGGTCGTCCCACGACCAAATTCCTTTCTCCTCCTTCCGACCATCCCATGGTCAAAAACCTTTTTCCTTTACGACCATCCCATGGTCAAAACATTTCCAAAGCCATTTCTTTTTCTGAAATCCTTTTTGAAAACAAAACCAGCACCGCTCTACAGAAACCTTCCCAACCGTCCATGACCGTGGACACGGCTATTCAAATAGATTTACACTCTGCAGAGGTTGCGCACTTTACCCACACCATCCGGGTACACTACCCTGATCTACACCGATCGTGGGTCGAGTATTCGATCAAGACTCTCCGGATGCCTACTCCAATATAAGTTCCTACCCTATGAGTGTTGTTCCCCTCAACACTGGGACATCGGGTATCGAGGACCAACCGGAGCACATTTTTCCACTTCCCAAGTGTGCGCTTTCAATGAGGGGCTCATAGTAACGCGTGGAGGCCCGCAGACCCTTTGTCCCTTCTCCAGGTCAATGTCCCACATGGACCCTTATGTGAGAAGGCCCACCCTCCAGGGATTTTTATCCCCTGTAGTTGTTGCCAGGCAGCTTATACCCGAATAGACAAACATCAAATCCAGCCCTGTCCCATTCCAGAATAATGTGGTTGCACAGGGTTAATTGTTCTAGCAAAACTGCAAAGAACCGGGTGCGTTTTCGTAACCCTTTTTCCTCCACCTTTCCTTCAGCATTTCTTAAAACAAAACCTTTTTCTTTCTCAACATCTCTTGGGAGGTCCCACCTCACCAAGGTTTTATCATAAAACTTTTGGTAAAACTTTTTCGGGGGTCTTCCCATCCTCTAGTTTTGCTTCAACTAAAATGGGGTCTCCAAAGGGGTATGGTGTAATACACCATCTATCATACTAGGGTTAAATAGGTGTCATCAAGAGGAATGTAATTAATAGTACAAAAGCGTAATGGTTTGGAGAAGCCAAGCCACTACCAAGTAGAGATCATCATATAGTAAAACAATGCAGTTTTCATAAAGAAGTAGATAAAACATGCATAAGTAAGATAGTAGGACAAGTCTTATGAGCAAGAAGGTGGCTTGCCTGATGATCAGCATATGGCAATATGTCCCTGGACTTCTTCTTTAGATAACCAAGAATACCAATACCAATAAAAATAAGATCTCTTCTTCTCGGCGTCAATACAAGCGCAACTATCGTCATCATCGAGTATACATGCAAACAAGCAAGACCACAATCAAAACAAGGCATAAAAGTGGACATTAACACAACAAGAAAGTGGACAATACAAGTATAATATTCAGTAGGTTTTGAGTAGTTGAGTTTAGAACCATTGCAAAAACCCTAATTGCAGTGGTGGGATTTCCTTTATCCGGGAAATGGTCAAAACCACTAATGAAGGGGGTTTGGGACCAAGGCCTGGGTAAGTATGGTATCAATGTGCAACCAGAATACCATCAGGTAGGTTTTGACAAAACAAGACCAACAAAAGTGGTTTCATGATTTTATCACTTTTCTTTAATTTCTTATAAATTTTCTAGTGATAAAGACTCTAGTTTTAGGAAATAATTCATCAGAAATGTTCTGTATGTCCAAAAATCATTTCCTTGGGTGGTTAGGTAAGGCTTGAGGTACTTGTTCACTGAGAGTTGGAATCATGTCAAAATAATTACCAGAATGCCCTCAAGAAATCCCCAAAGGCAGTTTTGGAGCTGTTTTGTCTTTTTAACCAGATTAATTCTACAAAAGCTTTGGATATTATTCCAAGGGGAAATTATAGGTACTTTGAGTACCTTTCTGTAATTATTGGAATCACCCAATTTGGGTATCAAGAACTACTGGAGTGGTTTAATTAGTGAAATGAGTCTACACAGAATAGTTTAATTCATTAAAATTGAACTAGAGCTCAATAAAATTTGAGCTGCTGGAGTGGTTTAATTAGTGAAATGATAGATGTTGATATGTAGTTGTACTGGGAGTTGGAAATGAGTCAATACCTCCGTTGGTTTGACCTAGAGAATTTACCTAAGGCATAAACTAATAGTTTTTGTTAATTTTACTATAGACAAACTACTATTCACCTTGGCATGAGGCCTAGGCTAATATATTGGTATTCACATTATCTACCAGAGTAGCTTTGTTTCATTACATTTGGTTAAGTATTACTACCAGGGAAATTTATCAATTGAAAATGACACTATGGGGTAGATTAATTCTCAGAAAAAGTACCAATAATATTTGGCCAAGTTTCTGGTACTACATGATAGATAAAACAAGGTATACGACTATAAAAAAATAGACCTGGGAGATTCAGGTAGCTTTTAATTTTCAAAATGAATTAAACCAAACAACTATTATATCAGGTTCTATGAATTAAATAAAAAAAGAGGAGTCTCGGGTTGTTTGGGCCAGATCTGGGGGAGATGGGCCTTGGAGAGGAGATTTGGCCTACGACGGAAGGGCATGTGCGTGGGGCGCGGTGGGTTTGAAACTGACACGCGGGGCCCGATGGTCATAGGAAGGCAGACACGAAGGGGTAAGAGGGGACGCATACCGTCTGATTAAGTGAAGATGGACGGCCCCGCGTCGTCTTCATCCCCGTGACAGACCACTAGCGAGGGAAACCCTAGGCAGGGCGCCAGCAGCACAGTGGTTTAACTTGGCGGTCCTTCGGTACCAGTGAGGTGATAGGGAGGAGCGTCGCGACGTGGGCTCTCTGGAGATGGGAGGCATCGATGTTCTCCACGTAGGGAGCTTGCTCGCGCATGCGCACCCACGGAGCACACTCGGGAGGTTCCTGATGGCGTTGCCTAGGGTGGTCCCGTGAGAAACAAATATAGTGGTTAGGTAGCCCGTGCTCGATCGAGCTCAAGGAGATGACATGCAGCGCGAGGGGTGCAGAGGAGAGAGAGCACCTAGCTCGACTTTTGGAGATGACCGAGAAGGGAGGTTCTTCCTCTCCTAGGACGAGATAGGGGCGAGGCTCTATGTGGGGATTAGTGGAGGTGGAGAGGTTGCGAGGGAGAGTGGAAATGAGGCAGGGGGAGTGTTTCCTGGACTCTAGCCCTTTTTAACCCAAGGAGTGTGGTGCTTGGTAGACCTGACTCATGGATCTTGGGGAGGGGGTGCTGGCAGGGGATTGGTTCTCCAGGGAAGTGGAGCTCGTGCCGCGGTGGTCAAGGAGGGCAGAGGGAGGCTCTAGGGTGTGGTGTGCTGCAGGACATGCAACCCCACTTGCTCTTTGGCCAAGGAAGAAATTATGGAGGGAGAGGAAGCTAGGGAGAGCTAAGGTAGCTTCAAGTGGTGCAGATGGGAGGGGTGTGGGGCCAGGGACACGACCATTGGGAGAGGTGAGGCGTGCTGCAGCTGTTGTGGCAATAAAGGTTGAGATACTCCTTTATGCCAAGATCTTCTCCTCTCCTTCTTTTAAGCACAAAATCCAAAAGGGAGGGCTACCGTGATCGTGCTACAGTATAATTCAACCAGAGGGGTTCATGGTGCTGGATAGCAGTGCTAGTGAACCATTGATAAGGATTGGTGTTGGTTTAACTCAATGGTTTTGCTAGTTTGCCAACTTTGAACAAATATATAGCTATGAAGGAGTTTTGAGAATTTGAAGATGGCACTGATGTGTAGATAGGGTCAAAACATAGCCCTATGAATTGTTTGATATTTTTCAGATGATTTTTGGTTCACTTGGAATTATTTATTCAAAAAGTGCAGAAATGGTTTATAGAAGCTCATTTGATAAATTTACATTGGACATATGGGTTTTTTATGTGAGAT
The DNA here is from genome assembly GCA_910589775.1 of Avena eriantha. NCBI lineage: Eukaryota > Viridiplantae > Streptophyta > Magnoliopsida > Poales > Poaceae > Avena > Avena eriantha. Next base: position 106,928,445 of record OU342740.1, on the reverse strand, counting down.
GATTCTAAATATGAATCCATACCTTGAGGAATTTTCCCATGATTTATTGGGGATTAAAAGTATTTAAAACTATGATTATTCCATTTCTACCATTTAAGAGAATAGGCAAAAAGAAATAATAAAGCTCTTCAAAAATATTTATTTTTGAAGTGGGAATATAGGGTATGATATATGGGCCTCAAAAGTGCTTAGAGTTGGGGAAGTTCTTTGGAAAAAACCAAACATTCCCTTAGGAAAGGAGTTTTGGAGATTTTGTCCATTAAAGAGAGCAATTAGATTTGGAGGCATAATAATTATGGATAATATTTGATAAATCTTGATGATCAAGGTAGATGATGTAGACAAGGTGTAGCAAGCATTTGAAATTAGATGGAAAACAAGGAGTTGTGGATCTAGGGTGATGTTATTTTTATACCACCAAAACCTTGTTGGATCTTGGAGCTCAAAGCTCACCTTGATGCAAGGGATAGATGGATAGTTAGACCAAGTCATATAGGTGATCATGGCAGAAGGAGTTTGGATTGGTTATATTTGGGGTGGTCTTGAAGTGATGGCAAACTTTGTTGAAAATAAGGCTGCCATACCAGATGAGTCATGATGCCTTATAAACCATGTGGGTTTAAGAAGCACAAAGATCCACTTGGAACAAGTGAAGTGTATGTTGATAGACCTATATGAGTAGAACACAACCATGCAAAGAGTTGGTCCAGGGAAGGTGGGAGGGTGGTGTGAGCTTCTATCAAAGTAGGCATGTTGACTAGATTTGCAGGAATAGTTATTTTCTTGCCTGCAAAACTATCAAGAACAAGTGGATTGGAGGATGATCTAACCAATGGAAAGAGTGGGCCTTGGTAGTCCTTAGGCTGTTTAACAAGATGGTTCAAGTGCATTACCAAAAATGCACAAGGGTTGAGAAAAGGAGACATCCAAAAAGGTGATGTTGAAACAGATTCCAGACTTTGCCAAATTTGGCAGATTTAGGGTTTTTGACTAGAATGTGGGTGGTGATGATTTTGGTGGGATGCAAGGTACCAAAGCATCATCAAGTGGCTGATGTTGAAGTGTAGAGGGAGTAGAAAAGATCCATGCTTGATATTGGTCTTCCTTGACTTGGAAGCTTCTAGAAGGGATATCTTCAAAATTGATCTGGTTAAGGGTTTTAGATGATCACCTAGTATCTAGAGATCAGATCATGCTTTGTATTATTCCTTAGGGTGTGGTGATTGGGAAACATCTTGATCCTAGTGATGAGCTCCTAGAGTAGCTCATACTATCTCCTAGGCAGACAAATCAAGCAGCAAATCAAGGCAATTCATCTTACAAACAATTCAACTACTACTAGGGTTACCATAAAGTTTGACTTGAGGTAAGGATGGGTATTTTGAAAAGGTTGTGGTTTGAATAAGGTAAGAGTCCTTGGTGTCCCTACCTAGAGTAGAATTCAAAATGTTTTATACAAGGTTTTGAGAATCCTAGAGGTAGGAGTAGTTGAAGGTTCTGTCTTGAAAACATAAGGAGATTATATTATATATCTCTCCATAGTTTTGTCAATAGAAGCTACAAAAATAGTTTTGGTTACATAAGCATATTGGCTCATGTTTTGAAATGATAGAACATTTGAGAATATGTAAAATGATCCAGGATAGTTTTGTTAAATAGCTTTTTGACAACTGATGTTGAGGTAAGGAGTATAAGCTATACAATTAGAAGCATAAGCACAGGCAATCAACAAGCAAACACTGCAACACTTAACAAGAAAAAGTTTTTGTTCCCCCTATTTTTTGCATTCTGGACAACTAATCAGGGTTCTGAAATTGGGATGTTACAATGGGCACAATGGTTCAAGTTTATTAAGTGCAAGAAAAGTAAAGGTGCCATCAAGTTCGTGAGAGCTTTAATCACTAATTTTCACATAACAAGTTTAATTCGGAAGGTAGATAAAAACATGAATATACTTGGAATAGCAAATGCTAATAGGTAGGTATGGTGGACTCTTTGGAATAACTTGGTTTTATTTGGGGTTGGATGCATGAGTGGAACTCATACTTCGTATGGAGGCTAGCAGAAGACTGGGAGCGACCAACTAAGAGAGCAATAATGGCCATAATCATGCAAAGTGACAAAACAACATTAATTAAGCATAAAGAGATACCACAAGTCGAAAAATAAATGATCATAGAGGCTATAGTGACTTGGTATAGTCTTAACATGGTGTGAGCATGCGCCAAGTCAACCCAAATAAAGCATTAAAGGAGAATACCACAATATTATGCTTTTATATGTTAAAACAACGCATGATTCTTTCAAGGCACATTAAGCAATCTCAATTGTTTGTAAAAAGTCATGCTACAACAAATAATTACTAAGCATAAAGCTAAAACAATATCAAGCATGACATGACAAATCCTAGGCCACAGTCAAAAAGAAACTCCTTTTATACCACTTATAAGCATGAACTTTCCTACTCTTTTCCAATCCAAACCAACTTATTTGAAAACTAATGTATGAATAAGGGGGGTCCATCCAATTTATTCAAGCAAACTAAGCAAATGAAAACTAAGAACGAAAACAAAGACGCTCCAAGAACAACACAACTGTTCATGAAACAATAAAAATGAAGTGTTTGGAAGAAAACCTAAGATTTTTATTAATGAAGAAGGGGATGCCTTGGGCATCCCCAAGCTTTGATGCTTGTAGTTCTTATTTCTTGGGGTGACACGGGTGGCATCCCCAAGCTTGAGCTTTTGTCCATACTTCATCTTATCACATTATTCTTCCCTACACTTAAAAATTCCTTCATACAAAACTTCACACAATCTTCATTAGCAACATTAGTATACTCAAGATAATAAGTCTTTTGGTTCAGTTTCAACGCAAGTAAAACTTTCATTAAAACACAAGATACTATAGCACTTTGTTTAAAAAGTTCAAGCGATCAAAGAGAACTCAAACATAAAGAGATTAAGAGGCAAATGGAAATAAAGGCAGAAATCTATCAAAACAGACCAGCAGGTAAAAACCGATTTGTTCGAAGACCTTCTGTTTCTCAAATGGAAAAGTGTTGAACTAGGGAAAGTTAGATAACAACCTAGGCAGAAGCACAAAAAATTACAGCTCAATCCGACGTACAGAGATTTTTCACGAATTTTTACATTGAAGCACAAAAATCTATTTCGGGACAGCAACTTTCCCAAGTCTTACTTCTCTCTCATTAGAGGTTACTCTTGGCACAAAAACCACACAAAAAGGATAAGGAGAGGTTGTTACAGAGGTAATAACTTCCAAGATTCAACAAAAGATTCCTAACGAAATTTGGGTTATCTCCCAATAAGTGCTTTTCTTTAACGCCTTTGAGCTAGGCATAAGAAGTAAGAAAAGAATCAAGTATTCTCAAATGAAGAAGCATTAAGATCAATACCAGAAATATCTTCAACAATGCAAGGTATATCATCCAAATAAGTTCTAGAGGATCCTCTCTCTATGCTCTTGGGTTCACTATTTTCATAAAACGGGTTTTTAGGAACAATACAATCAAAATTCTTTTCTAAGGCTTCATGCATTCCTGCAAGTTTAAAGGGTATTGGTATCTTAATTTCCTCCCCATCAGGTTTGGTTTTGTCCATCCTTTCTCGTGTACCAATAACATCTACACATGAGCCTAGCATATTAAAAAGATCGAAGAATTTCCTAGCTTCTTTAGCAACATCATAGAATTCCTTAAGCAAAGTTTCCAGAATGAAATCTCTATTTCAAGATCCTCAATATCTTTAAGTTTAAGAAACATTACTTGCATTATGGGGTTGAGGTTAACAAACCTAGCTTCCAACATGTGAATTAAAGAAGCTGCAGGAATTTCATAATTTGGAGCAAGTTCTGCCAAGGATCTATCCTCAATATCCTCATGCTTGCTAACATGATTAAAAAATTCTTCAATATTATCTTTCCCAATTATAGAGGCACTACCTATTTAAAGGTCTTTTAGAGTGAACTTAGGTGTCAACATGGTGGGCTAAGAACGAGGTGACAACTTAGGGAAAGAACTATTTTTGTGTGTTTTTACTAAAGAAACAATCAAACAAAGCAGAAATATACTAAGCAAAACAAATAATCAAAATAAAGAGATTGGTTATGAGGGACTCCCCTTGTGAAGATGTCCTTGATTCCCCGGCAATGGCGCTAGAAAGAGTTCTTGATGGCTCAAAATGTAGAGCTCGTTGGGAACCCCAAGAGGAAGGTATGATGAGCACAGTAGCAAGTTTTCCCTCAGTTATGAATACTAAGGTTATCGAACCAATAGGAGCAAGGAAACACCTCCAAGGTGTTGTTTCCAACTTGGAATCCTGCACAACACAACCATAGAACTTAGCCCCCAACTTACAATGAGGTTGTCAATCTCACCGGTTTTGCTGAAAACAAAGGATTAAACGTATTGTGTGGAAGATAGTAATAGCTTAAATAAAGTAAACAAAAAATAGTAAATAGTAGATTGTAGATTGATGGTAAAACAATGGACCGGGGTCCATAGTTCACTAGTGGTGATTCTCCTTAAGATAGATGACATGTTGGGTGAACAAATTACAGCGGGGCAATTGACAAACATCGAGAAAGCATACATTCATATACTAATCATCTTGACTCCTATGAGATTTGATTGGGCATTACAACATTATGCATAGACAGTAATCCAACTGCATCTATGACTAATAATTCACCCTTGTCAACACTCGGATTTTTAATCCCAGATGCCCGTTATGCCATACCTCGCAATCCTAGGATTACCATTTTGGCGAGACATAATGGATTGGATATCACAGTACATCATCCATTACAAACCATACATAAGGTCTTACACAAATAAGGATCTCATGATCCAGTCTTAATACAACAAGCAGCGGAAATAAAAGATAAGCGTAGCGGTGGGGTCCATCTTCAGGGGCACATGCAATGCTGACGAAGGCATATAGTCCTAGTTATCATAGCCGTCATGTTGGCCATCATCTTGATAGTCTCCTTCATAGTCTGGCCATGAGAATAGCCAGGGACAAAAGCCATGAGTACTCTTTAAGTACTCGCAAACTACCTCTAACAAGTAATTTAGTTCTAAGTTAAGGTGATAAATCTAAGTTTAACTATAAAGTTAAGTTTGAAACCTAAGCTGAGTTCTGAAGCAAAGAAAGATAAGATAAAGTTCTAGAATCACTTAAGGTGGGAAGCTATTGTCATAAACACAACCCTGTTGTGGTCAAGTCAAAATTCATCATTCATTTCATAAGTTGTTTGGAAAACATCTGACAACGAAATAGTATGGCCATTCCAACTGTCCATAACCGCGGACGCGGCTATTCGAATAGTTTGACACTCTGTAGAGGTGGTACACTTTCACCACAAGATTCGATACATCTGTCAAGGATAACCCTGAATCATCATACTTAGTATGCAGATAATCAAACATAACCTTCCCTTTACACAACCTAGTATAAGCACCTCTCCTATGAGCATGGCCTCCCAACCATGACAATCTGTCATCTTGGGCACTGTATAGGTGGACAATATTGAGGGGTAGCCTCAGCTCAAACCTCTCCCGCGAGGGAACTAATACTAATGCATATAAATTTCCAGCTAAGCCTTACCCAATTCAGGTAGTGTGGTTGTACGGTAAATTTGGAATGGTATCGCATCCGAATCCAACCATCAGTTTTATAAAAGGGTTAAGGCTCATGCCTCAACATTTTCATCATCATAAACCATTTGTGTTTCTCAACACATGTCAAAACATCTCAATATAATGACTCATCATTCCAAGGTTTTCATAATTCATTTTCACCAAGTGTTCCCATCTAAAGTGACTCAAGTTTTTGATCTACTCTAAACTACTAAGTTAAGAGTGTTCACTAAGGTGGAAAAGATGGGTTCAATCTCATGCCATAGAATGACATCTAAAGGGTTTCTAAATAAGTCAAGTTTTATACTTTTTATGCTACCTTCAAAACAAGTAAAGAACTTTGTGTAAAGTAAAGGAAGTAAAGCTGGTAAATAAGACTTGGGATACTAATAGTCAAAGTAGTGTGACCAAAGCATGCCTAAGGCATCTTTGCTAAACCATCTAGTTTAATCCTAGCTTGCTAAGCATTATACTTGCAAGTGTTAGATTACATTGTTCATGGTGGCTTGCCTTGGTTGGTGCAGTGGTTGAAGTTTTCTTCTTCTTCTTCTTCTTCTTCTTGGTAGAACTCCTCCTCCTCGAAAGCTTGGTCGGTACTATCGTCTATAAATACATACGGAGTACACAATCACCAAAAAAATACTTAACTAGTCTAATTAGTACTCTAAAACACACATTTGATGATCTATTATCATCTTAGGCATCACAAGTTTCATTAACTAGTTTCATTCTTTTTAATTTAGAAAGGTAATTTCTACTCATTGAAAATTAACTAAGATTTAATAATCACCACTTAAAATATTGGATCAGGTGGACACATGTCATCACCACATATTCTAACATGTGGGAATGGGACTTAAAGGTTCGATCAATTTTACTTTGGTTTAAGTTCATTATTTAATGATTTAAAGTGACTAGAAATTCCTATATAGCATTATTTTGGTACTAGTCCAAAGTCACTGCATGTAAACCTTAATATTATTACATATTTAGGTAGATATGATGAAATGTGATTTTTGAGAGTTGGAATCAACTCAAAACCTATCTTGGTTGATTTTATAAAAATTTTGCAAGTTGCAAAAGCTTCTGTTTTGTTATTTTTACTAGGAGCGATCTATAACTCTAATTGAATTAAATCCAACAGGCTTGGACAGATCATTTCAATACCTTTCAGGAAAAATTGGTTTCATGCAATTTGGATTTATAAATCTCTCTGAATTGATTTTCAAACTAGGGGACAAAACTAAGATGTAAATTAAAAAGAAAAATCCAATTTTGAATGGCTGGGCTAGCGCGGGAACGAACATGGGTAGGCCCAGTGGCGCTCCATGGCGCGGGGCTCAGCTGACAGGGGGTCCCGCTTGTCAGTGGCTCTTAACACGCGAAACGGTACGCGCACTGTGGATCGTAGGATTAGAAGTGCGATCTACGGTTGAGGGTCGTCATCGACGACGGACCTGTCGCCGGCGAGAGTTAGCCCTAGCGGCTCGGTAGGGGTCTACCGGGGACGTACCAGGGCTCCAGAGACGACAGCGAGGCGGGCGAAAGAACTGGTGGTTGACGGCGAGCTCAGGGACGGTCGAGGTAGCTCCTGGGGTGGTCGCAATCGACGGGGCTTCTCCTCCTCTGTAGCGGGCACCTCCGGTGCAATTCCGGCGAACTACGGCTCGATTGGCTCCGGCGAGAGAGGGGAAAGGATTAGTGAGAGGTGAGAAGGGTGGGAGTGTGAGGATTTCGTGCTGGGGAGGCCGGCTTATATAGGCTCGACGGTGAGACCGAGCGGTTTGGGCAGGCGACTCCGGCGAGGGTGGCACAGGGGGCTAGTGGCATGGCTCGAGGTAGGGGACGGTGGCCTGTCTCCTGGCGATGCTTTGAGGCTTAAAGGCGCGGCAAGGCGGGCTCTGTGCTGGTCGGGAGCGTCACGCGCTCTGGGCGGCAGAGGTTGCGGGTTCGACGGCGAGCGGTGGCTGTGGCGCGTTGGGCGGCCAACGGGGGTGTATGGGGTGTTCCCTGGGTCATGGCGAAGCGGTGGGCGCGGGCTGCGGTCGAGGGGCGGTCTGTGCACGCGGGTCGGGCACGGCGCACTAGGCGTGTTCGGCATGGTCGACCAGCTTCCGCGCACGGCGGTTCCGGTGGTTCTGGTCTCTGTCTCTGGGCTGGGGCTGGTTGGACGGTAGCGGTGGACCACGGGCTAGCGTGTAGACATGGCGAGAGAGGGGGAAGCGGTCTGCTGCTGTGAGGGCCAAGTTGGCCGGCAAGGTGCTCTCGGCATGGCCTTGCAGTGCAGCTAGGAGGTAGGGGATGTGTGCTAATGGCATGGTTAGACTCTGGGGGACAAAGGGATTAAATGTAGATCATTTGGGGGAAAAACCCTATTCAAAACAGTGAGCTAGAATTAGGGTGTAAATCATGCATGCCAAGTGTTTGATGAAATAGCCACATGAGATTTATGTTTGAATTTTGAAAAGATTTTTGGTGGGTTTTCTAGGCACAAGCTTGAGACTCTGTGGGTGCTTGGGTTTTGAAAATTGAGCTTGTTTGAGTGGTTTTTGAAATAATGGGATCTTCCCATATGAATTAGATTCAATTTTAAACTGTCATTTAAAATTAGCATTTGAAAGACCTTTGCAGATCACAAAGTGGGCCTTGGTACCTCATTATGTGTACTATTAGGGGGTGCAAAGATCCACACATGTTTTTGTTAAGTTTTGAGTACTAGGAATAGCCAAAGTAGGCATGAGAGTTAATTTGGCTAAAATGACCATTCACTTCAAATATTCATTTTGAGTTGTTCTTCTTTGGAAAAAGTTTGGGAATGACTTAGATGATGTTTATTTCACCTAAGAAACATTTTACAAGCAATGAATCACAGAACCATGACAATTCAAAACAATTCCTAAATTAAATGCACATACACATGAATGCTTTCATTTTTACTTTGGAAAAGGTTTTGTTAACCCTAAATTTGATGATTTGGATCTTGATAAGCTTGGATTAAAGTTTTCGGATGTTACAACCTTCAGTTTATCATCCAAACCCCCTCCAGTATTAAGTTGCAAGCAACAGATAATTGCATTAAGCAAATTGTTTAAAGTAAACAATACAATTGTTTTATGAACAAAGGATTGATATTTTATCCCTAGTAGCAACAACACATATAGTACCTTAGAGATTTCTGTCACTTCCCAAGATTCCTAGAGGCATGAACCCACTATCGAGCATAAATACCCCCTCTTGGAGTTGCTAGCATCTACTTGGCCAAGATAGCTACTAACAACGGAAAGCATGGAAGATCAGAAATAACAAAGACATGATAGAATCAATAATCAATCTAAAATAGTATCTCAATATCCATCGGATCCCCGCAAACACAACATGTAGGATTACAAATAGATGATCTTGATCATGAACGGAGCTCACAAGATCTAAACATGATAGCACAAAGGAGGAGAACCAACCATCTAGTTACTACATGGACCCATAGTCCAGGGATGAACTACTCACGCATCACACCGGAGGCAGGCATGGTGATGAAGAAGGCCTCCAGGATGTACTCTCCCCTCCGGCAGGGTGCCGGGAAGAGCTTCATATCCCTCCCGATCTAGGGATGGAGATGACGGCTGCTACAGACTCCTTCGTGTAATTTTGATCGGGTACATAGGGTTTCCGTCTCGAGGGGTCTTTATAGGCGGAAGGGCTAGGTCGGTGGAGCACCAGGGGGCCCACACCTAGTGGTGGCGCAGCTAGGGCTGGCCGCGCCACCCTAGGGTGTGGCCGCCCTGGTTCCCCGCTTCGTCTCCCCTCCGGACTCCATGTTGCTTTAGGGAAAATATTGACTTTGTCTTTTGTCCGGTCCAATTCCGATAATATTTCCTTACTAACTTTTCTGAAACCAAAAACAGCAGAAAACAGGCAACTGGCACTGTGGCATCTTGTTAATAGGTTAGTTCCATAAAATGTGTAAAAATACTCCAAAGTGTGGACAAAACATAAGAAAGTAGATATAAAACAAGCATGGAACATCAAAAATTATAGATACATTTGCAACATATCAAGGTTTCCCAGAAGCGTGAAGAAGGGAACTCTCGTGCGTCTTCCTCTAGAAACAAGAAGCGCCGAGTATTTGTTCCATATAGTACTGTGCCTCGTGCTCCTTATGCACCCAAGTCGTTTGGCAATGCTCCTCGTCCGCCATAGTCAAATACTGGTGGAGCAAGTTATCATCCTCCTGCTGGTTCCTTCTCTAGAACTACCTGTTACTCATGTGGTCAGCCTGGTAACTATTCAAGGGAGTTTCCTCAAAGGTCAGCTGGTCGCAATAATCGACCGGCAAAGAAGTATGATAAAGCTTAGGGTGCTAGACGTGGTCGCCTGACCCATGTTACTGCTGAAGAAGCTCAGGAAGATCCAAGAGTCATTCTGGGTATGCTTCGTGTTAACTCATTTCCAGCTACAGTTTTGTTTGATTATGGAGCATCACATACATTCATGTCACAAGGGTTTGCTCAAGAGCATGGGATAGGTTTTGAACCCCTGTCAGCCCCTCTAACCATTCATACCCTGGATTCTAGCTGGTTTACCAGCATGGTTAGTCATTGGAATATGATTGACATAGCATACCAATAGTTCCCCACCTCCTTCATTACCCTTAAGTCAACTGACATTGACGTTGTATTGGACACGGACTGGTTAGCCAAGTATCAAGCTATTCTTGACTATGCAACTAGATTGGTTACAGTGACCTCCCCTGCTGGTATAACAGTCAAGTACTAGATTGATGGGTCAAAGGCTCCATCGACAGTTTCTACTCCATTCTCGGAGTTGTATTCCATGGATGCTATGTAAGAGTTACCCCCTCTAGAAGTTCAAGATGTCCAGGTAGTCTGTGATTTTCCGGATGTCTTTCCTAAAGAATTGCCTAGCATGCCACCTGATCAAAGTGTGGAATTTGTCATTGTGCTGGTTCCTGGAACTGCTCCTATCTCCAAGAGACCTTACCATATGCCTCCTCAGGAGTTGGTGGAGTTAAAGAAGTAGATTGAAGAGCTAGAAAGCCTAGGTTATATTCAACCTAGCACCTCCTCTTGGTGTTGTCCTACCATCTTTGTCAAGAAGCGGGATACAAATATTCCAAGATTGGTCATTGATTACCATCCACTCAATGCGGCGACAATCAAGAATAAGTATCCTCTTCCTCGGATCAATGACCTCTTTGATCAAGTAAGTGGTGCTACCGTCTTCTCCAAGTTGGATTTAAGGTCGAGATATCACCAAATTAAGATCAGAAAAGAGGATATCCCAAAAACAGCATTGATAACTCGTTATGGTCTTTATGAGTATACAGTGATGTCCTTTGGGTTAACCAATGCCCCCGCCACTTTTATGAGGCTCATGAAGTCTGTCTTTATGGAATATCTCGACAAGTTTGTCATGGTCTACATAGATGATATTCTAATCTATTCCAAGACCGAAGAAGAGCATGCCGAACATCTATGTTTGGTATTGACTAAACTTCGCGAGCATCGTCTCTATACCAATTTCTCCAAGTGCGAGTTTTGGTTGTAAGAGCTCGTCTTTCTTGGTCATATGGTCTCAGCCAATGGTGTTGCTGTCATTGCAATTAAGGTTCAAACCATTCTTGAATGGAAGTCACCTACCTCAGTCAAGGAAGTCCGAAGTTTTCTTGGAATGGCTGGATATTACCGTCGATTCATTGAGAACTTCTCCAAGATTGCCAAGCCTATGACTGATCTTCTTAAGAGAGATAAGAAGTTTGAATGGTTTGAGAAGGCTGAGTTTTCAAAAATAAGCTAACGACCGCTCCTATGCTCGTCCTCCCAGACACAAGCAAGGACTTCGTCATCTATTGTGATGCGTATCTTCAAGGGCTCGGTTGTGTGTTGATGCAAGATGGTCATGTGGTAGCCTATGCCTCTCGACAGGTAAAGCACATGAGAATAATTATCCAACCCATCATCTCGAGCTAGCTGCTGTTGTTCATGCTCTTAAGAAATGGCGACATTACCTCATCGGTAATTGTTGTGAACTCTACTCGGATCATCAAAGCCTGAAGTATCTATTCACCCAGCCAGATCTCAATCTCAGGCAAAGACGATGGTTGGAACTCATCAAAGATTATGATCTGAGTCTCAACTACCAACCTGGCAAAGCCAATGTTGTTCCTGATGGGCTAAGTCGGAAGTCTTATTGCAATAACCTGATGATTTCACAAGCTCAACCTGTTCTGTATGAGGAAATCAAGCGTCTTAACCTTGAAGTTGTTCCTCGTGGATTTCTCGCTAATCTTGAAGTAAAATCTTCTCTTGAGGATCAAATCAAGGAAGCCCAGAAGCAAGATGATGAGATTACCAAGATCAAGGAGCGTGTTGCAAGTGGGATGCTTAATGTTTCTCTGTCAATGATCAAGGTACCCTCTACTTCAGTAACTGACTAGTGGTGCCAAACAGTTGGAAGATCAAAGAGCTAATCCTTCGTGAAGCTCATGAATCACCTTTGTCCATTCATCCTAGTGGTACCAAGATGTATTGTGACCTTCGTCAAAGATTCTGGTGGAGTGAAATGAAACCAGAAATTGCACGCTTAGTTGTAGAATGCAACGTTTGTCACTGTGTGAAGGCTGAACACCAAAGACCTGCTGGACTTCTGCAGCCATTGCATATCTCTGAGTGGAAATGGGATGAAACTGGTATGGATTTTATCACTAGACTTCCAAAGACCCAAAAGGGACATGATGCAATATGGGTAGTGGTGGATCGACTATCCAAGGTTGCTCATTTTCTTGTTGTTTGAGAAAGTATTACTACAAGTCAATTGGCAGAGTTATATATGTCTCAAATAGTGGTTCTCCATGGTGTTCCAAAGAAGATCGTATCTGACCACATAATCTCGTCCACATCCAAGTTTTGGGCTAGTTTCCAACAAGCCATGGGAACTCATGTCTCCTTCAGCATAGCTTATCATCCTAAAACTGGTGGTCAAACCGAAAGGGTGAGCAAAATCCTTGAAGACATGCTTAGGGCGTGTGTTATATCCTTTTGGCAAGAACTGGGAGAAATTTCTTCCATTTGCTGAGTTCTCCTACAACATCAGTTTCCAATCCAGTTTGGGTATGGCTCCTTTCCAGTTTCTATATGGAAGAACCTGTCAAACACCGCTGAATTAGACAGAAACCGGCGAAAGATAGTTCTTTGGTCCGTATATGATCCAAGAAGCCAAAGATCAAGTTCGCATAATCCGAGAACATCTTAAGGCTGCTCAATCTTGTCAAAAACGAACTATGATCATCATCACCTCGAATTTCATTATAAAGTTGGTGATCAAGTTTACCTCCGGGTCCCTCTTCTGAAGGGTGTCCACCGCTTTGGTATCAAAGGCAAATTGGATCCTCGCTACGTTACTCCCTTTTGCATTCTCTCCAAGCGAGGTGATCTTGCCTACTAGTTGGAGCTACCATCAACCTTTCGAGATGTTCATGATGTCTTCCATGTGTCGCAACTTAAGTGTTGCTTCAAAGACCCTATTTGTGCTGTGGACCATCAAACCCTGGATCTTCAAGAGGATCTAACCTACCGGGAATACCCTGTTCGTATTCTTGGAGAAACCGAGTGCAAGACTCGTCATCAAACCATCAAGTTCCTAAAATTTCAATGATCTCATCACTCTGAGTCAGAAGCAACCTGGGAACGCGAAGATCGTCTTTGATCTGAGTACCCTGCTTTCTTTTCTAAAACCTAGGAATCTCGGGATGAGATTATTTTAAGTGGGGTAGAGCTATAGCATACCACCTTTATGTGTAGTAAATAACATGTTTGTGAGCATTGCATGCATGCATTTGAACCAAGGAATTTTCAAATTGTAACTAAGAAAACATAAATCCTAAACCCTAGTCTTCCCTCTCATTGAATCAATTCAAAAGGTTTTGAATACTTTGAAAAGTACAAAAAATATGGTGCCCAAATTGTTTATGAGGCCCCACAGTATTTTAAAGGTTTACAAAAAGTCTCTAGTATTTTTGAAATAACACCAAACAAATTTGAATTCAAATGCAAAGGGAAAAGAGAGAAAACTATTTGGAAAAAAGAAAGGATCTCTCCCTCCCTCTTGAGCTCTCTCTGGCCCGAAGCCCACCCTCCTCTCTCTCTCTAACCGCCGCACCACGTAGCTAGCAGCAGCCTTCTTTGCAAGTTTTGCCATTACCCGCTTCAACTTAGCCTTGGCCCATGTGTAGCCCAACTACAGCCTAGTCCCTGGCCCATATTGTTCGCTCAATTTCTCCTTTATTCCTTAGTGATAGAAGGACGACGACAAGGAGTAGCTGCGTGTCGCGACCGATGCTGGGAGCCGCTGACCCCATGCCAAGATGACCGCCGCCTCCCTCCAGTGCCTACAAGACCCCCTGGCCACCAATGGAGAACCCTAGTCGTGCCCCACTTCCCCACTTCCTGTCTCTCTCTCTCTCTCGCTTCCTCTGAACCGGTTGAAACCCTAGCCAGCGCCGTCGCTCACCATTGTCGCCCTGGACCGCCCCGTGTCTCGCTGTTTGTCCCGAGAACTCTGCCTCCACTACTAGGGAAAAGCCAATAGGAGACATGCTTATAGGAGGCGCATCCCTCAAGCATGCGCCTCTGCTAAATACTTGAGGCGCATGTCTAAAAGGTGTGCCTCCTGTATTTTATTACTTGAGGCGCATGTCTAAAGGGTGTGTCTCCTATTTCTCATGTACGGACCAGATCTGGCTGCCCCCACTTACTCGAGGCGCATCTACTCCATATGCACCTCGAGTAGTTCAAATACTTGAGGCACATAGGAGCAGATGCACCTCTAGTAAGTTGTGTGAGCCTATTTGTGGTAGGTGCAAAAATATAGGAGACGCACCAACAGATATGCGCCTCAAGTATTTTCCAATACTTGAGGCGCATCACTGTGACATGCGCCTCGAGTAAGTGATGTGGTCCCGGGGGTGGTAGGCGCCAGACACTCGAGTAGATGCGCCTCAAGTACTTTGTGAATATAGGAGGCGCATATTGAATGTAGATGCGCCTCAAGTATTTTATGAATATAGGAGGCGCATATTGAATGGGATGCGACTCGAGTAAACAGATCCCACCCCCCAGGATCGCCTTTTAAGTTTTGTAAAAAATAAACAAAAATGATAAAAACTTCAAAAAAATAATTCCTTTGAGTTGTAGTTAGATTTTAGGGTATAGTTGTAGACAAAATTGAAAACATGAATTTCATTGTATTTTGCAGAAAAAGGTCATGGAACGGTTAAACGGCCCTAACTTTTGCATACGATGTCAGAAAAAAGTTTAATATATCAAAATGATCGTCTCGAAATTTCCTACTCGATTTTAATAGCTGGAAGCCATTGAAGATTTTACAGACTCCCCAAATTCGAAAAGAGTAAAAAGTTAGGGTAGACAGAAGTTTTGTTTCTTCAAAAAAATAAAAAGGAGCGAGAAAATTTGAATCATTCTCTCCTTCTCCTCCCTTTCTTCATCCCCTTCTCCACACTCTTCCTTCTCCACTCGGTGAGCTCCTCCCTCCTCCTCCTCTACCCCGGTGAGCTCCTCCCTCCTCTTCCTCCTCCTCTACCCTGTTGAGCTCCTCCCTCCTCCACCTCCACCCTGGTGAGCTCCTGCTCCTCTACCCGGTGAGCTCCTCCCTCCTCCCCCTCCTCCTCCTCCACCCTAGTGAGCTCCTCCCCCACCCCGGTGAGCTCCTCCTCCTCTACCCGGTGAGCTCCTCCTCCACCCTAGTGAGCTCCTCCTTCTCTACCCGGTGAGCTCCTCCTCCTCTACCCAGGTGAGCTCCTCCTCTGACAACGACAACAACCACCCTAGTGACCTCCTCCGGCAACCTCCTCCTTCTCCTTCGGCAACCCCCTCCTTCTCCTCCAACGAGCCCCCTCGTTCACCCACCTCCTAGTCCTCCTCCGGTCACCCCCACCTCCGGCCAGGTTTTTTTTGAAACTAGAAAACTTATTGGAGGCGCATTTGTAAACATATTGGAGTCACATTAGAGATGCGCCTTGTATAATATACATATGCGAGGCACATATGCGCATATCAATATGCGCCTCCTATAAATATAGGAGGCGCATATTGATATGCGCCTCGCATATGTACAAATACTAGCAGCACGGCTCTAGGCGCATCTATAATGCGACTCGAATGGCTTTTCATATGCGCCTCGAGTAGGCTTTTCCCTAGTAGTGCTCAGCGCCCTCAACCTCCTCGTGAGGCCACATGAGATCAGAAGCCCCTAACTCATCGAAATCCGGCTCGACGCACCGCCAACTGCCGCAGTACTCCCCGTTGATTCCCCTCCATCTGTCCCCCTCCGGCCACGCCATCCCGTCCATCGGCCTCCTGGTGAGATTGCGGTGCTCAGGCGCCCTTCCATTTCCTCCCTCGCCCTCTGGTTCACCGTCGTGTCGTGCACCGCCATCGACCGCCGCGGGAGCTCGCTATTGGAGATGCTACGGTGACCTTCTCGCAGCGGCGCCGCCAGCTTTCGGCTCAGCACAAAGAGCCGCATCGAACGCGTCCCCTCTCGTAGCCCCGCATCGCCAGCCCCGCGCTCGATCTAGGAGGTCCTCCATTGATCACATCAGGGTTATGTCATCATGAGGTCATAAATCCATTTCTTTTATTTAAATGTTTTGTAAATTGTTTTCTAGAATTAATAAATATCCTGTGTGCCCTAGCTGTCAGGGTTTTAATCTTTTCAGAAATTAATTTCTGTAATTAATAAAATGCTGAAATGTGGGTCCAGGCTTATGGGCGATAAGGTGGCTTTCCTGTGATCAGAAACCTGGCAATATATGTCCCGGGACTTCTTCTTAGAATACCATAATAATAATACCCATCTTCTTCGGGTCTTCGATATAATCGCATCTATCATCGTTATGGATCACATGCAAGAAAATAAAGGGCACCATCAACACAAGGCATACAAACATACAACATATTACTCACTTTAGTAAGTTTTGATAAGTTTAGTTTATAGTAGTTGGAATGACTTAATTCTAGTTGAGGAATTTGTTTTATGAATTACTTGTCCAATACCACATAAAGAAGGGGTTTTGAGCTAAGGCTTAGGTTTGGGTGATATAAATGTACAAAACTGATATCATCAGATAGGTATTGCAATAACAAGGCCAACAAAAGTGGTTTCATAATTTTATCAGATTTATTTATTAAGTTGTGAATATTTTAGTGGAAATTCCTAGTTTAGATGAATAAATCACTAGATCTGGAGCTCAATTAGATTTGTCCTCAGAGGGTTTGGTATATATATGAGTTTGTGATTTGTGAGAGTTGGAATCATCTCAAAATAATTACTAGAATGCCCTTGGGAAATTCCCGAAGTCACTTCGGTAGTATATTTGTCTTTTTAAGAAGATTTAATTTACATGTCCAAATGGTATGATACAATGGATAATGGATAGGTATTACAAATACCTTCCAACATAAATTGGAATCACTATTTTTCGAGTTGTATAACCACATTTATGATTTATCTAGTGAAACATACCTAGACAGAAGGGTTTAAATCATTAAAATTCTTCAGAAGCTCAATAATTCATGAACTCCTGGTTTTTGATATATCTTGATGTGCTACATCACCGAGTGTTGGAATTTTATCAATAGGTGTTGTAGATTTGCCTAGGGAATTATCTAAATCATATCTGAATTAATTTTGTCATTTTGCTACCATCCAACTATAGCTCCACTTGGCTTGAGACAAATGTGGCATGATAGGCCAATGTAGTAGCTACCATAAGAAAGTACCTTTAATCCAATTGGTCATGTATTACTACTTGAGGAATTTAATTATTGGAATTGACACTATGTGGTAGATTAATTCTCAGAATTTGTACCAATATATTTTGCCAAGGTTCTGATACTACATGCAAGAGAAATTACTAGGGAGTATTTCAAAATTTAGATCTGGCCAAAAAAGCCATTTTTCATTTTCCTAGGGATTTATTTCTAGCGGCCTATTTTTCAGATCTAGAAGAATTATTAAAAACTAACAAGGGAGTCATGCTGCATCTGTAATGAGATGGGCCGGGGGAGCGAATTTGTCCTGCCAGGGTGTGCCACTGCGCGAGAGGCGGTTTTCAAATCCTGTCCACGGGGCCCGCACGTCAGCCGCTGGGGCATCGAAGTGGTATCGATAGACATGTGTCGTTGGATTAGAGCGGGATGGACGGTGGTGGAAACCCTAGCAGAGAAAAGGGGAGCGATGGTGAGGCTCACAGGGGCCATGCGAATGAAGGGGAGGTGTCGGGGCAGACACGGCGGGTGACGATGACTCCGGCGATGTGTAGAGGTGGAGTATCCGGTGCTGGGGCAAGGTTGCGAGATTCTGCGGATGGAGCTTGCTCGGGAGCTTGTCGGGGCAGCCCCAGGGAGGCATGCATGTCCATAAAAATGGTGTTGATCAGATGTTAGGGTTGTGGCGAGTAGAAAAGTGGGCGGCATGGGGGTTACTGGTGACCGGAGGTGGCTCATGGGAGAACAACCGAAAGCATTCACAACGAGCTCGTTGGAGGGAGTTTCTACCAGCGTTCCTGGGAGAAGGGGAGAGCATGGTAGATGTAGGAAGGCAAGGAGACTTCAGGAAGGCCACATGCAGGGGAGAGGAGCAAGGTGGCAATTACCCGAGCAAGATCTTGATCAAGGTTGAGATGGAGTTGTTCTCTCCTCTTGGTGCTTTTAGGGGCAGGGGAGGGTTTTAGAAGAGGTATGGAAGCTAGGTGGGGGTGGAGGATGTGAATAAGGTCTATGGGAGAGGCAGCACCTGCCTTTGGCCTTATAAACCAAAGGGAGGAGGTCTATGGTAGACATGGTGTATGAGGGCTTGGATAGGGGGGGTGGTGGCCAGAGATTGGTCAGTTTGCGTGGTGGATAGAGAGGCCTGGTCGTGCATATGGGCAGAGGAGACAGGGAGGCTACTGCTGCAAGTTTTTAATATCTATGCCATGTGGTGCTTGTCTCTCTATCTCTCTTTACTTCTCTTCCAAACATAAGCGACAAGGGCTAGGGCAGAGCTATAGTGGTTCTACAGTGATTTCGACCATAGGAGGAGTGATGGTTGCTGTGGAGTAGTACTTGACAAGTTTTGAGAAGGTTTTGATGAGTTTTATCTCTATGTTTTGAATAAGTTCAAAACTTGGACATTGTGAAGATCATGAAGAACTTCCCAAAACTTGGGCTTGGCAAGTTGAAATAATGATGCTGTTAGATTAATAAGGTCAAGACAAACCTCCAAGAATTTTTTGGGATTTTTCAGAATATTGTTGACCCCTTTTTATACTAGTTATATAAAAAGGGCTGAAATGGTTTTCAGGATTTGATTTGATATTTCTGAATTAACCAAGGTAAGTTTCTGGTTTGGGATGATCCTAAATGTGAATTCACACTTTGGAGAATTTTCCTAGAATTTATTGAGTAAAAGTATTTAAAACAATTATTATTTCATTTCTTCCATTTAATAAAATAGGCAAAAATAATTATGAAAACTCTTCAAAAATATGTTTTTTGAAGTGGAAAGATTCGGTATGATATATAGGCCTCTAATGAGCCCAGAGTTGGAGATCTGATTTTGAGAAAAACCAACTTGCATTTATAGAGACAGTTTTGGAGTTTTTATTTAATAAAAGAATTAATATGTTTTTGGGCCAAAACGATTTTGGAAAGCATTGGATAAATTCATTTCTCCATGGTAGAGGATATACCCATATGTATCCATCATATGCGACCTTGGGTTTTGAAGATCAAACTTGATTTTGGAAGGAAACAAGGAATAAAGGATCTAGGACAAAGTTAATTTCATACCAGCAAAACCTTGTTGGATCTTGGATCTTAGAGCTCTCCTGGGGTCATAGTCTATATGGATGCATATACCAAGTTATTTATATCACCATGGAGAAAATAGTTGAGATTGATCATGATTGAGCTATCCAAGGATTGATGACCAACTTTGAATAAAAGAAGTGTGCCAAAACAGATTACCAACTAGACTTCAAAACCATGTGGGTTTTGGAACCACAAAGCTCCAATTGAAACAAGTGAAGTAGGGAGGGATATACCTTTATGAGTGTACTACAAACATACCAAGAGTTGATAAAAAGAAGATATTATGAAGATGTGACCTTCTGCCAAAGTAGGCATGTTGATAAGATTTGTAGGAATTATTATTTTCTTGCCTACAAAACCATCAAAAACTAGTGGGTTAGAGGATGGTATAGCCAAGGGAAAGAGTGGGATTTGGTAGTCCTTTAGATGGTCTAAAAGATGGTTCAAGTGTATTTCCAAAAATTCTCAAGGGTTGAGAAGGAGGGAGTCTCAAAGATGTGATATTGATAAAAGTTTATCCAAACTTAGTCATATTTGCCAGATTTAAGGTTTTTGACTAGAATACAAAAGGAGATGAATTTAAGAGATTGCTAGGTCCCAAACCCATCATCAAGGGCATCAAGTTGAAATATAGATTGATTATAAAGGATCCATGCCTGGGGTTGGTATTTATTGACTTGGAAGCTTCTAGAAGGGATAATTTCAGAAGTGATCTGGTTAAGGATTTTAGAGGGTCACTTTAGCGACTAGAGGTTGGATCAAGATTTGGTAATTTGCTTTGGTTTTTGTATATCTGAACTTAGTTTATTCCTAGATGATGATCTCCTAGAGTATCTCACTATAGTTCCTAAGCAAACAAGTCAAAAGCAGATCAAGGCAATTCATCTTAGCAAACAATTCAATCTACTACTAGGGTTATCATCAAGCCTAGCTTGAGATAAGGATGGGTATTTTGAAAGGGTTGGAGTTCGAATGAGGTAAGATCCTTGGTACCTGTACTAAGAATAGAATTTAAAAGTTTTATAGAAGGTTGTGGAGAACCTAGGGGTAAGAGTAGTTGAAAGTTCAGTCTTGAAAACATAGGGAGATTATACCATATAGATATCCATAGTTTTGTAAATAGAATCTAAGTAAATTGTTGTTGCTACAAAGGCATCTTGGCTCACGTTTTGAAATGCCAAAACATTTGAGAATATGCAAAATGAGCCAGGACATTTTTGTTAAATAGCTTTTGTCAACAGGGTTGAGGTAAGGAGTATCTCATTTACTACACATTCAGAAGCATAAGCACAAACAAACTAACAAGCAAACACTGCATCATTAAATAAGAAAAAGTTTTTGTTCCCCCTAATTTTTTGTATTCTGGACAACTAATCAGGGTTGCTGAAAGTGGGATGTTATAGAGCTTTCCCCCTTAAAAGAATCTCGTCCCGAGATTCGGAAGAGTAGGGTTAAAGGATTTTATGTTGGGTTAGTGCTATGTGCCTTAATCTTATTAAGTTACGGCTCCGTCTTTGAGCATGATTAATATGTTGGTAGAGATGAACATTCAATCTTCTGGGATGCACAGAGTGTTGAGTAGGTTCCTGTCACATCCTAAAATTTTCCAAATTTTGTAATGTGAAAAACTTAAAACAAAATAAAGAATCAAACCGTTAAAATTCAGAGGGAACACAAACTTTAGAAAATTCAATGCAATTCTTCCAAAAACACAATCCAAATAAAATTATTTTGTTTGTGAAGTGGTGTGCATGTTTTAAAAATCACAAATCATGAAGCATGTATGTTTGCATTTTAAACCTCAAGAGATATAGCATTTCTCTTAAAACCCTAAAAACCCTATTTATTGATTACCACATAAGAACAACACAATACTATGGATATATTCCATATTTAAAATTTGCAAAGATAAATCCTAAGTGATATATTGTGATAAAGGACAAAATTATAAAACAATAGAAATTGGTTCATCCTATTTGGAGCTATAAATATAATGTTATGAAATTTATAAGGGGAAGGGGGAAAGAAATAAGAAAATATAATAAAACCCATATGAGCTTTGTATACTTAATATAAATATTTTGGATTATAAAACAGTACCAAAAAGTCCTATTTCTAATAAACCTTGTGCTGTTATTCTACAAAAAAGTTTCTGAGTAAGTTTGAGTCAAATTTCAAATCAATGGATAAATAGAAAAAGAAAAAGGGTTGAACCAGACCGAAAAAGACCAAACAAAAGTAATCCAGTCCGACCCAGCCAACTAAAGCCATGGGAGTAGATCGATCATCTCCTTCCTTTCACGTACAGGATCTGGGAGTTACAGCGGCCATGGCGCCATCTCTTCCCCTCTTAAATTCACTACCTGTATTGACTATTTTGCTTCGACTCCAACACAAAAAATTTCATATTTTAGTGGAGGATCTATTCAGAGAATTAAAACCCCACTCAACTGCCTTTTAATCACCACCGAGTGGCTGAAGTGGACATTGCCAAGCAATCTAATCCTCTTCCTCTCCCTGTCGCTCCACTGCCTCCCGCTCCTATATAATGAGCGATAGACCTTTCCCTCGACCCTTAGCACCACTCCACCAAGTTTAAGACTGAGAGCTTCCCCGTGGAGGACGAATTTATCGCCGGAATTTCGTCAGCCGTCGGAAGGGAATCTTCGATTTCTACCGGTATAGTGGGATTTAGGACCCGATTCTTTTTCCTAACATTTTATCTCATCCATGTGCACCTAGCAGTCAATTCTAATCGTTCGATTTCGCAGCCAGACATCCTCCTGCATGGAGTACCTGATAGTCGTTCATGTGCAGTCTGTACCTTGATTTCAGTCTGTACATGGTCATCTCTTGGAGCTTCGGCGAGCAGTTCCGAGGGATTCATAGTCTTCACTGTGATGCCATAAGTTCCGTGCAACAGTTGTTCTTCGTCGGATACATCCACGACAAGGAGACTCCCGACAAAGGTGTCCGTTGTCCACAAGCTTTGTGAATGATGAAACTATCCCTGATCCTCATCTTCTATATTTTTTCGTCTATATCTCTCTTTTCTCTAGACCATTTGATCCCATCCAGCAACCCACAATGCCTCACTTAATTGAAGGGATATCACCCAAAAGAATTCCACCACTTGTAAAATTATATTTATTTTCGTTATTTAGGACAGAAAATATTATGATCTTCTAAAATCCATAACTTTTGATCTACTCATCCAAAATTTGCAAATAAGGTGTCCCTGGAATCCTTAGGAAATATAGATTCCAATGAATCCATTAGACATAAGTTTTGACTATTATGAAATATTCGAATTTTAAATGGGAGATATCAAGTATTTTGTTATAACTTAAATTCCATGCAATATAATTTCTCCTAAAAAGTTGGACCCCATGACCATACATCAACCAGTACCATTGGATAGATCTGTCAACCATCCTGATAATCTTATTAAGTATTCCTTGGAAATTTGGCGTAATACCAATATATTTCTAAATGGAAAATACTTTAAATTCAACTACCCAAAATTATTGCACTCTGCATTGTACATATATAAAATGTTCATAAATCATTTGCTAGGATTAAGCAACTTGTTAGAAAAGTTTGAACAATAAAAATCACCATATTGTATGCAAGCATACTTTCATGATTTATGTATTGTCTTTGTCTTGCATTTTTTAGTGTTATGCTTGTGTGTATAATTATAGTACGATATTATTTGCAATAGATTTCACGAAGAGTGACGAGGAATAAATATACAATCGAGGATATATAATTCTTCGAGGATAAATTATTGAGGAGTTATTATTGTACTTCTTTTATCCAAAAAGGCAATTGATACTTTGGTCTCATCAAATTTCTTATGATTTCTATTATGTGTTAGTGATATTTTTTGTATTATGCATGATAAGATAGAAATGGCTTTATAAATGGACTGTCTCGATGGATGAGTGTGTAGTCTTGGAGCAAGGATTTAGAAGGGTGCACTAAGGATGTACTAGTGTGGCCATTTTGTGTTAACGGTATACTAGGATGTACTAGTGTTACCATTGAGGTAGAGGCACACTAGGGATGTACTAGTGTTGCCATTTGGTGTTAGCGGTACACTAGGGGTGTTCTAGTGGTACCATTGAGTTAGAGGCACACTAGGGATGTACTAGTGTGGCCATTTTGTGTCTGCGGTACACTAGGGGTGTTCTAGTGGTACCATTGAGTTAAAGGCACACTCAGGGAAGTACTATTGTGGCTATGTTAAGTTGGAGTTACACTAGGGAAATACTAGTTTTATAGCGGTAAATGATATATCGTGTAAGTTTCACTTGCCAATACATTCAACGTATTGACTCTTGTGGTTGTACTTATCATGTTGCAGGGTTACTTGATGATAGTGAAGTTTGATGAGTAGGGATTACGAGTCTGCACCCAACATGTTTGCCTATGGCACATGAAGATAAAGGACTCTATGCTTTATAGTTATATCTGTTGCTTTGTAATAAGATAGCCATATGAGCTATGTAAGTTGTAATGAACTATTTTATCTCTGGTTATGCCATGTAATATGACCTTTGTTTCTTGATATTACATCCTAAACTGTGGGTGCTAGCTATTCGATCCATGGACTAGCACTATAAACACAGGGCTTCAAACCTTACCGGGTTCGGGTTGTGACAGATGGTATCAGAGCATTGTGTTGCCTATAGGTTCGTAACCCTAGGATTTGGACAAAACCCCTTAGAAATAGGAGTTGCATTTGTTCTAAGTTATTTACAAACAATCTTGTAAATTCTTTCCTTAGTATTTCGTTTGTTTCTATATCTCTCCCTTTTTCAACTTGATGGTCAAGGACTTCAATATCATCATAGCTAAGGACTTCATCTTCAACATTACAAAGGACTTCGACATCACCAAGGACTTCAACATCAACATCACAAAGGACTTCAGCTTCATCATTTCTAAGGACTTCAGCTTCGACATCACTAATGACTTCAGGACAACTTGATTGGAATTGGAATTCTCAACATCATAAACATGCTGGATCTACCTATCTCCATCATCAAAAGAATCCAAGTGAAGAAGTTTCCAAAGGAAGAATTGTGCTTCAACAGTTCTGTGACTTAGACATTTTATTTAGGATATTATTGATGATAGGAGCAACCGACTAAGGAAATGATGAGCTACACGTCCAACTCAAGGAGAATGACCAGGAATTCCAGGATCAAGAAGAGAAGTCCAACCTCAATAAATAAGGACAAGAAGGGAAGTTCAAGATGAGAGAGAAATTAGGAAAGATATTAGGATGAGAAACTTAACTATTATGGCTTTACTAGGTTATAATTCCTTTTGTTTCTAGTGGAACTATCTTGATTCATTTGTCTAGCATCAACAAATCTATCAAGGAAGATAACAACAAGATAATGGGACTTTGGATGTTCACCAACTCAGGACTTCATACGTCATTCTTCAACTCAGCAAGAAGTGATTCCTAGAGATCCATACTTGAAGAAAGACTTAGGCTTAAAGTACACAACATTCAAAAGGGCTTCAAGAAGAGAATACGAATACTCAAGACCCCGAGACTAAGGAAACTCAACTTAGGAGGAACATTCTAGACATTGCCTCAAAACTTTGTGACAAGATGACATAATTCCTTCCAAGGACGCCATGATCTCAGTCCCTATGTAGTAGCTATGGAGTAAATGGATGATGTCTACGCACTTCTATTCTTGTAGACAGTTGTTGGGCCTCCAAGTGCAGAGGTTTGTAGAATAGCAGCAAGTTTCCGTTAAGTGGATTACCCAAGGTTTATCGAACTCAGGGAGGAAGTGGTCAAAGGGATCCCTCTCAAGCAACCCTGCAATCAAGATTCAAGAATTCTCTTGTGTCCCCAACACACCCAATACACTTGTCAGGTTTATAGGTGCACTAGTTGGGCAAAGAGATAGTGAAATACAAGTGGTATGGATAATTATAAGTGGTAACGGTGCCAGAAAAGAGCTTGACGGGTAGGAAGAAACTAAAGGAAATCTGAAATAAAGATGGAAGCAAGAAAACATGTAACATATCTAGTTGCAAACGGTGTTTCAATGCTTAGAAACAAGGCCTAGGGATCATACTTTCACTAGTGAACACTCTCATATAAATATCTTCTCTTTATGATACTACGCTGGACTACTCTCCGGTTGGACACTCTAATCGTTGGTAGGGCTATAATAGCACTCCTCAAAGTAAGCCTTTCCCATCTAGAAAACCCCACACTGTCACCTTGAGTACTAGATGAGTCCAACAAACACCACAATTTCATAAAGACATCCAACTCCAAATATAACTCATAACAAGTATTTGTAATCTCTAGCCTAAGTGCCACCATGGTGTGCAAATAAAGTTCCATAGGTATTTGCAAATAAATAGCTTGATGTCTATGCACTTCTATTATTTTAGACAGTTGTTGGGCCTCCAAGTGCAGAGGTTTGTAGAACAGCAGCAAGTTTCCGT
The DNA here is from genome assembly GCA_910589775.1 of Avena eriantha. Taxonomy (NCBI): domain Eukaryota; kingdom Viridiplantae; phylum Streptophyta; class Magnoliopsida; order Poales; family Poaceae; genus Avena; species Avena eriantha. Next base: position 106,902,405 of record OU342740.1, on the reverse strand, counting down.
TAAGTGGATTACCCAAGGTTTATCGAACTCAGGGAGGAAGTGGTCAAAGGGATCCCTCTCAAGCAACCCTGCAATCAAGATTCAAGAATTCTCTTGTGTCCCCAACACACCCAATACACTTGTCAGGTTTATAGGTGCACTAGTTGGGCAAAGAGATAGTGAAATACAAGTGGTATGGATAATTATAAGTGGTAACGGTGCCAGAAAAGAGCTTGACGGGTAGGAAGATACTAAAGGCAAACTGAAATAAAGATGGAAGCAAGCAAACATGTAACAGATCTAATTGCAAACGGTGTATCAATACTTTAGAAACAAGGCCTAGGGATCATACTTTCACTAGTGAACACTCTCATATAAATATCTTCTCTTTATAATACTACTCTGAACTACTCTCCGGTTGGACACTCTAATCCATGGTAGGGCTATAACATCACACCTCAAAGTTCGCTTTCCCCATCTAGATAACCCCACACTATCACCTTGAGCACTAGATGGTTCCAACAAACACCACAATTTTATAGAGACATCCAACTCCAAATATAACTCATAACAAGTATTTGTAATCCTTAGCCTAAGTGCCACCATGGTGTGCACGCACATGGGGAGAGCCAGAGATCTATTAAAGCACTTGAGAAGCAAGGTAGATCTACTTGATTACAAAGCTCATGATCACAGTATGATCATGCATAGAGAGAGAGAGATGAACACATAGCTACCAGTAGAACCCTTAGCCTGGAGGAAGAACTACTCCCTCATCATCATGGCAATCTGCAACGGTGATGGAGATGGTGGTGGAGATCGATGGAGATGGCTCCAGGGGCACTTCCCCGTCCCGGCAGGGTGCCGGAACAGAGACTTTCTATCCCCCGAATCTCCCCTTCGGTGGCGGTGGTGCTGCGGAACTTTTCATGGCTGGAGGCTATCTTCTTTAGGGTTTCTACATCAGAGGCTACTTATAGGCGAAGGGGCGATGTCAGAGGGTGGACCAGGGGCCCACACCACCTGGTGACGCGGCAGGGGGAACCCACGCCACCACATGGTGTGGATAGCCACTGGCCCCTCTCTGTCTCGTCTTCTGGCTCCGTGAGTCTTCATGTGAAATATCGACTTTGGCTTTTGTCTGGTCCAATTCCAAGAATATTCATTTTCTGGCTTTTCTGGAACAAAAAACAGAGGAAAACAGGCAACTGGCACTGTGGCATCTTGTTAATAGGTTAGTTCCAGAAAATGTGTAAAAGTACTCCAAAGTGTGGACAAAACATAAGAAAGTAGATATAAAACAAGCATGTAACATCAAAAATTATAGATACGTTTGCAACGTATCAACATCCCCAAGCTTAACTCCTGCTCGTCCTCGAGTAGGTAAGTGATAAAAAGAAAACAATAATTTTTGAGGTGACATGCACCATCACAATCTTGATCAAGGAAATTATAAAAAATTGATAGCTAGGATCATAGTACTTTAACATAGCATGAAAGGTATAGTTCTAACAATAAGACATATCAACTATGCTGTAACATGAAAAGGTACAACAAAAGAATCATGAATAACAATCCTTCGAAAGACGTCTGTTTGTTTCACATATAGAAAACATAATGAGAATGATATTCAACTTGTCCCTCATAGTGTAGCAAAACATAAATGCATAGGACACCTTCAAAGTTCATAAGGGTGACTAGATACATATAGTTTAAGAACAAGCAATATCAAAGTTATGAATCAATCAACAAGTCTTGGGACAATGCACATTAAACTAAGAATGGCCACTATGCTCTCTCAATAGGTGCATAAAGATAGAAGATGGAGACTCAACATAAAAGTAAAATAAAGGCCTTCATAGAAGGAAGCAGGGATTCAAGTCTCATAAACAGCTTCCAAAAATTATGGTACTTATTAGCTTTCGGATCTCATTACCCCTATCATAGGCATCTTCAAGTGATTGAGGTTAAAGTGACACAACTAAGAGGATATGCTTGACAAGTTATAAGTTGAAATATCATGCCCCTTGCTTACGAGTACCAAACTTCATGCTAATCAACTTCAGTCACAAGTAAGGTCTTATCATTGTAAGTACATATGTATCACAGAGAACCGCCAACGGGGTACCCCTTGCCCCATGACACAGGGAGCTATCCCATATCAAAATGACAAAGCAACAGACAATGAGCATCTCAGCAATCTTTTTATTTGCTATTTGCATAGGTTTTTATTGAGGATGCTTCATAGATGCTCATTATGGTTATGTTGTAAGTTTCTACCATGATTAGGCATGGCTTAGGCTAGCGGCCCAGGCGTTTCTCTAACACACATACAAACTCCATGATCTTACAAGTTCCCCTTTTATTTCACACCGCCGGGATCCATAAGCAAAAGAATTGTGATATCAATGGAATTTAAGTGCAATGTTGAAAGCGTTCCCCATGATACATGGTTCTCCTAACTTCAACTTATAAAGCGCAAGCATATACGCAACAAAGATGGACACAATGGTTCAAGTTTATTAGGGGCAAGAAAAGTAAAGTGTGCCATCAAGTTCATGAGAGCTTTAATCACTAATTTTCATATAACAAGTTTAATTCGGAAGATAGATAAAAACATGAATATACTTGGAATAGCAAATGCTAATAGGTAGGTATGGTGGACTCTTTGGAATAACTTGGTTTTATTTGGAGTTGGATGCATGAGTGGAACTCATACTTGGTATGGAGGCTAGAAAAAGACTGGGAGCGACCAACTAAGAGAGCATTAATGGCCATAATCATGCAAAGCGACAAAACATCATCAATTAAAGCATAAAGTGATATTACAAGTCGAAAACTAAATGATCATGGAGGCTATGGTGACTTGGTATAGTCTTAACATGGTGTGAGCATGCGCCAAGTCAACCCAAATAAAGCATCGAAGGAGAATACCCCAATACTATGCTTTAATATGCTAAAACAACATATGATTCTTTCAAGGCACATTAAGAAATCTCAATTGTTTATAACATGTCATGCTACAGCAATAATCACTAAGAGTAAATCCAAAACAATATCAAGCATGACATGACAAAGCATAGGCCATAGTCAAAAACAAGCTCCTTTTTACCACTTATAAGCATGAACTTACCTACTCTTTTCCAATCCAAACCAACTTATTTGAAAACTAATGTATGAATGAGGGGGTCCAACCAATTTATTGAAGAAAACTAAGAAAATTAAACAAACGAAAACCAAAAACAAAAAATGAAGACGCTTCAAGAACAACACAACTTGTGCATTAAACAATAAAAATAAAGTGTCTAGAAAGACCTGAGATTTTTATTGATGAAGAAGGGGATGCTGATACGTCCATTTTGCATCACTATTCTATGTCTTAATTCACTATTATTCATTGATATATTTCGTATTGAGAGGTGATACTTATGTTATTTCATCTGTTTTTGCATGGTTGATGACTTTTGGAGCATGGACCGCTGTAGTCAGGATTCTGATGGAAAAGGTGCTGTTTGGAGGCAAAATTCGCGAAGATCAGAAAATCCGGGAAAATATACGGAAAATTCTATTTTTCCAGAAGACTCAGGATGCCAGAAGATGGAGTGGAGGTGGGCCACAGGGGGCCCACACCACCCCATGGCACGGGCAGGCCTAGGCCATGCCTGGGAGTGGTCTGGCCGCCCTGGCCCACTCCAGCCTCTCCTCTCTGGCGTATATCATCCCCACGAAACCCTAAGACTCGGGGAGCGACCACAGAAAGATTCCGCCGCCTCTACGGGGCGGAAAACATCGAGAGAGAAAAATCTCTCCTGCAGACAGATTTCTGCCGGGGGAATTCCTTCCCAGAGAGGGGAGATCGTCGCCATCAACACCACCATCAAGCTGGACTTCATCGGGATCATCCTCATCATCACCACCACCATCATCACCATCAGCACCCTCATCACCATCTCCATATTGCTGTAACAATTGGGTTGAATCTTGCATAGTTCATAGGGGAAACTTTCCCGGTGTTGATTACTCTTTGTAGTTGATGCTATTGAGTGAACCATTGAATTATTGTTTATGTTCAGATTGTTATACATCATTATTCCATCTCTGATCATGATCCATATGATGTCTTGTGAGTAGTTCGTTTTGTTCTCGAGGACATGGGAGAAGTCTTGTTGTTAGTAGTGGAGTTGCGTTGAGAAAGATTCAATAGATTGTTACTTAAGTTGTGGTGTACTTCTTCTAGTGGTGTCATGTGAACGTCGACTACATGACACTTCACCTATATGGGCCTAGGGGAATGCATTGTGTATTTGGCTACTAATCGTAGGGGTTGCCGGAGTGACAGAAACCTGAACCCCCGTTAGGAAACCATTGCACAAGGGACGTAAGGGTCTTAGAGTTTAAAGTTGTGGTTAGGTTTCTACCTTAATTACTTTCTTGTACTTACGGATGTTTGCAAGGGGTATAATCACAAGTATGTATTAGTCTTGGATGGGGCGGTACATTAGCACAGGTTCACCCACACAACACTTTGCAAGCTAAAGAAGATTAATCGACTATATGAAGCGAAAACACTTGACAGTCGTCCCATGTGTCCTCGAGAACGTTTGGTCATCTATAGAAATACAATCGGCTTGTCCTTTGTTGCATAAAGGATTGGGACACTTGCTGCATTTATTCTTAGTGTCTTTTATTTACTCGTACTTTGTTTACTTGCTTTATCAAAAAACCCCTAAAAATCCGTTTGGTAAGTATTTGCAGAGAATTCCTGATCCATACCACTAGCCAACACCTTCTGCTCCTCATTCGGTTCGACACTCTTACTTATCGAAAATACTGCGATACACCCCCTATACTTGTGGGTCATCAAGACTATTTTCTGGCGCCGTTGCCGGGGAGTGAAGCACTATTGGAGAGTGGAACTGGTAAAGGAAACTTCTACTGTGAGTATTGTTTACTTCTGCTAGTTGCTTTATTTTCGTTATGGATAATTCGCTGAGTTTCTTATTTGGTAATGTTACTACCACTGCTAAGGTAGTAGATAAGCCAACACCTGCTGAGAAAGATGTTTTCAAAATACCTACAAGAATTATTGATCGTGTTATGGATAACTACTATGTTGGGGATGGAACTGTCCATCTCGGTGATCATTTACTCTTTATACACAAATTATGCGAGTTGTTCAAGTGTGCAGGTATTACTACAGATCAAGTTAAGAAGAAGTTATTCTCATTATCACTGAAAGGAAGAGCTGAGGAATGGTATAAGCTGCTGAAGAATGGTCAAGCTCTGGAATGGGAGGAAATAGTGCCTCTCTTTTATTCAAAGTTTTATCCTCCTAGTGAGATTCATAAAGATCGGAATCAAATATACAACTTTTGGCCTCTTGATGGAGAGAGTACAGCTCAAGTTTGGGGGAGATTGAAGTTACTAATGCTTAAATGTCCCATTCATGAGCTCCCCAACAATATTATTATCAACAAGTTTTATGCAAGGCTCCCTCTACATGACAAGGATTTATTGGATGCTTCTTGTGCTGGATCATTCACTCGCATGGAAGAAGAAGTTAAATGGGATCTTCTGGACCGTATTCAAGACAATGCTGAAGCTTGGGAGAATGACAAAGGTAGAAAGTCAGGTATAAATTATGATTATGAATGCATTGAATCTTTTTTGGGAACTGATGACTTTCAAAATATTAGTAATATTTATGGTCTTGATTTGCAAGTTATTACGAATTGCTATAGAGCCTTTGCTTCCTATATCGAAATTCCAAAAAGGGGATGCAACAAATACCATGCACCTTACAAAGATATTGTTGACTATGCTCCTATTGGAAGTGCTGAGTATTGCATTATTGATCCCATCTTACCCGAACCTTATATCGACAAGATTCCCTTCCCCGAAAAGGTAAAGGACCATCCTATGATAACTAATGTAATCACCAAAAGTGAAAAAAGAACTATAAAACCTGATGAACAAATAAGCATTGAACCTGTGGTAGCAATTGTGAAAGACCTTGTCACTAAAAGCGTAGAAGATGGGCACATAGTCTTTTGTGAGGATGCTTCTAATATTGTTTCACATCCCAATAGAACTAAAAAGGCTAGTGTTCCTGTGCTTTCTATTAGAATTGGTGATCATTGCTATTATGGTTTATGTGATATTGGTGCAAGTTCTAGTGCTATTTCTTATGAGCTTCATAGAGAAATTATGCATGAAATCAGTCCTTGCGAGTTGGAAGAGATTGATGTGGTTATTCACTAATAGAGAGACCATCTCTCCAATTGGTATTGTACGAGACGTGGAAGTTCTTTGTGGTAAGATTAAGTACCCTGCTGATTTTCTAGTACTTGGTTCGGCTGCTAGTAAAACCTACCCTATCATTTTTGGTAGACCTTTCTTGAGTACTTGTGGAGCTATTATTGATTACAAGAGGGAGAAAATCTTGACTAAGTTTGATGGGGAATCTTATGAGTCTAATTTTTCGAAATTTTCTAAAGAGCCTTGCGAAGAGAAACCCATAATGAGGATTTTAGGGTTGAACAACTTGCTTCTGTTTCTCTTGCTCCTAACAATGCTTTGCAGCAATTTATGGAAGATCATGAAAGTGAAGTCTTCATGGAAGAAAGGAATGAGATTGACAGGATTCTCCGTGATCAACCTATGATGCTTATGCATGACTTGCCTGTAGAAGACTTGGGTACCACGATGCCACCTAAAAAGGATCCTGTTTTCGATCTTAAACCTCTCCCCGATGATCTTAAATATGCTTATATTGATGATAAAAAGATATATCCTGTTATTGTTCGCGCTAAACTTTCAGGGAAGGAAGAAGAAAGGTTATTGGAAGTTTTGAGGAAACATCGAGGACCTATGGGCTATACTTTGGATGATTTAAAAGGGATTTCACCTACTATATGTCAGCACTCTATCAACATAGAACCAGATGCGAAGCCGGTAGTGGAGCACCAACGACGCTTGAATCCTAGGATGAAGGAAGTGGTAAGGAATGAGGTATTGAAACTCCTTGATGCTGGTATTATTTACCCTATTGCTGATAGTGAATGGGTTAGTCCTGTTCATTGTGTTCCTAAAAAGGGAGGGATTACCGTTGTCCCTAATGATAATGATGAGCTTATTCCTCAAAGAACAGTGGTAGGCTATAGGATGTGCATTGATTTTAGGAAAGTCAATAAAGTTACTAAGAAAGATCACTACCCGCTTCCTTTTATTGATCAAATGTTGGAAATGTTGTCTAAAAAGACCCATTTTTGTTTTCTTGATGGCTATTCTGGTTTCTCTCAAATTGCTGTTAAACAACAAGATCAAGAAAAAACTACTTTTTCTTGCCCTTATGGAAATTATGCTTATAGACGTATGCCTTTTGGTTTATGTAATGCTCCTGCTACTTTCCAAAGGTGCATGTCTGCTATCTTTCATGGTTTTTGTGAGGAGATTGTAGAAGTGTTCATGGATGACTTTTCTGTCTATGGAACTTCTTTTGATAATTGTCTGCACAACCTTGATAAAGTTTTGTAGAGATGTGAAGAAACTAATCTTGTTCTTAATTGGGAGAATGCCACTTCATGGTTAATGAAGGGATTGTTCTTGGGCATAAAGTTTCTGAAAGAGGCATAGAAGTTGATAGAGCTAAGGTTGAGGCAATTGAGAAGATGCCATGTCCAAGAGACATCAAAGGTATTCGTAGTATCCTTGGTCATGCTGGTTTGTATAGGAGGTTTATTAAAGACTTCTCTAGGATATCAAAACCTCTCACTAATCTTCTTCAAAAAGATGTACCTTTTGTTTTTGATGATGATTGTAGGGAAGCTTTTGAAACTCTTAAGAAGGCTTTAACTACAGCCCCTATTGTTCAACCACCTGATTAGAGTTTACCCTTTGTAATAATGTGTGATGCTAGTGATTTTGCTGTAGGGGCTGTCCTTGGGCAACGTATTGATAAAAAGTTAAACGTTATTCATTATGCTAGTAAGACTCTAGACGCTGCTCAAAGGAATTATGTCACTACTGAAAAGGAATTTCTAGCTGTTGTTTTTGCATGTGATAAGTTTAGGCCCTATATTGTGGACTCAAAAGTAACCATTCATACTGATCATGCTGCTATTAAATATCTTATGACGAAGAAGGACGCTAAGCCTAGACTTATTAGATGGGTACTGCTTTTACAAGAGTTTGATCTACACATAGTAGACATGAAGGGTGCTGAAAACCCTGTAGCTGATAATTTATCTCGTTTGGAAAACATCTCTTTTGATCCTATGCCTGTTAATGATAGTTTCCCAAATGAACAGTTAGTCGCAGTAGGGGTGAGCTCGCAAGGAAGCCCTTGGTATGCTGATTATGCTAATTTTATTGTCTCCAAGTATTTGCCTCCAACTTTTACAGCTCAGCAAAGAAGAAAGTTCTTTTATGATTTGAGGCATTATTTTTGGGATGACCCACACTTATACAAAGAAGGAGATGATGGTATTATGCGAAGATGTGTTCCAGAATATGAACAAAAAGAGATATTGCATAAATGTCATGGTAGCGCCTATGGAGGACATCATGCAGGAGATAGAACTGCACAAAAGGTACTACAATCAGGTTTCTACTGGCCTACCCTTTTTAAAGATGCAAGAAAATTTGTTTTATCTTGTGATGAATGTCAGCGTGTTGGTAATATTTCTAGACGCAATGAAATGCCTATGAACTACTCTCTAGTTATTGAACCTTTTGATTGTTGGGGATTCGACTTTATGGGTCCTTGCCCTCCTTCGAAGGGTTACACTCATATTCTTGTTGTTGTTGATTATGTTACTAAGTGGGTAGAAGCCATACCTACAAAGAGTGCTGACGGGGAGACTTCTCTAAAGATGCTTAAGGATGTTATCTTTCCTAGGTTCGGGGTGCCTAGGTATCTCATGACTGATGGGGGTTCTCATTTCATTCATGGTGGTTTTAGGAAGACCCCTGCTAAATATGATGTTAATCATAGAATTGCTTCAGCTTATCACTCCCAAACTAGCGGGCAAGTAGAGTTATCAAATAGAGAAATTAAATCTATCTTGCAAAATACTGTTAATATGTCTAGAAAAAACTGGGCTAAGAAGTTGAATGATGCTTTATGGGCTTATAGGACTGCTTACAAAAATCCTATGGGAATGTCTCCTTATAAACTGGTTTATGGGAAAGCTTGCCACTTACCCTTAGAATTAGAACACAAAGCTTACTGGGCAGTGAAAGAACTAAATAGAGATTGTAAGCTTGCTGGTGAGAAAAGATTATTTGACTTAAGTTCTTTAGATGAATGGAGGAGTGAAGCCTATGAGAATGCTAGGCTCTTTAAGGAAAAGGTTAAAAGATGGCATGACAAGCGAATACTTAAGAGAGAATTTCATGTTGGTGAGAAAGTTCTATTGTATAGGTCTCGTCTCAGATTTTTTGCAGGTAAGCTACTATCAAAATGGGAAGGACCTTTCATCATTGAAGAAGTATACCGTTCAGGAGCAATAAAAATTTCTTCTCTAAAAGATAATACTACACAGGTAGTGAATGCACAGCGACTCAAACACTATATTGCTGGACATTCTTACAATGAAGATGTTGATGCCTTTCAAGTTATAACTCTAGAGAAATTCATTGAGGACCAAATTCAGAGACCTGCAGAGTCTGTTTTCATCTAGGTAACATTTATGGTAAGAAAAGTTCCGCGAAAATACAATACAACTATATTTTTGCAGTTTTCAGTCATTAAGGAAAGTTTCGAAGCGAAAAAGGGACGGAAACGGAGCCAGGGTGGCCCACACCACCCCATGGCGCGGGCCCACCCCTGGCCACGCCACCAGGTGGCGAGGCCACCCAGGACTCCGTCTTTGACTCGTTTTCTCCCAGTACCTTCCTTTTGATATGAAACTTCATAATATATAACCCCCCGGATCTCCTGTAACACCCTCGAATCGGCCCTATGCAGATTTCAGCGCTTCCCGCCAAACCCACATAGAAACGATTCAAGGACGCCCACCAGGCACTTGCATGCGGGTGGAAAACGAAGTAATACCATTACACATTAGTCCATGATGGAACCGGCAGAACATATATTTACAACAACGATTCCATGAGTCAAGAATATAGATATACTATACAAAGATCCAAATCACCTTGAAAACGATAGAGCGTCCAACTACGGACAAGATGCAAATGGGGCTAAGAGCCCTGAAGAATAACCGATGGCGTCCATAACCCTGCCCAGGCCAAGCCGGAAGGGTAACCCTGCTAACGACGTCGATCGCAAACCTGCTAAAACAAAGGGGTGCCGACAAAGGGCAAAGGAAAAAGAGGAGCGTCAGTACTGAGGCCAGTACACGGCGAGGCTAGAATTCGGCGGCTCTCGCCTACATAGGTATGGTGGACTGAAGCGGCAGCGCAGCAGCACTAGACAAGCTATAGAGACTCAGTAAAACTGGCGGCTATTAGAGAGGGATAAGAAAGACCTATTCGAATCCAACCTGATACTACCACCAATCATACCCATCCTAGTATTCCCCCTCGAGACCAAACGAGGAATTCAAACCAAGGAACTCACACAGTTGACAGTTTTATTCATTCCATTATAGTTGCAGCACTTACTAGTCAGATATAGATAGCATGAGTCATCCTGATAGCATAAGTAGTGGGTAGTTTTAATCACCATTTTGTTGTAGTTGGAACATTTACTAGTCAGATATAATTGTCCTGAGGAATCCCAAAACCCAGCAACTGTTGGCACTTTTATCACATTCCATTGGAGTTGCAGTACTTACTAGGCAGGTATAGCATGTCACAAAACAACCCCAGATCCCCCAGTTGTTGGCATTTTAGTATCCATTCCGTGATAGTTGAATCTGATTACTAGTCATATATTAAGTCAAGTTTATAGCACTACTTTAGTTATGCTTGTCTATGATCGAGATATTGTGCTCCAAGTCGTCCATAACCGCGGACACGGCTTTCAGAAAGATTTACCCTGCAGGGGTGCACAAATAGCAACACACACACGATCAACCTCGGAAAAACCAACTCAAAACCCAACGAGGCTTTCACGACAAAGCAATCACAGGATTCATAAAATATTTCAGGGGGGCACCCCATTAAGCTACCCGCAACGAAGTTGGCTGGCTCCGAGACGGACCCAAGGTTTGCGCCAATGGCTGTAAACGACTGCGAACCCGAAAGTGTGACTGGGCTTGTCAATACCGCGAAAACGTGGCATGATCCAAAACAGTACAGGTGCTCCACGCACAATCTTAAATAAAGCAGTATAGCATGGCATAAGTACATGATAGTAATAAATCCCCAAACTAGTTTGTGGCCCCAAGAAATAAAAAATGAATCAAGCTCTGGCTAAGGGGATTCATAGACCATATGTGGATAGTGCGAATTGTCAAGGAACAGGTATCAAGTACTCGGGGCCTATGGGACACAAGTGAGCGTGGAAAAACCAAATAACATCTATTGCCCACCGATGCCTCTGCATTAGTTATATCTATTCTCAGCAATTTAATAGTTGCATTTAAAGTCATGATCATCTCCACATAAACATCTGCCAGCATTCCAACAACTGTGGTACTTGACAACACGAGATCGCACCTGAGCAAGCAACTACGACTCTCAAGGCTAGCTATCTACCAAACATAGGTAATAGGAGGTGTCCAAGGCAATATAGAGGCTGCACGGAGTATAACTGGTGTACGGAAACTAAAGCATCGCGACACGGATAGCAATAGATCAACAGGAGGAAATAAAGACTATAAATGCAAAATAGGTAGAAAGGGGGAGAGATGCTCGCCTGGGAAAACATAGCCGAAGGTTCACATCCGGAGAACTTGTCGATACTCGCATCAACTCATTGGCCTAATCCGCGAAGAAGCAAAACACTAAAAGAAACACCGGATGCAATATTTAATACTACGGTAGAAGATCCGGCATGCTTATGATATGATGCATGGCATGGCACAGATGCGGTGCAATTAGGCAATATTAAGCGGAACCGGGTCCCGATAATTAATTACACGGTTCAAGTTATTTATCTACCCCGCAAATTAAATGCTGTATTAACAGGGCGAAACATGGCATCGGTTCGCTACACAAATTTAAATGGAGTCCGGAATAAGACTAGAATAGCCCGCATATAGACTCCATATTTAATTTAGGTGAATCGACTATTTAACCCAACCCACCAGATGACATGTATGCAAGCATGAACAATTTAATATGCGACAGTTGATAATGTCATATTATAAAAATAGGGGCTTAGGGTCACACATCTAGGTTCGGAAGATCTTGGGTTCCGGGGGTCCGGGGTTCGGTCTCAAGGTCTCAGGGTTCAGCGGGATCGGTCTTCGAGGCTTCGAACATCGGATTCGGGAAGGAGAGCTTGGCGTTCTAGGAAGAAGGACTTGGTGTTCCAGGATGAAGCGCTTGCCGTTCCGTGTGGCAATCTTGGCGGTCATCGGGTCCGAGAAGAAGACCTTGGCGTACGGCGTCCTTCGGTTTCATGATGTAGAACTTGTCGGTTCCGGTTCCATGTCGACGTGCTTGATATCCTAGATGGAGAACTCAGCGTTCTACGGGCTTATGCTCCGGTAGAAGTTCTTGTTGCACCAGGTCGGAGGCCTAGGGGTACCGTTCGCCCGCATCGTCGGCACCCGGAAGATCTTGTCAGAACCAGGTCCGGCATCGGGGTTCGGGTCTCGGCGGGATCGGGCTCTTCGAGTTCCATGATGAAGATCTTGGGGTTCGACACAATTGTCTTCTGATTCCTGTACCAGGTCTTCGAGTGGCGCCAAGCCATGCCATCCATAACACTTCACTCCATCGGTACCAAACAACACCACACAAAACTTGAACACCCCCAGGAGGCCAAAGGGGCACGATAGATGCCACGTCGCGCTAAGAACGAATCGTGAGGATTCAGGAGCTTCAGTAGCTAGCACACCCCGGGGATTATGGTACTAGCCCTAGACTCTTGAAGCCCACAACAGCGGTGCAGATACGAAGCTGGGACGGCGCAACTTGGCGGCACTGCAGGGACAGGCGACCAGCGGCGGGGGAGAGGTGCTCGGGAGGAGGCAGAACTTCGGAGGGGGTCGGTTGCAGTGACGTGCAGGCCGTGGAGCTCCGGACAGCACCGTTCCCTGGCGGGCCAGCCCCAACAGCGACGTGCGGGACGAGGCAGAGGGTCGGTGGTGACCCAGGACAAGGACGGGGTGGCGAGGCAGACACGGTAGCGGCCGGCTGCGCCGGTTCCCGAGGCAGCATGGCGGGGGAGATCTCCGGCGAGGCCGGCTCGCAGACGAAGCAACTCGGGGAAGAGGGTGTCGAGGTGGCGGGGCGGTCGGGGAGGAAGGTCGGAGAGGAGGGCCCGATGCGGGGAAGGCGGCTAGGCGGCGGAGGTTGGGCGAAGGCGGCCGCCGCGGGGAGCTTGCGGGGTCGGAGGAGGAGACGCGGGGAAGGGGATGGGAAGGAGACGGACGAGGCCGGCAGCGCTCGCTCGGGCGGCGAGGAAGAGAAGGAGAGTGTAGGGGAGGAGAAGGTCGGGTGGGAGAGAGACGCTGCGGGGTGGGGCCAGGGGACGGGCAGCGTGTCGGGCTGGGGCTCCCAGGCGTGTATGTGGTGTGGTCGGTGGGATGCAGAGGGGTGGGGTGGGTCGCTATATGGGTGTACCACGGGGAGGATGGCGTGGCGCTGGGCGGCTGTTGCAGCTCGGGTTGGACCGGGTGTGTGTGTGGTTTGAGTCTAGTGTTAGGGTTTAGGTTAGATTTAGTCTAGGGTTTGGTCGGTCTAGCTTGGGCTGGGTCGGGTAGTAGGCGGTCTGACTGGTTGGGCCACTGGCCTGGCCGGTTAGACTACCTCCCCGGTAAAAAGTAATTTATTTATTTTTATTTAAACATTTTGTAAATATCTTTTAGACAATAAAAATATCTGGAAGGGTCCGGGGTTTTGATTTGAAATAAAGATAGAGGTATTTAGAAAACAAATATAGACTTTTGGAAAATATTTTTATGCAAACAAATGCATGATGACATGACGATGCTCAAATGCAATGTGGCATGATAACATGAGCATGCGGTCATGATGATGCAATGCACAAAACACATCGATTTTCTAGTAGTGTTTTTAGCGGGATGCCACATCTCCCGAGGTTCGTATATCGTGTTTTCGCTGTGTTTTTGTTTCGGTCTGTTTCTGCCAGGTAGAATCCCAGATTTGGAGCCACAATGTCTTCCTCTAGATCATCCAAGGGAGATTCCTTAGAAGATATCGTCTACCCATACATGAGAGAATTGAAGATTCATCCCAAGGAGTTGTTGCTCGAAGGTAGGGAGGTTCGGATTAAAGAGGTTCAAGGCCCTAAAGGTGAAGGAAGTCTGGAGGACAGGATGGAAGCACTGGAGCAAGAAGTCTTTAGTTACAGGAAGATGGCGGAGCGCGAAGTGGATATCATCCATAAGATTTGCTCTAAGCTCATCACCGAGCACCAAAAGGAGACTGCTGAACTCAAATACGAAGTCCTCTCACTCTGCCAAACAACCAACAAACTGCAAGCACAGTTCTATGACGTTCAAAATCAAAATTGTGAGTATGAGGCTAGATTTAAATGCATAAGTGCCGCTGCAAGTTTCAGGATGTTGGAAACCACGATGTCCTTTGTTGATGGGATGCCTTTACCCTAGAAGACGGACGAAGATGAGAAGATACCACCACCACCGAAGGAGTAATTCGTCATCAAGTTTGGCATCCCCTTGGTTTGTTCCAAGCTTGGGGGAGTGCCGCGGTATCATATCACTATCTTCTATCTTTTTACCTTATTTGTAGAGTCATATCATGAATAGAGGAGTTATTATGTAGTATGGTTTGCATTATGGAAGTGTCCCCTCTCTCGTTAGATTTGTGTCCCTTGGTGTGAGTCTCCGTTATGGAATATTAATGAGAAGTTCTATCATTTACTCTTTTGCATAACTTATGATTAGTTTACAATTCGTGGTTATATGATTGATCTTGTTCTTAGTATTGGTATCACTTTGGGATCATTGAGTTAATTTAGTTGGTTTTGGCAAACCTGGCTCGGTCAGTAGCAACACATTTTTGAGAGTTGAAAAGAAAAAGATCTTTTGTCAAGTTATAAGTTTTGGCAACCTGGCTCGGTTAGTGACACAACTAAGAGGATATGCTTGACAAGTTATAAGTTGAAATCTCATGCCCCTTGCTTACGAGTACCGAACTTCATGCTACTCAACTTCAGTCACAAGTAAGGTATTGTCATTGTAAGTACATATGTATCACGGAGAACAGCCAACGGGGTACCCCTTGCCCCATGACACAGGGAGCTATCCCATATCAAAATGACAAGGCAACAGACAATGAGCATCTCAGCGATCTTTTTATTTGCTATTTGCATAGGTTTTTATTGAGGATGCTTCATAGAGTGCTCATTATGGTTATGCTGTAAATTTCTACCATGATTAGGCATGGCTTAGGCTAGCGGCCCAGGCGTTTCTCTAACACACATGCAAACTCCATGATCATACAAGTTCCCCTTTTATTTCACACCACCGGGATCCATAAGCAAAAGAATCGTGATATCAATGGAATTTAAGTGCAATGTTGAAAGCGTTCCCCATGATACATGGTTCTCCTAACTTCAACTTATAAAGCGCAAGCATATACGCAACAAAGATTGACACAATGGTTTAAGTTTATTAGGGGCAAGAAAAGTAAAGTGTGCCATCAAGTTCATGAGAGCTTTAATCACTAATTTTCACATAACAAGTTTAATTCAGAAGATAGATAAAAACATGAATATACTTGGAATAGCAAATGCTAATAGGTAGGTATGGTGGACTCTTTGGAATAACTTGGTTTTATTTGGAGTTGGATGCATGAGTGGAACTCATACTTGGTATGGAGGCTAGAAAAAGACTGGGAACGACCAACTAAGAGAGCATTAATGGCCATAATCATGCAAAGCGAAAAAAACATCATCAATTAAAGCATAAATTGATATTACAAGTCGAAAACTAAATGATCATGGAGGCTATGGTGACTTGGTATAGTCTTAACATGGTGTGAGCATGCGCCAAGTCAACCCAAATAAAGCATCAAAGGAGAATACCACAATACTATGCTTTAATATGCTAAAACAACACATGATTCTTTCAAGGCACATTAAGAAATCTCAATTGTTTATAACATGTCATGCTATAGCAATAATCACTAAGAATAAATACAAAACAATATCAAGCATGACATGACAAAGCATAGGCCATAGTCAAAAACAAGCTCCTTTTTACCACTTATAAGCATGAACTTACCTACTCTTTTCCAATCCAAACCAACTTATTTGAAAACTAATGTATGAATGAGGGGGTCCAACCAATTTATTGAAGAAAACTAAGAAAACTAAAGAAACTAAAACCAAAAACAAAAAACAAAGACGCTCCAAGAACAACACAACTTGTGCATTAAACAATAAAAATAAAGTGTCTAGAAAGACCTGAGATTTTTATTGATGAAGAAGGGGATGCTGATACGTCCATTTTGCATCACTATTCTATGTCTTAATTCACTATTATTCATTGATATCTTTGTAGGGGAAACTTGCATAGTTCATAGGGGAAACTTTCCCGGTGTTGATTACTCTTTGTAGTTGATGCTATTGAGTGAACCATTGAATTATTGTTTATGTTCAGATTGTTATACATCATTATTCCAGCTCTGATCATGATCCATATGATGTCTTGTGAGTTGTTCATTTTGTTCTTGAGGACATGGGAGAAGTCTTGTTGTTAGTAGTGGAGTTGCATTGAGAAAGATTCAATAGATTGTTACTTAAGTTGTGGTGTACTTCTTCTAGTGGTGTCATGTGAACGTCGACTACATGACACTTCACCTATATGGGCCTAGGGGAATGCATTGTGTATTTGGCTACTAATCGTAGGGGTTGCCGAAGTGACAGAAACCTGAACCCCCGTTAGGAAACCATTGCACAAGGGACGTAAGGGTCTTAGAGTTTAAAGCTGTGGTTAGGTTTCTACCTTAATTACTTTCTTGTACTTACGGATGTTTGCAAGGGGTATAATCACAAGTATGTATTAGTCTTGGATGGGGCGGTACATTAGCACAGGTTCACCCACACAACACTTAGCAAGCTAAAGAAGATTAATCGACTATATGAAGCGAAAGCACTTGACAGTCTTCCCATGTGTCCTCGAGAACGTTTGGTCATCTATAGAAATACAACCGGCTTGTCCTTTGCTGCATAAAGGATTGGGCCACTTGCTACATTTATTCTTACTGTCTTTTATTTACTTGTACTTTGTTTACTTGCTTTATCGAAAACCCCTAAAAATCCGTTTGCTAAGTATTTGCAAAGAATTCCTGATCCATACCACTAGCTAGCACCTTCTGCTCCTCGTTGGGTTCGACACTCTTACTTATCGAAAATACTGCGATAGACCCCCTATACTTGTGGGCCATCAGATGCTTTGGGCATCCCCAAGCTTTGACGCTTGTACTTCTTGGATATTTCTTGGGGTGACACGGGTGGCATCCCAACCTTGAGCTTTAGTCCATTCTTCATCTCATTACATCATTCTTTCCCTACACCTAAATTTTTTGTTCATACAAAACTTCACACAATCTTCATTAGCAACATTAGTGCGCTCAAGATAATAAGTCTTTTGGTTCAGTTTCAACACAAGTAAAACTTCCATTAAAACAAAAGCTACTATAGCACTTCCTTTAAAATGTTCAAATGATCAGAGATAACTCAAAGAGAAAGAGATTAAGAGGCAAATGCAAATAATGACAAAAATCTATCAAAACAGACCAGCAGGTAAAAGCCAATTTTTTCGAAGACCTTATGTTTCTCCAATCGAAAAGGGTTGAACTAACGAAAGTTATCTAACAGCCTGGGGGATTTATTTAGAAAATTATAGCTCAATCCGACATACAGAGATTTTTCACGAATTTTTACACTGAAGCACAAAAAATCTGTTTCGGTACAGCACTTCCCCAAGCATTACTTCTCTCTCATTAGAGGTTACTCTTGGCGCAAAAGGCAAATAAAAAGTATAAGGAACGGTTATTACAGAGGCAATAACTTGCAAGACTCATCTAAAACTTTTGGGTTATCTCCCAATAAGTAATTTTCTTTAATGCCTTTAAGTTAGGCATCAGAAGCAAGAAAGGAATCAAGTGTTCTCAAATGAAGAAGCATTAAGATTGATACCAGAAATATCTTCAACAAGGCAAGGTATCTCATCCAAATAAGTTCTAGAGGATCCTCTCTCAATGCTCCTGGGTTCACTATTTTCATCAAACGGGTTTTCAGGAACAATCCAATCAAGATTCTTTTCTATGGCTTCATGCATTGCTACAAGTTAAAAAGGTATTGCTATCTTAATTTCCTTCCCATTAGGTTCGGTTTTTTCCATCTTTTCTTGTGTACCAATAACATCTACACATGAGCCTAGCATATTAAAACATTCAAAGACTTTTCGAACTTCCTTAGCAACATCATAGAATTCTTTAAGCAAACTTTCTAGAATGAAATCCCTCTTTTCGGGGTCCTCAATTTCTTTAAGTTTAAGAAACATTACTTGCATTAAGGGGTTAAGGTTAACAAACCTAGCTTCAAACATGTGAACTAAAGAAGCTACAACAATTTCATAGTTTGGAGCAAGTTCTGCAAGGGATCTATCCTCAATATCCTCATGCTTACTAACATGATTAAAGAATTCTTCAATATTATCTTTTCCCATTATAGAGCCACTACATATTGAAAGGTCTTTCAGGGTGAACTTAGGGATCAACATGGTGAGCTAAGAAAGAGGTAACAACTATAGAAATACTTAATTTTTTTGTCTTTTAATAAAGAAAGCAAACTAGTACAACTGATTTTTAGTGTGTTTTTGATAAAGAAACAAGCAAACAAAGTAGAAATAAACTAAGCAAAACAAAAACAACAAAGTAAAGAGATTGGTTATGAGGGACTCCCCATGTGAAGATGTCCTTGACTCCCCGGAAACGGCGCCAGAAAATAGCTTGATGCCTACGCACTTCTATTCTTATAGACAGTTGTTGGGCTTCCAAGTGCAGAGGTTTGTAGAACAGCAGCAAGTTTTCCCTTAAGTGGATCACCCAAGGTTTATCGAACTCAGGGAGGAAGTGGTCAAAGGTATTCCCTCTCAAGCAACCCTGCAATCAAGATACAAGAAGTCTCTTGTGTCCCCAACACACCCAATACACTTGCCAGGTGTATATGTGCACTAGTTCAGCGAAGAGATAGTGAAATACAAGTGGTATGGATAATTCTAAGTGGTAACGGTGTCAGAAAAGAGTTTGACGGGTAGGAAGAGACTAAAGGCAATCTGAAATGAAGATGAAAGCAAGCAAACATGTAACAGATCTGTTGCAAACGATGTTTCAATGCTTAGAAACAAGGCCTAGGGATCATACTTTCAATAGTGAACACTATCATATAAATATCTTCTCTTCATGATACTACTCTGAACTACTCTCCGGTTGGACACTCTAATACATGGTAGGGCTATAACAACACACCTCAAAGTTTGCTTTCCCCATCTAGATAACCCCACACTGTAACATTGAGCACTAGATGGTTCCAACAAACACCACAATTGCATAGAGACATCCAACTGCAAATATAACTCATAACAAGTATTTGTAATCTCTAGCCTAAGTGCCACCATGGTGTGCATGCTATCACTTTCACACACATGGGGAGATCCAGAGATCTACTAAAGCACTTGAGTAGCAAGGTAGATCTACTTGATTACAAAGCTCATGATCACAATATGATCATCCATAGAGAGAGATGAACACATAGCTACTAGTAAAACCCTTAGCCTTGAGGAAGAACTACTCCCTCATCATCATGAGAATCTACAATGGTGATGGAGATGGTGGTGGAGATCGATGGAGATGGTTCCGGTGGCACTTCCTCGTCCCGGCAGGGTGCCGGAAGAGAGACTTTCTGTCCCCCGAATCTCCCCTTCGGTGGTGGCGGCGTGGCGGAACTTTTGGTGGCTGGAGGCTGTCTTCTTTAGGGTTTCTGCATCGGAGGCTTCTTATAGGCGAATGGGCGATGACATCGGGTGGACCAGGGGCCCACACCACCTAGTGGCACGGCCAGGGGGGCCCGCGCCACCACATGGTGTGGCCAGCCCCTGGCCCCTCTCCGTCTCATCTTCTGGCTCCGTGAGTCTTTCGGTGAAATATCGACTTTGGCTTTTGTCCGGTAAAATTCCGAGAATATTCATTTTCTGGCTTTTCTAGAACCAAAAACAGAAGAAAACATGAAACTTACATTGTGGCATCTTGTTAATAGGTTAGTTCTAGAAAATGTGTAAAATTACTCCAAAGTGTGGACAAAACATAAGAAAGTAGATATAAAACAAGCATGGAACATCAAAAATTATAGATACGTTTACAACATATCAATGGACTAACCTCAAGTGAAACCTTGTAGTTGGACCACCATACTAGTGTTTCATTTAAATCGACTTCCTGGTCATTTATTGGTCATACCAACCTATGTGGTATGACAATACTATTATGTTTGTCTAAGTTGTGTTTAAACCTTGTTGTTGAATGTATGATTGATATTGCTTGTATATTTCTTTGTGTGATCTTTTATGTATGAATGGAATTCTTTTCCTAAGAACCCTTTGCCTATTCTAATCTCAACCCAACCCAAAAATATGCCTCCGAGACGTGCCAACAACCACACCAACTATGGAAATGAGATGCAACAAATGATGGCTGCACAGACTGAGCTAATGCAGACAATGACATAATTCATGGCAACCATCTATAATCACAATCAGAACAATAATAACAATAACAACCAGAACAACAATCCACCACCTCTGGATATGCTCACTAGATTTCTAAGGTTGAGACCTGCAAAGTTCTTTGGTACTTCTGATCCAATGGTAGCCGATGATTGGTTACGTTCAGTGAACAGGGATCTAGTGACTGTTGGATGCTCGGATGCTGAGAAAGTGAGATTTGTAGCATACTTGCTTGAAGGCCCTGCATCTACATGGTGGGACAACTTCCAAGTCACTCACCGCATTGAAGAAGTGACTTGGCCAATATTTGAAGATGGTTTTCGCACCAACCATATCTCTTCAGGCATTATGAGTCTAAATAAGTAGGCATTTCACAACCTTAAACAGCGTCAACGTAGCTTTGCTGAATATATTGAGGAATTCAACAATCTATCATGTTATGCTCCAGATGATACTGACATTGATTCTAAGAGGAAGGAAAAGTTCCTAGATGGACTGAATGATGAACTTTCCATGTAGTTATTAGTTTCTTATGTTCCAACTTATCAATCACTATGCGATAAAGCTACAACTCTAGAGAGCAAGATGAAGCAAGTTGAGATCAAGAAGAGGACGCACACCTTCGACAAGCATGGCTCGGGACCACCACACAAGATGCATTTGCATGGCAAACGTAGTGAAAGTTCAGGCTTTCAGAAGCATGAGGGAAGCCACCACCACAACAACAGTCACAATGGACAACACGGTCACCACCAACCTGGCAAGAAGGATCTTAGTCAGATAGAATACTTCAAGTGCCATGAGATGGGGCACTATGAAAATGACTGCACTGAGAAGAATAGTGATGCTGAGAACCCCAATAGGGATGGGGAAGCAACAACAATAACAACAACAAGCCTCGTAAGGATCTAAGCCAAGTAATGTGTTTCAACTGTCAATACCTTACACATTATGCCAATAAGTGCCCAGAGAGGAAACTTGAAAGACATTAAGAGAACACTCAAAATGTAAGCTAATCAAATTCCTTTTAAGGGTGGTAGCACCCTAGTTATCCGGAAACCCAACCTAATATTTCTAGCCTTTTCGAATCTTGGGACGAGATTCCTTTTAAGGGTGGTAATCTGTCACATCCCAAAAAAATTCAAATTTTGGAATGTGAAAAACTTAAAACAAAATAAAGAATCAAATCGTTGAAATCCAGAGGAAACAAAAACTTTAGAAAATTCAATGCAATTCCTCCAAATACACAATCCAAATAAAATTATTTTGTTTGTGAAGTGGTGTGCATGTTTTAAAAATCCCAAATCATGAAGCATGCATGTTTGCATTTTAAACCTCACGAGAAATATCATTTCTTTTAAAACCCTAAAAACCCTATTTATTGATTACCACATAAGAACAACACAATACTATGGATATATTCCATATTTAAAATTTGCAAAGATAAATCCTAAGTGATATATTGTGATAAAGGACAAAATTATAAAATAATAGAAATTGGTTTCATCCTATTTGGAGCTATAGATAAAATGTTATGAATTTTATAAGGCGAAGGGAGAAAAGAAATAAGAAAATATAATAAAACCCATATGAGCTTTGTATATTTAATATAAATATTTTGGATTATAAAACAGTACCAAAAAGTCCTATTTCTAATAAATCTTGTACTGTTATTCTACAAAAAAGTTTCTGAGTAAGTTTGAGTTAAATTTGTGATTCAAATCAATGGATAAATAGAAAAAGAAAAAGGGTTAAAGCAGACCGAACCAGACCAAACCAAACCAAAGTAGCCCAGTCCGGCCCAGCCAACCAAAGCCATGGGAGTAGATCGATCGTCTCCTTCCTTTCATGTATAGGATCTAGGAGTTACAACAGCCATGGCGACATCTCTTCCCCTCCTAAATCCACTACCTGTATTGACTATTTTGCTTCGACTCCAACACAAAACTTGTTCATATTTTAGCGGAGGATCCATTCAGAGAATTAAAACCCCACTCAATTGCCTTTTAATCACCACCGAGTGGCTGAAGTGGATATTGCCGAGCAATCTGATCCTCTTCCTCTCCCCGTTGCTCCGCTGCCTCCTGCTCCTATATAAGGAGCGATAGACCTTTCCCTCGACCCGTAGCACCACTCCAACCAAGTTTAAGACTGAGAGATTCCCCGTGGAGGACGAATTTATCACCGGAATTTCGTCAGCCGCTGGAAGGGAATCTTCGATTTCTACCGGTACAGTGGGATTCATGACCCGATTCTTTTTCCTAACATTTTATCTCATCCATGCGCATCTAGCAGTCAATTCTAATCGTTCTCGCAGCCAGACACCCTCCTGAATGGAGTACCTGACGGTCGTTCACGTGCAGTCTGTACCTTGATTTCAGTCTATACGTGGTCATCTCTTGGAGCTTCGGCGAGTAGTTCTGAGGGATTCATAGTCTTCATTGTGACGCCATAAGTTCCGTGCAACACTTGTTCTTCGTCGGATACATCCACGGCAAGGAAACTCCCGACAAAGGTGTCCGCTGTCCACACGCTTTGTGAACGATGAAACTATCCCTGATCGTGAGCATCTTCTATGTTTTTTTCGTCTATATCTCTCTTTTCTCTAGACCATTCGATCTCCATCCAGCAACCCACAATGCCTCACTTAACTGAAGGGATATCACCCAATAAAATTCCACCACTTGTAAAATTATATCTATTTTCGTTATCTAGGACAGAAAATGTTATGATCTTCTAAAATCCATAACTTTTGATCTACTCATCCAAAATTTGCAAATAAGGTGTCTCTGGAATCCTTAGGAAATATAGATTCCAATGAATCCATTAGATAGAAGTTTTGACTATTATGAAATATTCGAATTTTAAATGGGAGATATCAAGTATTTTAGTCATAACTTAAATTCCATGCAATATAATTTCTCCTAAATAGTTGGACCCCATGACCATACATCAACCATTACCATTGGATAGATCAGTCAACCATCCTGATAATCTTATTCAGTATTCCTTGGAACTTAGGCCTAATACCAATATATTTTTAATTGGAAAATACTTTAAATTCAACTACCCAAAATTATTGCACTATGCATCGTACATATATAAAATGTTCATAAACCATTTGCTAGGATTAAGAAACTTGTTAGAAAAGTTTGAACAATAAAAATCACCATACTGTATGCAAGCATACTTTCATGATTTATGTATTGTCTTTGTCTTGCATTTTGGAGTGTTATGCTTGTGTGTATAATTACAGTACAATATTATTTGCAATAGATTTCACGAAGAGTGGCGAGGAATAAATATATAATCGAGGATAAATCATTGAGGATATATAATTCTTCGAGGATAAATTATTGAGGAGTTATTATTGTACTTTTTATATCTAAAAAGGCAATTGATACTTTGGTCTCATCAAATTTCTTATTATTTCTATTATGTGTTAGTGATATTTTTTGTATTATGCATGATAAGATGGAAACGGCTTTATAAATGGATTGTCTCGATGGATGAGTGTGTAGGCTTGGAGCAAAGATTTAGAAGGGTACACTAGGGATGTACTGGTGTGGCCATTTTGTGTTAACGGTATACTAGGGATGCACTAGTGTTACCATTGAGTTAGAGGCACACTAGGGATGTACTAGTGTTGCCATTTGGTGTTAGCATTACACTAGGGATGTACTAGTGGTACCATTGAGTTAGAGGCACACTAGGGATGTACTAGTGTGGCCATTTTGTGTTTGCGGTACACTAGGGATATACTAGTGTTACCATTGAGTTAAAGGCACACTAGGGGAAGTACTACCGTGGCTATGTTAAGTTGGAGTTACACTAGGGAAATACTAGTGTTATAGCGGTATATGATATATCGTGTAAGTTTCAGTTGCCAATACTCAACGTACTGACCCTTGTGGCTGTAACTTATCATGTGGTAGGATTACTTGATAATAGTGAAGTTTGATGAGTAGGGATTACGAGTCAGCACCCAACATGTTTGCCTGTGGCACATCAAGATAAATGACTCAATGCTTTATAGTTATATATGCTGCTCTGTAATAAGATAGTCATATGAGCTATGTAAGTTGTAATGAAATATTTTATCTCGGGTTATGCCATGTAATATGACCTTTGTTTCTTGATATTACATCCTGTGGCGCCCGCTAAAACCACTTCTAGAAAATCGCTGTGTTTTTGTGCATTGCATCATCATGACCGCATGCTCATGTCATCATGCCACATTGCATTTGAGCATCGTCATCATCATGCATGATTTGTTTTGAAACTATTTTAGAAAAAACCTATTTCGGTTTTCTAAATACCCCGTCTTCAATTTCAAATTAAAATCCGGGCTTGTCCGGAATATTTCGTTTCGTCTACAAACGACCTCTAAAAGCCTTGTTTGAAATAAATAAAATTTTGATATTATTTTTGGGAGGCAGCCAACCAGGCCCAAAAGCCTAGCCGGCCACTTCCAACAAAACCTAATCCACAAACCTAGCCTAAAACCACCACATCCAGCCTCCCGCCGCCGCCACCCACCTACCCTACGCAACACGCCCGCAACGACACGCACGCAGCGACGCCAATACGCTCCCGTACCGACCGATGCCCCTACTCGCGGTCCCACCTACCCCACATCGAACCACCCCGCGTCGTATGTTCTCCACCAACCCCGCGTCGCTCTCCCACACTCGCACGGTCGCACCGTGTCCACCACCCCATCCACGCTTCCTCTCTCCTCGCCTGGCCCCATCCCGACCGACACGGGCGCAGCCCCACCTACCCGCATCATCTCCTCCTTCCCCTTCTTTTCCCGATCCCCAGATCGCCTCGAACCCCACCGGGGGCCTCCCTTCTTGGCTCCGTCGCGTCCCCTCCCCCCTGCAGAGGCGCCGCCAGACGGGGTTCTCCCCGTGAACCCGCACCCCAGCGCTACCAGACCAGACTCTGCCGCCGCCTCCTATAGGACCTGTGAGCTCCGTCGCGGCCTCCGCTTCGACCACCCCGGCACCGTGTCCTCGATCCTCTACACGGCCAGACGACTGCCGTGACGCCGCCCGAGGGATCTGCGATCTGGCCGCCGCCGCTCACGAGCTTCCCGACCCCTCTGCTACAACCTCCGTGGCCCCTCCTCGCATCGCCTTCCGCGCGCCCCCGCCTATCCAGCGGCGCCGTCCGGCCCCGGCCTCGACGACGTTAGCCGTCCTCGACGCCTCCTCTCCGTGGCACCCCCTACAGTGCCCCGGCGCCGCGCTCGCTCAGCTCTCTGCAGTGCGCCGCCTGTGCCCCACGTCCTCCCTGAGTCCCTCGCCTCACCTCCATGACCTTCACCACGTGGTGCCCAGACCCGCGCCTCGTCCTTCCGAGCTCGCCAGCATCTGTGCAGATGACGTGCCTACACCTGCCTCTACCTCAACCCCATGAACCCGGCCCCTCCCGTGCGGTGATGCTCATGTCCTAGTCGTTTGACGTAGCACTGGCTTTTGGTGCTCTCTGTGTTCATCCAAGTTGTTCTCGGGTATGTGTATGTGTTCCTGTGTTTTGTAGACGGTAGGACCGAACCAAGTACGAGATGACCCCGTGACCGAACCAAAGACACCGACGGCCACCATGTGAAGCCGGCGTGGTAATGTTGACATGATGCGAGAACTGCAACCCGATAACAAGATGGACACCGACAACAAACAATTTCAACTCGATAACCGAAGCCGAACCAAGTTCTCCACGAACCCTCAAAGATGGAGCCCGAACCTCTCGGAACGCCAAGATCTCTTTCCCGAAGCCGATGACCCAAAGATTGTCTACATGGAATGCCGAGACCCTGGAGACCCCGTCTTGAAGTCCGAAGGCCGATCCCGAACCCCGTCGAACCTCGGATCCCCATGATCTTCAGAGCCCCCAATGTGTGATCTCTATCCGAGTCCTTATTTTATAATATAATATGATATCTATCTTATTGAATATTAAATTGTTCATGCTCGCATCTCATCATGGGGTTTGGGTGCATTATATCGATTCATCTAATAATTAAATATGGAGTTATATGCGGGCTATTCTAGTGTTATATCGGCTCCATTTAAATTGGTGTAGCGAACCGATGCCATGTTCTGTCTTGCTAATCCAACATTTAAATTGCCGGGTTTCTTAGCAACATGAGCCTATTGATTAATTGTCGAGACCCCGGTTCCGCTTAATATTGCCTAATCGCACCGCATCTTTGCCAGGCCATGCATCATATCATAATCATGCCGGATATTCTACCGTAGTATTAAATACTGCATCCGTTGTTTCTTTTAGTGTTTGCTTCTTCGCGGATTAGGCCGATGAGTTGATGCGAGTATCGACAAGTTCTCCGGATATGAACCTTCGGCAGTGTTTCCTAGGCGAGCATCTCTCCCCTTTCTACCTATTTTGCATTTATAGTCTTTATTTCCTCCTGTTGATCTATTGCTATCCGTGTCGCGATGCTTTAGTGTTCCGTACCAGATATTTTTCGCGTGCAGCCTTTATATTGCCTTGGACAGCTCCTATTACCTGTTGTTTGGTAGATAGCTGGCCTTGCGAGTCGTAGTTGCTTGCTCAGGTGCGATCTCGTGTTGTCAAGTACCACAGTTGTTGGAATGCTAGCAGATGCTTTATGGTGGAGTTGATCATGACTTTAATTATAACTATTAAATTGCTGTGATAACTAATGAAAGTGGCACCGGTGGGCAATTACATGCTATTTGGTTTTTCATGCCCACTTGTGTCCCTTAGGCCCCGAGTGCTTGATACCTGTTCCTTGACTATTCGCACTATCCACATCCGGGAGAGTCTATGAATCCCCCTTAGCCAGAGCTTGATTCATTTCTTATTTCTTGGGGCCACAAACTAGTTTGGGGCTTTATTAATATCCGGTACTTATGCCATGCTTTACTACTTTATTTACGATTGTGCGTGGAGCACCTGCACTGTTTTGGATGCGGAGTGTTTTCGCGGTATCGACAAGCCCAGTCACACTTTCGGGTTCCCAGTCATTTACAACCATTGACGCAAACCTTGGGTCCGTCTCGGAGCCGGCCAACTTCGTTGCGGGTTGCTTAATGGGGTGGCCCCCTAAAATATTTTATGAATCCTGTGATTGCTTTGTCGTGAAAGCCTCGTTGGGTTTTGATTTGGTTTTTCCGAGGTTGATCATGTGTGTGTTGCTATTTGTGCACCCCTGGAGGGTAAATCTTTCTGAAAGCCATGTCCGCGGTTATGGACGACTTGGAGCATAGTATCTCGATCATAAACAAGCATAACTAAAGTAGTGCTGTAAATTTGACTTAATATGTGACTAGTAATCAGCTTCACTACAATAGAATGGATAATAAAAGTGCCAATAACTGGTGGAACTAGGGTGTATCGTGTCATGTTATACCTGCCTAGTAAGTATTGCAACTCCAATGGAATGAAATAAAAGTGCCAACAACTGCTGGGTTTGGGATGTCACATGCTAATTGTATCTGACTAGTAAGTATTGCAACTACAACTGAATAGTTAACTAAAACTGCCAACTGTGTGAGTTCCTCGGTTTGACTTCCTCGTTTGGTCTCGAGGGGGCATACCAGGACGGGTATGATTGGTGTTAGTATCAGGTGTTCCCGGATAGGTCTTTCTTATCCCTCTCTAATAGCCGACAGTTGTATCGAGTCTCCATAGGTTGTTTAGTGCATGCTTCGCTGCCGCTTCAGTCCACCATACCTATGTAGGCGAGAGCGGCCGAATTCTAGCCTCGCCGTGTACTGGCCTCAGTACTGACGCTCCTCTTTTTCCTTTGCCCTTTGTCGGCACCCCTTTTGTTTTAGCAGGTTTGAGATCGACGTCGTTAGCAGGGTTACCCTTCCAGCTTGGCCTGGGCAGGGTTATGGACGCCACTGGTTATTCTTCAGGGCTCTTAGCCCCATTTGCATCTTGTCCGTACTCGGACGCTGTAGCGATTTCAAGGTGATTTGGATCTTTGTACTGTATATCGGTATTCTTGACTCACGGAGTCGTGTTGTATATATATCTGTTCTGTGGGTCCCATCGAGGACTGTTGTGTAATGGTATTACTACGTTTTCCACCCGCACGAAAGTGCCTGGTGGGCGTCCTTGAATCGTTTCTATGCGGGTTTGGCGGAAAAGGGTTAAAACTTGCATAGGGCCGATTCGAGGGTGTTGCAGAGTGGTATCTGAGCTCAGCTGTTGCGATACCCCACTGGTCCAGCCTGTAGGATAACCTAGCTAACGGTCGATGTAGAGTGTCAAAACTATTTTGCAAAAATCGGTTGGATAGATCTGATTAGGTCTGCTTTTACTCCTTACCCCTCTGTTGTTCTCCTCTTACCTCTGCGTGTTTTGTTTCTACTCTCTTATCTTTTCTTCGAGTCTAGGATTTCTCGTGGTTGGGTTTCTGTCGTACCTTCAGGGTTTCGCTTCCTCCCTTTATAACGGTGGTTCTACAATCCTCAATCTGCTTCTCAGCTATTGTACCTTCATCCAATCTTTTGTCCTTGAACTCTTTATCCGTATGTGCCCCTTGACAGATATCTATATCATTGAAAAGCATATGAGAAGGATGAGCATTGGTGAAGTTGGAGTATACCTTGAGCATGTGTTGTTCATGCCAATGGAACCATCGCAAAACCTGATCATTGTGTCTTCTCGTACGATGTTTCTTTGTATCTTACGGTGGTCCCCAATGCGACAACATCATCTACGCCAGATCCGATGAAGAGCCTGCCTCACCCTCTTGTTCCGAACACCGCTTGTGAAGATCTTCAATCTAAATCCCGAGAGTTGGTTGCACGATTCTGCGATTCATTTACAGAAGGATGCTTTGAGTATGGGATAGACTGATCACCCTACCCGCCTCTCACTGTGTACTTTTGTACATCGAATCGGTGGATAAAGCAATTTCGCTCCGTCCACGGAAGTTAAAGGTGGCCTTATCTCTTGATACCTTTACCTTCGTCCTTTTTCCCGGAGTGTTTTCTCGACGACCATGGACAACAACCCCTTGTTGGTGGTGTTTCCGATTTCAAGATGGAGCAACAATCTTGTTAGTGGTGTCGTGGGGATCTACCCAAAGCGAGAAGATTCTGATCATCGGCCTTCTTCCCGGTACCATGAGGCGTATCTCGAGGGCGAGATCCCTTGTTAGTGGTGTCGAATTGTAGCGCCCCGCTAAAACCACTACTAGAAAATCATTGTGTTTTTGTGCATTGCATCATCATGACCGCATGCTCATGTCATCATGCCACATTGCATTTGAGCATCGTCATCATCATGCATGATTTTTTTTGAAACTATTTTCGAAAAACCTATTTCGGTTTTCTAAATACCCCGTCTTCAATTTCAAATTAAAACCCGGGCTTGTCCGGAATATTTCGTTTCTTCTACAAACGGCTTCTAAAAGCCTTGTTTGAAATAAATAAAATTTTGATATTATTTTTGGGAGGCACCCAACCAGGCCCAACTAAACCTAATCCACAAACCCTAGCCTAAAACCACCACACCCAGCCTCCCGCCGCCACCACCCACCTACCCTACGCAACACGCCCGCAATGACACACATGCAGCGACGCCAACACGCTCCCGTACCGACCGATGCCCCTGCTCGCGGTCCCACCTACCCCACATCGAACCACCCCGTATCGTATGTTCTCCACCAACCCCGCGTCGCTCTCCCGCACTCGCACGGTCGCACCGTGTCCACCACCCTGTCCACGCTTCCTCTCTCCTCGCCTGGCCCCACCCCGACCGACACAGGCGCAGCCCCACCTACCCGCATCATCTCCTCCTTCCCCTTCTTTTCCCGAGCCCCAAATCGCCTCGAACCCCACCAGGGGCCTCCCTTCCTGGCTCCGTCGCGTCCCCTCCCCCCACAGAGGCGTCGCCGGACAGGGTTCTCCCCGCGAACCCACGCCCCAGCACTGCCAGACCAGACTCGGCCGCCGCCGCCTCCTACAGGACCTGTGAGCTCCATCGCAGCCTCCGCTTCGGCCACCCCGGCACCGTGTCCTCGATCCACTGCACGGCCCGATGACTGCCGTGATGCCGCCCGAGGGAGCTACCATCTGGCTGCCGCCGCTCACGAGCTTCCCGGCCCATCTTCTACAACCTCCGCGGCCCCTCCTCGCATCGCCTTCCGCGCGCCCCGCCTCTCCAGCGGCGCCGTCCGGCCGTGGCCTCGACGCCGTCCGCCGTCCTCGACGCCTCCTCTCCGCGGCACCCCCTGCAGCGCCCCATCGCCGCGCTCGCTCAGCTCTCTGCAGCGCACCGCCTGTGCCCCACGCCCTCCCTGAGTCCCTCGCCTCACCGCCATGACCTTCACCGCGTGGTGCCCAGACCCGTGCCTCGTCCTTCCGAGCTCGCCAGCATCCATGCAGATGACGTGCCTGCACCTGCCTCTGCCTGAACCCCGCGAACCTGGCCCCTCCCGTGCGGTGATGCTCATGTCCCAGTCGTTTGACGTAGCACTGGCTTTTGGTGCTCTCTGTGTTCATCCAAGTGGTTCTCTGGTATGTGTATGTGTTCCTGTGTTTTGGAGACGGTAGGACCGAACCAAGTACGAGATGACCCCATGACCGAACCGAAGACACCGATGGCCACCATGTGCAGACGGCGTGGTAATGTTGACACAATGTGAGAACTGCAACCCGATAACTAGATGGACACCGACAACAAACAATTTCAACTCGATGACCGATGCCGAACCAAGTTCTCCATGAACCTTCGAAGATGGAGCCCGAACCTCTCGGAACGCCTAGATCTCCTTCCCAAAGCAGATGACCCAAAGATTGTCTATGCGGAATGTCGAGACCCTGGAGACACTGTTCTTGAAGTCCAAAGGCCGATCCCGAACCCCGTCGAACCTCGGATCCCCAGGATCTTCGGACCCCCCAATGTGTGATCTCTATCCGAGTCCTTATTTTATAATATAATATGATAACTATCTTGTTGAATATTAAATTGTTCATGCTCGCATCTCATCATGGGGTTTGGGGGCATTAGGTCGATTCATCTAATAATTAAATATGGAGTTATATGCGGGCTATTCTAGTGTTATATCGGCTCCATTTAAATTGGTGTAGCGAACCGATACCATGTTCTGTCTTGCTAATCCAACATTTAAACTGCGGTGTTTCTAAGCAACATGAACCTATTGATTAATTGTCGGGACCCCGGTTCCGCTTAATATTGCCTAATCGCACCGCATCTTTGCCAGGCCATGCATCATATCATAATCATGCTGGATCTTCTACCGTAGTATTAAATAGTGCATCTGTTGTTTGTTTTAGTGTTTGCTTCTTCGCGTATTAGGCCGATGAGTTGATGCGAGTATCGACAAGTTCTCTGGATATGAACCATCGGCAGTGTTTCCTAGGCGAGCATCTCTCCCCTTTCTACCTATTTTGCATTTATAGTCTTTATTTCCTCCTGTTGATCTATTGCTATCCGTGTCGCGATGATTTAGTGTTCAGTACCAGATATTTTTCCCATGCAGCCTTTATATTGCCTTGGACAGCTCCTATTACCTGTTGTTTGGTAGATAGCTGGCCTTGCGAGTCATAGTTGCTTGCTCAGGTGCGATATCGTGTTGTCAAGTACCACAGTTGTTGGAATGCTGGCAGATGCTTTATGGTGGAGTTGATCATGACTTTAATTATGACTATTAAATTGCTGTGATAACTAATGAAAGTGGCACCGGTGGGTAATTACATGCTATTTGGTTTTTCATGCCCACTTGTGTCCCGTAGGCCCCGAGTGCTTGATACATGTTCCTTGACTATTCGCACTATCCACATCCGGGAGAGTCTATGAATCCCCCTTATCCAGAGCTTGATTCATTTCTTATTTCTTGGGGCCACAAACTAGTTTGGGGCTTTATTACTATCCGGTACTTATGCCATGCTTTACTGCTTTATTTACGATTGTGCGTGGAGCACCTGTACTGTTTTGGATGCGGAGTGTTTTCGCGGTATCGACATGCCCAGTCACACTTTCGGGTTCCTAGTCGTTTACAGCCATTGACGCAAACCTTGGGTCCGTCTCGGAGCCGGCCAACTTCGTTGCGGGTAGCTTAATGGGGTGGCCCCCTGAAATATTTTATGAATCCTGTGATTGCTTTGTCGTGAAAGCCTCGTTGGGTTTTGATTTGGTTTTTCCGAGGTTGATCGTGTGTGTGTTGCTATTTGTGCACCCCTGCAGGGTAAATCTTTCTGAAAGTCGTGTCCGCAGTTATGGACGACTTGGAGCATAGTATCTCAATCATAGACAAGTATAACTAAAGTAGTGCTATAAATTTGACTTAATATGTGACTAGTAATCAGCTTCACTACAATAGAATGGATAATAAAAGTGCCAATAACTGGTGGAACTGGGGTGTATCATGTCATGTTATACATGCCTAGTAAGTATTGCAACTCCAATGGAATGAAATAAAAGTGCCAACAACTGCTGGGTTTGGGATGTCACATGCTAATTGTATCTGACTAGTAAGTATTGCAACTACAACTGAATGGTTAACTAAAACTGCCAACTGTGTGAGTTCCTCGGTTTGACTTCCTCGTTTGGTCTCGAGGGGGAATACCAGGACGGGTATGATTGGTGTTAGTATCAGGTGTTCCCGGATAGGTCTTTCTTATCCCTCTCTAATAGCCGACAGTTGTATCGAGTCTCTATAGTTTGTTTAGTGCATGCTTCGCTGCCGCTTCAGTCCACCATACCTATGTAGGCGAGAGCCGCCGAATTCTAGCCTCGCCGTGTACTGGCCTCAGTACTGATGCTCCTCTTTTTTCCTTTGCCCTTTGTCGGCACCCCTTTTGTTTTAGCAGGTTTGAGATCGACGTCGTTAGCAGGGTTACCCTTCCGGCTTGGCCTGGGCAGGGTTATGGACGCCACTGGTTATTCTTCAGGGCTCTTAGCCCCATTTGCATCTTGTCCGTACTCGGACGCTGTAGCGATTTCAAGGTGATTTGGATCTTTGTACTGTATATCGGTATTCTTGACTCACGGAGTCGTGTTGTATATATATCTGTTCTGTGGGTCCCATCGAGGACTGTTGTGTAATGGTATTACTGCGTTTTCCACACGCACGAAAGTGCCTGGTGGGCGTCCTTGAATCGTTTCTATGCGGGTTTGGCGGAAAAGGGCTAAAACTTGCATAGGGCCGATTCGAGGGTGTTACACATCCTAACTATGGGTGCTAGCTATTCGATCCAGGGACTAGCACTATAAACATAGGGCCTCGAACCTTACCGAGTTCGTGTGGTGATAGTTCCCATCCTAATTACGATGCTTGATCAAACTTTCTTTTCTAACTCATTATCGTGAGGCTTCTGTGTGGGTGAACTTAGTTCTAGTTGGAAAATCACGAGGGATACTTCTGAGGATGGAATCTACAACTTACGGTCCTTTCTATATTTATCTACGGTGTTTTCCTTAAAGGCTTATCATATCCTATTCAACGAGTTAGGGTTCAAAACTCCTGGGTTTTTTCTAGCGGATGGTTACTCTAATCTTGTGGGAAAGACTCAGTCTTTCCCCCTCAGGGTTAAACTAAGGTAACTCGAAATTGACGCTGGTTCTTCCTTCTTGGAATTGTCAGTTTATGCTCGAAGGCTATCGCCAACCTTCTATCTAGAGTTGAAATCTTCAGATGACATTCGCAAACTGAGTCCTATGAGTCTGGTATACTACTTATTTCGTACCTGACCTATCAAAGCAGTGGAATTAGCGGATCGTCCAAAGAGGTTGGAGCAGATGAAATTGGCGATTCTACGGTCCTTCATGTGGGTTTTCAGCTAAAATAGCAGAGGGGCTTCGAAAATCCTCAGTTAATGTCTCTTTTGATGACTCATGAGTTGATGCTTGGAAAAAGGACGTAGGATCTGGAGATCTTCCTGAAGTATCTTCCGGTAGGCGATTTTCTAGAATGGAGTGGAAAGACATAGTCTTTCCACCCTAGAGCTTTACTAAGGTACTTGGAGAAGGGCATACATATTCTATCTTAGATGGTTGGCAGAATGATAGTGAAATATTGTATTTTCCTTGGGTCTTGTGTTGAGGTCTTCGAGTGACACCTTATTGCGAAAGACCTTGTCGAGGTGGTTTCCTAATAAAGTCTTAGGAGATTAGTTAGGGGTAGATTAGTGATTCATGACACTTCTTGCTACTCTTCAGTTGGGGTAGAGACTTCCAACTTCAGAGGAGCTGTATTTACTTGAACACTTTGTATTGATTTCGCTCGGTGGCAGAGTGGACTTAGTGTCTTCATGCATCCTTGTCTTTGGGGATTTGTAGTATCCTTTCCTTGTAGTGAAGAATCTTTCTCATCGATTTGGGCAAGGTCAACTAAACTATCTAGTCTCTTGGGGGCTGTCAGAAACTCTTAGCATACGAAGGTTAGTGGAGTCGGGTGTTCACTTCTTGTCTTAGTTAGCAAGTCTAGTGGTTTCTTGAGGATAGTGAAGATCCTTCGGTGGTAGACTTCTGGATTCAACGAGATTCTTGCTAGTGTCGGTAGATGAATGATGGTGCATAATGTGGATGACGAGTCTTGAGAAGTGAGTTTGACGAGGTATGCCATCCTGCTGAGGAGAAGTCTTCAAATGTGTTGGGAATATGCCCTAGCGGTAATCATGGTTGATGATATTTCCCAAAGTATTCATAAAGTAAAGTTATCCTTGTATGAACATCAGATATGTATCACTGAATACGTGATTCAGTTGTGGAACTATATATTCATGATTGTTCATACTAGACTGTCGTTGGTCGTTGAGGTTGTGCTGGACACACAACTTAGACCAATGTGTGAGTCGGCTAATGGCACGGTTCCACTTGTCATGGACATGGTGATGCTATTCCGACTTACACTGATTCAGCTAAAGAGTTTAGCGAGTCGGACTAACCCACAGTTGAGATGCAACGAGCATGTTGTCATTTGTAGTCTCAAGTAATGGAATCCTTTGACCTGAGGTGATTGCATGATCCGAGTTGTGGATCGCCAACTTAGGTTCTATCAAACATTGTACCATAAATGGGCAGTTATAAAGGTACAGTTCGGGTTGGTTGTGAAGCAAGCTGCATGACGTGGATTACCAAGATGGGATTTGCCCCTCCGTGATGGAGATGTTGGGAATATGACCTAGAGGCAATCATGGTTGATGATATTTCCCAATGTATTCATAAAGATTATGGTCCATGTATGAACTACTGATATGTATCATCGAATATGTGATTCGATTGTGGAACTATATATTCATGTTGTTCATACTAATTGTCCTTGGTCATCGTGGTTGTGTTGGACACACAACTTAGACCAATGTGAAAGTCGGAAGATGACTAGGTTCCACTTGTCATGGGCATAGAGATGCTATTCCGACTTACACGGATTCTCCTAAAGAGTTTAGCGAGTCAGACTGACCCATATTGAGATGCAACGAACAAGTCGTCATTTGCATGTCTCAATCAATGTAATCCTTAGACCTGAGGTTATTGCACAATCCGAGTTGAGGATCTCCGACTTAGGTTATGTCAAACACTGTTCCGTCACTGGGCAGTTATAAAGGCGGAGTTCAGGTCGACTGAGAATCAAGCTGCATGATGTGAATAACCAAGACGGCATTTTGCCCCTCCATCTGGAGAGATATTCTCTAGGCCCTCTCGGAAGATATGATTCGGAAAGCATGGCCATGCGCGTCACGGTTAAGTGTTAATCGAGGCAACGGACTAAGAGTTAGTCGGATGAATCACTTGTATCAGATCGAGAAAGAGAGTCGGACTATTTAAGGGATGACGATCATTCGCCTATAGTCCGACAAGGTATATCATGAGGCAAAAGGGACTCAGACGAAAGTCGCATTGGAAAGGTATGTTGTCATGACTTATTGGTACTTAGGAGTTGGCACGTTCTGCTAGGAGCTGCTACCAACTGATCAATCACGAGTGAGACTCGGAATCATGTCCGGGTTACCATGAGCCTGTCGGGTCACACACTTAAGAGCGGGATCAAGTTTGGGTTAGACCCAAACAAGAAACCTATTTGGGTTGGACCCAAATAGAGACATGGACTTAGTCAGCAAGTGAGACTTCCAGTGGCTAATATAGGCCTTTTAGTGAATGGGCCACAAGTGAGTGGAGCCCACTTTCACTCCCTATATAAGCTAGGGCTCAGGTGCTTAGAGCACAAGGTTAGGTCACTCCATGTGTTGGAAACCCTGACCCTAGTCCGTCCTGTCGCCACCGTACCGGACCTAGCAGTCCATCGCCGGCGCTCCTCCTCATACGTGTGGATACTGGCGGAGGTGTTGTACGTTCAGCACTTTGACGATCGTGAAGAAAGAACGGATCATGGATCGTGGAACCGGAACGGCTCGCGAGGACGGCACTGCATCAAGCGACGTGCTTCATCAATTCCGCAACTGCGCGTCTAGTGGTAATCCTCGTGGCCTTCTACCTGAGCTGGATCTTGGGATCACCTCGTAGGTAAAAAGTTTTGTTTATCTCTGTGTGGACCAACAGTGGTATCAGAGCATTAGCTTCTGGTTTTAGGCTCGAGATCACGCATATGTGATATGTGGCTGGCGTTAGATTGGATCTAATTGCAGTTTTGGTGGTCGATCTATGAGATAGATCGGTTTAGTACAAAGTTGATTGGATCAACTGTACTCGGGGGAATGGATGATCTGGTTTCCATGATCTAACTGCTAAGGTCGTAGAACGACATACCCCTACCGGTTGGTTTCCGCCATCGGGGTAGACTGTGACACGTAAACCCGGATGCGGTGATCGAAGATCAAAGGGTTTGATCGACTCGGAGTCCGGATCGGATTTGGGTAAAATTGTTTTATCCAATGACGAAATCCATGTCCGGAATGCAGATGGGACCGCCGGCTTTGCCCTGTCGTAGCGCCTTAGATGTCGTTGCGAGTTTCACAACGTCGGTAGACATCGCAGATGTGCATAACTTGTTTTTGCAGGATGATGTTGTGAATGGTATGGCTTATGTGCATGTGATGTGTGTAATCCATATGTGATCTGCGTATCACGGATTTTGTCAGCCGGCTGGAGCCTAGGTGCTGTCATCTTATTGTATAACGGTCTGCGTGTTGGATTCTCTGTGTAATTTGCATTACAAGCTAGCGTAGCTGTTTGGAGAATCCGGAAGGTATGCAAGTCGGTGTATAAGTCGGCTACATGGTGTAAGACGGCACGTGACAAGATTTGACACGAGTCGGATTACAGGCTTTATGGAGATGGAGATCGCCATGAAGAGAGCCATACCATTTCACATTATAATTGCTTTATTTTGTGTTATTGTTATGTCTCTGTTTTACCTCTATTAGATAGTTGGTAGAAAGTAATCCCTCAAAGAAGGTCTAGTCGGTTTCCCCGCCAGTGCTGCACCATCACAAGTCGGACATTTTGGTAGTGGGCTCATAAAATTGAGGTGCTATCAATTCTTTCCGACTAGGTGGGTTCGAGTCAAACTCTTATAGCGAAAGCACTTGGTAATCTAGACAGGTCCATCACAATGCTTGTGGGACTTGGGGAAAAGTCGGATGGGATCCGGGGCATGTGATGCCACCCATCTAACAGGAGTCGTATGCGATATGATTGACAAGGAGTTGTCTACATAGATCACTTGACGGCTAGTGGTGATGCTAAAGCTCACTAGTCGACTTGCTTATTTAGGGTCCTGAATCACTAAGTAACCATCGGAGGGATGTTGGTTCTAGTGGGACCATAAATATTAAAGTGTTTAATATGCTTGCTCTTTTATGGATACATGTCTTAAGTGTTTTGCATATTTTCTGTTGTACATCAATGGCACCTAGCAGTCTTCCTCAGATTTCCAGTTTTGCTTTGAGAACCATCTTAGAGAAAGATAAGCTGAATGGAACTAATTTCACCAACTGGTCTCGTAATCTGAGAATTGTTCTCAAACAAGAAAAAAGGGACCGTGTCCTAGACAACCCACTTCCAGCTGAGCCGGATGAGAATGTGACTGTCGCAGCCACCAATGCCTACCGTCGGATTTGTGATGAATCCACGGGGATTAGCTTTCTTATGCTTGTTCACATGGAACCGGACTTGCAGAAGCAGTTCGAGAATGTTGAAGCCTACGATATAATCGAAAGCCTCAAAAGTATGTTCCAGGCTGAAAGAACATTTCATGTTTTCCTATGTTTTGCGTGTTAGATAACATTACTATGGAGACTTTGTTGGAGATATGCCCAAGAGGCAATAATAAAGTGGTTATTATTATATCTTTATGTTTATGTTAAATGTTTACATCCCATGCTATAATTGTATTAACCGGAAACATTAATACTTGTGTGTTTTGTAAACATAAAAGAGTCCCTAGTAAGCCTCTTGTTGAACTAGCTTGTTGATTAATTGATGATCATGGACATTGGATGTGATTAATAACAAGGTTATATCATTAGGAGAATGATGTGATGGACACACACCCATAGTAAGCGTAGCATAAGATCAAGTCATTACGTTCGTATTGCTATAAGCTTTTAAATGCATAGTAACCTAATCCTTCGACCATGAGGTTGTGTTAATCACCATCACCGGATGGGTACTTTGATGACATCAAACACCGCTTCGTAACTGGGTGGTTATAAAGGTGTCATTGGGTATTCTAAAAGTATGTGTTGAAGCGCATGGACCAAGATTGGGATTTGTCCATCCATATGATGGATAGATATGCTCTGGGCCCTCTCGGTGGAATGTCATCTAATTAGCTTGCAAGCATGTGACTGGGTCACAAGGGATGACATAACATGGAACGAGTAAAGAGTACTTATCAGTAACGAGGTAGAACTAGGTATGGAGATACCGACGATCAAACCTCGGATAAGTAGAGTATCGCGTGACAAAGGGAATTGGTTTCGTATGTTAATGGTTCTATCGATCACAAAGTCATCGTTGAGTATGTGGGAGCTGTTATGGATCTCCAGATCGCGCTGATGGTTATTGATCAGAGAGGTGTCTCCACCATGTCTGCATATTCATGAACCATAGGGTGACACACTTAAGGTTCGAAGTTGTTTTAAGTAGATATGGAATGTGCGTTGGAGACCGAATGTTGTTCGGAGTCTCAGATTGGATTCGGGACGTCACGAGGAGCTCCGGAATTGTCCGGAGAATAAGATTCATATATTGGGGATCATTTTCTGAGTTAGGAAATGTTCCAGAGTATTTGTATGAGGATTCTAGAAGGTTTTGGAATGTTCCGGAAGGTTCTGGAAGATTTCTTGGAGTTTGCTTGAAAACCAAGAAAGGATCAAGGAGTCCTTATGGGGCAAGACAAGGAGTCGTGGGGGAGGAGGACTCCTCCCCCCTTCCCAATCCGCCGGCCAAGGAAGGGAGGGGAGTCCTACTAGGACTCCCCCTCCCATGGCGCCTCCCTCCTTTAAATAGAGGGGTGGAGGCGCCACCCCCTGGCCCCCTCGACTACTCT
This sequence comes from Avena eriantha, assembly GCA_910589775.1. NCBI lineage: Eukaryota > Viridiplantae > Streptophyta > Magnoliopsida > Poales > Poaceae > Avena > Avena eriantha. Next base: position 106,862,088 of record OU342740.1, on the reverse strand, counting down.
AGCTCCTAGCCGCCTCTCTCCTCCTCCTTTCTTCTGCTCAGGCTTAGGCGAAGCCCTGCAGAATTCTATACTCCACCACCACCACCACCATGCCGTCATGCTGCTGGGATTCCGTGGAGAAGATCTACTACCTCCCCTGCTCGCTGGAACAAGGAGAGGAAGGTCTACCTCGACTCCGCACGTGTGACCGACTGCGGAAGCGCTGCCGGAATGCGGCGCCGGAAGGATCGTCCACTCGATCTTGAGATCGGCAAGTGATCGACTACATCAACCACGAGATCCAATCTCGTAACACTTTCGGATCTACAAGGGTTAGTACAGATCTATCTCGTTGCAGATGTCTAATAGATTAGATCTTGGCTTTTATCTAGATTAGATCTGGGTTTTGTTCGTTCTTGCGGTAGAATTTTTTTGTTTTTCCTGCTACGAACCCATCAGTGGTATCAGAGCCGTGTCTATGCGTAGATCTGTTGCACGAGTAGAACACAATGGTTTTGTGGGCGTTGGTGCTCGTGCCGTCTTTTGCTTTGTGTACTTTGCATCTTGCGGTATGGTGGGATGAAGCGGCTCGGGCTAACCTTACATGTCATCGCACATGAGACTTGCTCCATGCTTGACGTGTAACTTGCTTTGCACAAGTGGCTTTGCGGGTGTCTGTCTCTCTCACCATAGTATAGATCCAATTTACACTTTGCAACTTGATAGCACTTGTATCAACGTTGTGGTTCAGTTTCGTAGGTAAGATCCGTTCTTATTCGAAAGCCTCAAGCCACGTAAAACATGCAAAGAAAATTAGAGGCATCTAACTTGTTTTTGCAGGGGTTTTGTGATGTGATATGGCCATCATGTGATTGTGATTATATTTGATGTATGCCATGATCCTTCTTGTAATATGGCAACCGGCAGGAGCCTAATGGTTGTCTTCAATTCTGTTAAGACCTGCGTGTCTATTCATCTTGTAATAGCTTTGTTCCAAGTAGTTGTAATAGTTGCTAGTGATGATGGACAACCATGAAGCGGCGCCACTGACCTTGACGCCATGCTGGTGATGATGGAGATCATGTCCGTGCTTTGGAGATGGAGATCAAAGGCACAAGAAGAAAGGGCCATATCATATCACACTGATAATGAATTGCCTGTGATGTTAATCCTTTATGCATCTTGTATTGCTTAGATCGCTACGGTAGCATTATAAGATGATCCCTCTCACTAAATATCAAGTAATAAAGTGTTCGTCCTTACTTGGCACCGTTGCTAAGACTCGTCGTTTCGAAGCATCTCGTGATGATTGGGTGTGATAGACTCTACGTGTGCATACAACGGGTGCAAGCCAGATTTGCACATGCGGAAACTAAGGTTAACCTTGACGAGCCTAGCATGTACAGACATGGTCTCGGAACACGGAATACCGAAAGGTAAAGCATGAGTCATATGGATGATATGATGAACATGTTGATTGTTCGCCTTTAAAGCTACATCATCTCACGTGATGATCGGACTTGGTGTAGTGGATTTGGTTCGTGTAATCACTAAAACAACTCGAGGGATGTTGTTTTGAGTGGGAGTTCATTTGTAATTTGGATTAGTCGAACTCAATTTATCATAAACACAATCAAAGTGAATTTGCATAGTTTGTTGTAGTCATTGACATCCGTTCACCACCTTACGCTTAGTTATAGTTGAGATAGTGGAACTATAGAAATTCTGGATATTTACTTTACGAACTGGTATCGTATTGTTTTGAATGTCAATTTAAAGTTTATAAGTCCTATTGCAAACTTTCAGCAAACTCTATTTACTCCATGAAGTTTAATAAATAGTATTAAATCAAGAGTAACAATTCCAGTGTTAGTATCTAATGTATCATGTTTGCCTCCATGATTCTTGATACTCAAAAGATTGTTTTTAATATCAAGTTTATCTAAGAGCTGAAAGCAATGTTTCAGAAACCATCATATGTGAAAGGTATTGTGATATCTAAAACAATGTGTTGGTTACAACATGATAGAGTATACGTCCTGATATTTGATGAGAATTTGTGAAGGTTGGAGACGCTAGTCGTCCTAATCCTCCAAAAGGTTTTGAAAAAGAAACATTATACTCGCAATTCACCTTTATAAGCTATAGCAGCTTGATCATGAAAGTTGTCATAATAAGGATGAACAGAAGATGTAAGTAAAATGTTTACTACACTAAAAGATTACTAAAGAATGGATTTTTGAAAGAACACCAAACATTTAATGATGGTGATCCACCTCAAAGTGCAAGTCCAAAGGTATTAGTAGTTGACTATATACGCTTTGTACCATGTGTCATGTTGATGACACCACTATTGATGTTGATAGATTTTTTTTAAAGAAAAGGAATTGCTGAAAGAGAATCTATAAGATATTTGGCAGAAAATAAAAGGTTGGAGATGTCCAACTTAGGCATATAGAAGATCTACATGTTATGGTTGTATTCCTTGGTTGTTAAACAATGTGGTTCTGTGGTATTGGATACCGGATTGGTTGGTATGAAGTGTCATACAGGACAACAAAACTCATGAACTGCAATGGCCTAAGTAACTAGCAAGAGAATATGTGATGATGTTCATCGAAAACAAACAAAGGGTTGTTGTGTTGCTCGTTAACATCAAAGCTTGCCTTCAAGATTCGTTTCAATAATTGTTATTTTGATCAGGTATTATGACGACAAAAGGTTGTTCAAATAATTACCGTATTCCATAATAGAAGGATGATATACAAGTCTGGTTGGAGAAATAACGACCATAAAACTAATGCTAAAATGTCGCAAGACAAATGATTGAAAGATCACTTGCGAAGTGACATCGCCGTTTAAATTATATTGAAAGGGATACATGAAGAAACTCCATGTTGATGGATTTTTGGAGTCTTTGATTTGGATCAAATGATGCTTGTGATACTTTCCTAGAGATAATTAAAACTCCGTTCGTAGGCCAAAAGAGGAACGGACGACTAACTGATTGGAATTTGTACATATTGATGTATATAGTCCATTATGTGTGGACGTGGGCGATGGATTTCAACTTCATATGCTTTCTCTGAAGATTTGAGTGAGTATATGTATATACTTACTCAATAAGGAAGAAGTATGAAACATTTAAAAAATGTTCAAAGACTTTCAAGATGAAGTGGAAAATCATTGTAACAAGAAAATAAAAGAGTTTATGATTGGATCATAAAGAAAGATGTTTGAGTTACAAGTTTAGCAAAACACCTAAGATTTGAGGAATCGTTCCATGGATTTGCATTTCCCAAAACACCATAGGAGTATGGAGTGTTCAAGATATGTAATGAAACCTTGTTTGACATGGTAAGATCAAAGGTGTCATTTATAAAAACTGCCATTATATATTAAATATTAAAGCTTTAGTGACTACCGCTTTTACACTGAAAAGAGCTCCATCGTGATCCGTTGAAATGACACCATATGAGTTATGGTTTGGGATAGAACCTGAATTGTCTTTTCTTAAATTTTGGTATGCTATGCATAAGTAAAATGTTTACAACCAAAGTCGGATAAGCACGTCTTTGTAGGTTATTCCAAAGAATTTGTTGGGAATTTCTCCATAACGCCGAGGACAAAAGACTTTGTCGCTTGGAACGTCAAGTTTCTTGAGAAGGAATTTTTCGTGAAAAGTTAAGTGGGAGGACAATAGAACTTTGATAAGGTTGTTGAACCTTATCTATATGTGCTAAGTAGCGCAGCGCCGGAAAGTGTCCCGGTGGCGGCCACAATGCTCATGGCTCTCGTGATTACAAAAGGTGTGATCTCGGAGATTAGAGTTCCTATAGAACCGTGTGGGTCGGTAAGAATCAAATAGTAAGATTTGATAAGCAAGTCGTTATTGTTTTGACAATGATGAACCGACTACATGCAAAAAAGCGATGATGGGCCCTGACTCCATAAAATGACTAGAAGTCAAGGAATCCGTGATAGTATCCATACACGAGAAATCAAGTTTCTGAACTTAGAAGACCCTCCGGAAAGGCGTGAAGCCTATCGGTCGTGTTTGGATCTATAAATAAATAGACATGGATGTTTCAAATCTATGAAATAGTCGACATGTCGGAAAGAGTTTAGGACAATGTTCAAGGAATTGACTATGATAAGATTTGATCTTTCATAGCGATATTTAGTCTGGACGGATTAATGTAGCAACCACTACATATATTTTGGTATATGGTAGTTGAACAAACAAAACAAGTTCTTCTAATAGAATGGTTACCTAGGACGTGTACATGACACGATCCAAAGGGTTTTGTTAATTCAAAGTATGCTAAAATAGTATGCAAAACTTCAATGGTTGAAGTGAGCATCGCGGAGTTGGAATCTTCACCGTGATGAAACCGTTAAAAGGTTTAATTTCATCAGAGACGATGAAGATGTTTGCATTTTGCAAGAAATTAAGTGGGAGCGCTAAGACATATTTCTAATACATTATGTGAAAGACATATTGTTGATTAGAAATAATGTATCTTTTATTGACACAGGTTAAGAATTTCATTTCGATGAAAGACTTAGGCATAACTCAAGAATTAGGCATCAATGTCTATATGGATAGATTGAGGCGCTAATATGGTTTTGCCAAATGTACATAGATAAGATGTTGAATGAGTTCAATATGGAAACAACAAGAAAGGTTCTTGACGCACGGAAAGGACTAAATCAAGATTCAAGTGTGTTGACACGAGATTCAAGTGTTTTTACACTTGGTGAAATCACAAGAATATTTTGATCAATCATTCTTCGAGATGTACACATCCAGATATGTCCTATGCTCTAAATGTTATGAGCATATACCAGAATGATTCATAAGATGATCATTGGACAATAGTAAAGATATTCTTATGAGCTTTGGAAGAACTAAGAATATATCATGTATAAGTGACAAATAGTTAAAGGTAGTTCATTGTAAATTGTTACATTGATACTAGTTTTGTCACAAGATACAAATTAAATTTATCTCAATTTAGACTATGGGTGGCACAATATAATGGAAAGGATGTTCCATGATGGATTTGGATGAGTTCCAAAGTTGAGATATTGTGACAGATACTACAACAAAAGGCTAAGTATATAACTGCTATAGTAGCAGCAAAGGAGGGCATTTGTGTTAAGTAGTTTGTTATCAAACTAGGTGTGGTTCATAGCGGGATAATATTATGAAGATACATTGTACGACAATTGTATCAACATGATTTAATCCCAAGGAACTAAAGGTCTCCCCAAAGGACCAAATTTATATAATGCCATCTCATTGGAGAATGAGTAATGCGTAGAGACGCAAGGAGATGCAAATACACACAGACCTGGAAGTGTCAGATCCAAAGATTATGTTTACCACTGGCAATAGTGTCTATACAACACCAGAAAGCCATAGGTGTTGTATGCACAAGTTTTTTAACTAGATTATTGAATCTAGTGCAAGTGGGAGACTATTGGAGATATTCCCAAGAGGCAATAATAAAGTGGTTATTATTATATCTTTATGTTTCTGTTAAATGTTTACATCCCATGCTATAATTGTATTAACCGGAAACATTAATACTTGTGTGTTTTGTAAACATAAAAGAGTCCCTAGTAAGCCTCTTGTTGAACTAGCTTGTTGATTAATTGATGATCATGGACATTGGATGTGATTAATAACAAGGTTATATCATTAGGAGAATGATGTGATGGACACACACCCATAGTAAGCGTAGCATAAGATCAAGTCATTAAGTTCGTATTGCTATAAGCTTTTAAATGCATAGTAACCTAATCCTTCGACCATGAGGTTGTGTTAATCACCATCACCGGATGGGTACTTTGATGACATCAAACACCGCTTTGTAACTGGGTGGTTATAAAGGTGTCATTGGGTATTCTAAAAGTATGTGTTGAAGCGCATGGACCAAGATTGGGATTTGTCCATCCATATGACGGATAGATATGCTCTAGGCCCTCTCGGTGGAATGTCATCTAATTAGCTTGCAAGCATGTGACTGGGTCACAAGGGATGACATAACATGGAACGAGTAAAGAGTACTTATCAGTAACGAGGTAGAACTAGGTATGGAGATACCGACGATCAAACCTCGGATAAGTAGAGTATCGCGTGACAAAGGGAATTGGTTTCGTATGTTAATGGTTCTATCGATCACAAAGTCATCGTTGAGTATGTGGGAGCTGTTATGGATCTCCAGATCGCGCTGATGGTTATTGATCAGAGAGGTGTCTCCACCATGTCTGCATATTCATGAACCATAGGGTGACACACTTAAGGTTCGAAGTTGTTTTAAGTAGATATGGAATGTGCGTTGGAGACCGAATGTTGTTCGGAGTCTCGGATTGGATTCGGGACGTCACGAGGAGCTCCGGAATTGTCCGGAGAATAAGATTCATATATTGGGGATCATTTTCTGAGTTAGGAAATGTTCCGGAGTATTTGTATGAGGATTCTAGAAGGTTTCGGAATGTTCCGGAAGGTTCTGGAAGATTTCTTGGAGTTTGCTTGAAAACCAAGAAAGGATCAAGGAGTCCTTGTGGGGCAAGACAAGGAGTCGTGGGGGAGGAGGACTCCTCCCCCTTCCCAATCCGCCGGCCAAGGAAGGGAGGGGAGTCCTACTAGGACTCCCCCTCCCATGGCGCCTCCCTCCTTTAAATAGAGGGGTGGAGGCGCCACCCCCTGGCCCCCTCGACTACTCCAGCTCCTAGCTGCCTCTCTCCTCCTCCTTTCTTCTGCTCAGGCTTAGGCGAAGCCCTGCAGAATTCTCTACTCCAACACCACCACCACGCCGTCGTGCTGCTGGAATTCCGTGGAGAAGATCTACTACCTCCGCTGCTCGCTGGAACGAGGAGAGGAAGGTCTACTTCGACTCCGCACGTGTGACCGACTGCGGAAGCGCTGCCGGAACGCGGCGCCGGAAGGATCGTCCCCTCGATCTTGAGATCGGCAAGTGATCGACTACATCAACCACGAGATCCAATCTCGTAACGCTTTCGGATCTACAAGGGTTAGTATAGATCTATCTCGTTGCACATGTCTAATAGATTAGATCTTGGCTTTTATCTAGATTAGATCTGGGTTTTGTTCGTTCTTGCGGTAGAATTTTTTTGTTTTTCCTGCTACGAACCCATCAGACTTTTCATGTGTGCTAAGTGTGCAGGAAGTTTTGAGGGGGGGCCGGATAATCCGGCCTACCTCATCGCTCAAAGGAAGCCAAGGCGCATCGCTCGGTACCCGGTCGGATTTTCTCCCGGAAAATCCGAACTGGGGCGGTTTTTCCCCCCTAGGCTAGATATGTCGGGTGTCGCATGGGCTGGATAATCTGGCCCCCAGTTTTCGAGCAAAGGAGCCACGGCGCGTCGCTCGGTATCCGATCGGATTTTCTCCCGGAAAATCCGAACTGGGGCAGTTTTTCTTCCCGAGGCCAGATAATCCGGCCTTTGCATAGGACCAGATAATCCGGCCCCCATAAGTTGATCAAGGGCAAGCTCGGCGCGACGCTCTGAGAGGGGGCGGATTATCTGCCGGATATTCCGAGTCTGGGGCGGTGTTTCCCTAGACCGGATAATCCGGCCCTCACTTGGGCCGGATAATCTGGCCCCCAAAGGTTGCAACGGCTGGTTTCGGAAGGGGGGTATAAATACCCCTTCTTCCCCAACATTTAGAACTCTTGATTCATTCGAAATTGACCAGACATTGTGAAGAGCTCTCATTCTCGATCTCCCACTTCAACCACCCGAAGGTCTTGATCTTTGGTGGAATTGAAGGAGGAGAAGTTCATCATCATCAAGAATCAAGCGCTTCAACTCCTCTCCATTCACTTGGAGAAACCCTTGATCTAGTATTCTTGTCAATACCTAGATCTTGTTTATTGTATTTGATAAGTGTTTTTGTGGCAGCTTGTTGTCATTTCGGGAGCCTCCAAGTTGTTGTGGAGTTTTTGCCCTGCTAGTTGTGTAAAGGCGCCAGTGCCTACCTCGAAGGGTACCTATAGTGGAAGGTGGATCATGCCTGTTGTGGCGAGATCCATCAGAGAACAGGGTGAGGCCTTTTGTGGTGTGGTGGTCTTAGTACCGCCCACCCCTCCAACGCAGACGTACTTCCCTTAACAAGGAAGGAACTGCGGTCAAACAAATCCCGTGTCTCCGCGTGCTTCACTTCGGTTTACTCGTTCCTCTTCCACTCGCTCTTTACTTGCTAGTAGATAGGCTTGCATATAGGGAAATTCCAACTAATAGTTTATCTAGAGAATTTAACCTTTGTGCTAAGCCTAAAATTGAAAAAGAATTGAAATTGTGTAGCACCTATTCACCCCCCCCTCTAGGTGCCCATACGATCCATTTCAATTGGTATCAGAGCCCCGACTCTTAATTCGAGCTTAACGGCCTAAGAGTAGTATGGGGACCAAGGATGATGGAAATGAGGCTGTGGATAAGGTCACAATGGATGATCTCAAGTCGTTGGAAACAACCTTGTTGAAATCCTTTGAGGCCAAGATGGAGGAGATGAATCAAATGATTGCTCGCCTTACATCATCCATAGCCCCATCTCCATCCTCCTCTGAGGCTCCCACACCATCATCTAAGGAAAAGGGTAACACCGGATCCAAGGATGATGATGTGGAAGGTGAAAAACTAAATGGTTCCACCTCCAAAAAGGGAAGTGGTGAGGAGGAATATAGTGAGGTTCGCCACATATATTCCCCCGACCCACCTATCCCTCATCCTCATATAAACAATAGGGGTGATCCACCCAAGCTCACTGCTTCCTCTTTTAACCAATGGAAATTCCTAATGAAATCTCATGTTTGCAGCTCCTCTATTGAATTGTGGAGGATTATTGAAGAAGGTCTTCATATTGGAGATCAAACCAATCTAACTAGAAGGGAAGTTGTGGATAGCCAGTTGAATGCCACCGCTCTCCACATGATACAGCTGGGTGTGGGTCCCAAGGACATGCCACACATTGAACATCTCAACACAGCTAAAGAGGCGTGGGATGCTCTTACGGACCTTTTCGTTGGAAATGAAAGCATGAGAAGAAACAGGTATGATGCCCTTAGTAATGAAGCTGAGGGATTCTACATGTTGGATGGTGAAAACCATGAGGACATGTATAGAAGACTCAAGGGCATCGCAACAACATTTCGAAAGCATGGGGCCACTCATATTGATGATGCATGGATAAAAAAGAAAATATGTGAGTGCCTTAATGCCTTTCGAGCCAACGGATTTGAAGAGCCTGCAAGGTAGACACAACTATCATCAAATGACATCCAACGAAGTCATGCAAGAAATGGCGTCATTCAAAGTGGCGGCAAAGAATGCTGAAGATGCCCGTGCTCGGGCCATTAGAATGCAAAAGGGTGTCAATGTGGCTCTCAAAGCCAATGTTGTTGAGCAAGAGGAAGATGAAGGGGCTTTTGAGGGGGTATCCATGGACTGCCCCAATGAGGTCAAACGTGCTCATGGTGAGTACATGGCATTCTATGCAAGGAACATTTGGAAGGACCCTGCCAAAGCCAAGTCTAACCTTGAGCGCAAGAACGGGTCAAATGGAAGAAGAGAAAGTGGCCCAAGATTGAGAACCTGCTTCAACTGTGGAGATAGAATGCACTTTGTAGCCGAGTGTCCATATCAAAATAGAGAAGACAATGCTGGCAGGCTCATTCTTAAAGAGAAATCTAAAGCTCCTAAGAAGAAGTCGTTTATTAAGAAGAATGGCCCTTTCAAGAAGCAACCCAAGATTGTCCTTGTAGCTCAAGAGGAATACTCCTCCGCAAGTGAAGATGAAGAGGATGATGATAGTTCCCGCGAAGTGGCTGCTATAGCCACCACGTCGACTCCCTCCTCTCTCTTCGACTCGCTGAACGAGAACGCCATCAACAACAACACCACTTGTCTAATGGCAAGAGGATCCGAGGTATCAACTTCTAGCTCTTCATTTCCTAAGACTAACATAATTTTGGATATGGATGATCATGACAGTCTTGAAATGAAAGAAGAAGTTATTTCCTTGGATACTTTTTTCACTAACCTACAAGGTGAGCACAAACTCCATTTTGATGCTCTTATGAGTCAACTTGCTCAAGCCGAAGATCTCCTTGAAGAAAAGGGAAAAATTGAAAGAGAAGATGCCTTGGAGATAGCTTCTTTGAAGGATGCCTTGGAAGAGGAAGAGGAAGCTCGAGTTTCTTTGGAAGAAAGTCTCGAATCCCTTGAGGAGTCACAAGAAGAATCTCTAGCTCAGCTCATTAAAGAACGTGATCATGCTCTTGCCAAGGTAAAGAAAGAGAAGATTGACTTTGGGGCTGTTCATGCTAGACTTTTGGAGAAGTTTGATAATCTTAAAAGTGCTCACAAGGCATTAAAGAGTGATCATTCTACTCTAAATGAGTCTCATGACCAGCTCCAAACTCAATTGGAACGGTATGATGTGCCAAGTACCTCCACTTCATCCTTTGGAAAAGAAGACCTTGCAAGAAGTTCTCAAAACAAAGGTAAAGGAGTTATTGATGAGATACTAAGAAGGCAAAGGACAAACAATAGTAAAGAAGGTCTTGGTTACATACCCAAGATAAAGAGCAAGAAAAAGAAGAAAAAGAAGAAGAAGAAGAGCAAGACTGCTCAATCAAAGACTAGCAACATTACCAATGACAAGACTAATTATGATGGTTTTGCAGGGATCAACAATCCTAACTTTGAACTATATTGTGATTATTATGGTGATGTTTATGCTAGTTATGTAGGCCCTTATGATTGTTACATTCCTTGGTCTATTTGGGTTCCCAAGACCCTTGTTACTAACATGAGAGGACCCATTGAAAAATGGGTACCTAAAACCAAGAAGTAATTTTCTTGCAGGGCTATGCTTCCGGTGGTTCTAAATGGGTACTCGATAGCGGTTGCACGAATCATATGACCAGAAGCAAGGAGATCATCATGGAGATGCGGCCAAACCTTGATCACATAACTGTCTCCTATGGTGACAAGTCAAAATCTGAGGTATTGGGTCTCAGCAAAGTTGTGGTGGCTCACGATATCTCTCTCGTGGACGTCATGCTTGTTGAGACCCTCGGGTACAATTTACTTTCAGTTCGTGCCCTTGGTAAGATGGGCTTTGCAGTTTACATTGATGTTGATTTAGTGGTACTCTTGTGGAGCAAGTCTCTAAAAGTCGCTTTCGTGGGATATGTCGAAAACGACCTGTACGTGGTGGACTTTTCAGGGAAAACCACTACAGGCCCGATGTGTCTTTTCGGAAAGGCTGACGCGGGTTGGCTATGGCATCGCCGACTAGCCCACGTCAATATGATAACTTTGCAAAGTCTCCACAAGGGTGGCCACATTCTCGGACTAAAAGAAAATGTCTTTTTTGCCAAAGATCGTGTTTGCAGGGCGTGTGTTGAAGGGAAAATGCATGATTCACCTCATCGAAGGAAAACCATTATCTCTTCAAAAATGATTTTGGAGCTCCTTCATGTGGACCTCTTCGGACCTCCATCTCATGCAAGCCTCGGTGGGAAGAAGTATTGTCTAGTGATTGTTGATGATTACTCAAGATACACTTGGGTTTATTTCTTCATGTTCAAGAGTGAAAATCAACAAACTGTCATCGACTTCGCCAACGAGGTTTAACATCAACACAACATCCCCATTATGGCTATAAGGAGTGATAACGGCTCGGAGTTCAAGAACTACACCTTAAATGAGTTCCTAAGTGAAGAGGGGATAAGACATCAATATTCCGCTGCGTACACCCCTCAACAAAATGGTGTAGCCGAGAGGAAGAATCGAAATCTAATGGACATGGCAAGATCAATGTTAGCCGAATTTTAATCTCCATTTAACTTCTGGGCTAAAGCAATCTCTACTGCTTGTCATTCATCCAACCGTTTATACCTCCGCAAGATCTTGGACAAGACTCCGTATGAAATACTTAGCGGTAACAAGCCAAACATCTCATACTTTCGGGTATTCGGGTGTAAGTGTTTCTTTCTTATTAAAGGAGTTCGTTTATCTAAGTTTGAATCTAAGGCTTTAGAAGGTATTTTTTTGTTATGGTGCCAAATCCCACACTTATCGAGTCTACAATAAGCTCTCCGGAACTGTTGTAGAATCTTGTAGTGTGGTGTTCGAGGAAAATGACGGTTCCCGTGCAGAGCAAGTTGGTGTTTGTGATGAAGATGTTGAAATACCCCAAGATGCCATAAGAAGAATGGGCGTGGGATTCTTCCGCCCCATTGAGGAACCCCTTGTGGCGGACCGGGAAGGACAATGCTCTACTCATATAGAGCCCTCATCTACACATACTCAACATGCTCCAACCACGGGGGCAACTTCTACACCATCTCCATCAACTCCTGAAAGTCTAGATGTTCCAGAAAGCTCCAGGCCGGATTTTCTGGTTGACACCGGATTATCCGGCCACCCCGCTACAGCTGACCATGTTGCTCCTGCTGGTGAAGATTTCAGCGCAAGCTCTAGGCTGGATTTTCCGGCTAGCCCCGGATTATCCGGCCCCTCACCAGTTCAAGCAAGTCCCAGGCCTCCTGATGGAGCTGCGGCAAGTACTCCCAGGCCGGATTATCCGGACTCTCCATCGGCCAGATTATCCGGCCCTGACTCTCCAGTTCTACAGCCTCCTGTTACGGCTACGGATTCACCTCAAGGGCATGCGTCTCCACAACCTGCTACTTATGTTCCAGTTACTGATCAAGGCGGAGAAAATACTTCCAATGAAGACTCAAGTGATGAATATCCTCCTCCAAGAGACAACAAACTTATTGAACTTCGTCGCAAGGCTCGGGCTGATCGTAACCTTGAGTTGAGGGGTCACCCTCTCGACAAGGTTGTTGGTGATCTTCGATGAAGGTTTTCTACAAGAAGAGAATTGGCCAGTTTTGGTGAGCATCAAGCTCATATCTCCATGGTGGAACCTAAGAAGGTCTTTGAAGCTCTTGAAGACCCAGACTGGGTTATTGCTATGCATGAAGAATTGAAAAATTTCGAGCGCAACAAAGTCTGGAAACTCGTGGAGAAACCCAAAGAGTGCCGCAATGTTATTGGCACCAAGTGGATTTTCAAGAACAAGCCAGATGAGAATGGCATTGTTGTGAGGAAGAAGGCAAGACTTGTGGCACAAGGTTACTTCCAAGTTGAGGGCATCGACTTCGGCGAGACCTATGCTCTAGTGGCTCGCCTTGAGTCCATCTGTATCCTACTTGCTTATGCTACACATAAGAATTTTAAGTTGCAGCAAATGGACTTCAAGAGTGCCTTCCTTAACGGTCCTCTACATGAGTTGGTATACGTAAAGCAACCCCCAGTGTTTGAGGATCCTAACTTTTTGAACCATGTCTACAAACTCGATAAGGCACTCTATGGCCTTAAACAAGCCCCACGTGCGGGGTATGAGCACCTTAAAGAGCTTTTGTTAGATCGTGGCTTCGAAGTTGGGCAAATCGACCCCACTCTTTTTACTAAGAAGGTTAAGGGGGAGCTCTTCGTATGCCAACTATATGTAGACGATATCATCTTTGGTTCTACTAACAAAGCTTTTAACGATGAATTTTCAAAGATTATGACTGACAGGGTTGAGATGTCTATGATGGGGGAATTACGGTTCTTTCTTGGATTCGAGATCAAGCAACTTAGAGAAGGAACCTTTATTAATCAAGCAAAGTACATCCAAGACGTGCTCAAGAGATTCAAGATGACGGATCTAAATGGTGTCGCCACTCCGATGCAAACAAAGTGTCATCTTGAACTCAACCCTCATGGTAAAGATGTGGACCAAAAGGTATACGGGTCCATGATCGGCTCTCTTATTTACCTCTACGCATCTAGAACCGATATTGTGTTGAGTGTGGGAGTGTGTGCAAGGTATCAAGCAGCTCCTAAAGAAAGCCACTTAGTGGCGGTCAAGAGGATCTTTCGATATTTGGTTCATTCCCCCAACTTTGGTCTCTGGTATCCCAAGGGCTCCAATTTCTCTTTATGTGGTTATACTGACTCAGATTGGGCTGGTGATAAGGATGATCGGAAATCCACTTCTGGAGCTTGTCAATTCTTGGGAAGATATCTTGTTTGTTGGTCCTCCAAAAATCAGAATTGTATTTCTCTCTCCACCGCCGAAGCTGAATATGTTGCTGCTGCCAGAGCTTGTACTCAATTAATGTGGATGAGGAAAACTTTAAAGGAATACGGTGTCAATTGTGACAAAGTGCCTCTTTTATGTGATAATGAAAGTGCAACCAAAATTGCGTACAATCCTATTCAGCACACAAGGACGAAGCATATTGAGATTCGGAATCATTTTATTCGTGACCATGTTGCTCGCGGCGATATTGATCTATCCTTTGTGAGCACGAAGAACCAACTGGCGGATATTTTTACAAATCCACTTGATGAAGCAAGATTCTGCTGTTTGAGGAATGAGCTAAATATCATTGATTCCGGGAGCTTGTCTTGATTACCCATGCACTCACTCGTACATCTCAATCCTTCTTTGGTCTAGGTGTGAGCATGGATATAGGGGGAGTATGGTCCTAACTCATTGGGCTAACCCTCCCCCCATAATGCCAATAGCAAGATATATCATTTCTCTTAATATCATGTTGTGATATGTGAGCTTATTGATGAGTATTGGTCATGAACCCAAGATATATCTTCGCGGTGTCACACCATACACTCCAACAAGGTGGCTTCGGCCACCGCCCTCTCCCTTGAGGACAATTGGATCTTTTTGGATGTTATTCGCTCTTCTCCCTTTTTGGTGTCTCGATGCCAAAGAGGGAGAAGTAGTTCTATTAGGTTGTCCGTGGATTTGCATGGGTCGGGCATAAGCACTTGCACTTTTCTATTCGTTATTTCTTGCTTATGCCCATTTAGTGTTGAACTTTAAATTCGTGATTTGTGGCTGTTTGAGACTTTATGTGGTTATCTGGATTATGCCTATGGACTTCATATCATGGATTATGCTTATGGATCTATCTATTCATATCCTATTGCTAGAGATTTATCACGGAAGGTTTATCACGGAAGGCGCGCGCTCATAATGGTTATCCGGTAATAATTGTGATTTATGTCAAGGATGCCTATTCTCTACTTTGGTGGTATGTAGTTTTGCTCTTATGTCTATGGAATAGATTCACCTATTTGTGTGCATTTGTATTCCAATGCAAAACTCTATTGTGCACACATTGAGGGGGAGTCTCTTTCATAGTTATCTCTGTCTGTCTTATGTCTTTCTCCTGCAAATCCTGGTATTGTCATCTAACACCAAAAAGGGGGAGATTGAAAGAACATTTCATGTTTTCCTATGTTTTGCGTGTTAGATAACAATACTATGGAGACTTTTCATGTGTGCTAAGTGTGCAGGAAGTTTTGAGGGGGCCCGGATAATTTGCCCCACTAAGGGCCAGATAATCCGGCCTACCTCATCGCTCAAAGGAAGCCAAGGCGCGTCGCTCCGTACCCGGTCGGATTTTCTCCCGGAAAATCTGAACTGGGGCGGTTTTTCCTCCCCAGGCCGGATACTCCGGATGTCGCATGGGCCGGATAATCCGGCCCCCAGTTTTCGAGCAAAAGGAGCCAAGGCGCGTCGCTCGGTATCCGGCCGGATTTTCTCCCGGAAAATCCGAACTGGGGCAGTTTTTCTTCCCCAGGCCGGATAATCCGGCCTTCGCATAGGACCGGATAATCCGGCCCACATAAGTTGATCAAGGGCAAGCTCGGCGCGATGCTCTGAGAGGGGGCGGATTATCTGTCGGATATTCCAAGTCTGGGGCGGTGTTTCCCCAGACCGGATAATCCGGCCCTCACTTGGGCCGGATAATCTGGCCCCCAAAGGTTGCAACGGCTGGTTTCAGAAGGGGGTATAAATACCCCTTCTTCCCCAACGTTCAGAACTCTTGATTCATTCGAAATTGACCAGACATTATGCAAGAGCTCTCATTCTCGATCTCCCACTTCAACCACCCGAAGGTCTTGATCTTTGGTGGAATTGAAGGAGGAGAAGTTCATCATCATCATCAAGAATCAAGCGCTTCAACTCCTCTCCATTCACTTGGAGAAATCCTTGATCTAGTATTCTTGTCAATACCTAGATCTTGTTTATTGTATTTGATAAGTGTTTTTGTGGCAGCTTGTTGTCATTTCGGGAGCCTCCAAGTTGTTGTGGAGTTTTTGCCCCGCTAGTTGTGTAAAGGCGCCGGTGCCCGCCTCGAAGGGTACCTATAGTGGAAGGTGGATCAGGCATGTTGTGGCGAGATCCATCGGAGAACAGGGTGAGGCCTTTTCTGGCGTGGTGGTCTTAGTACCGCCCACCCCTCTAACGCAGACGTACTTCCCTTAACAAGGAAGGAACTGCGGTCAAACAAATCCTGTGTCTCCGCGTGCTTCACTTCGGTTGCATATAGGGAAATTCCACCTAATAGTTTATCTAGAGAATTTACCCTTTGTGCTAAGCCTAAAATTGAAAAAGAATTGAAATTTGTGTAGAACCTATTCACCCCCCCCCCCTCTAGGTGCCCATACGATCCATTTCACAGGCTCGGGCAAAGACTGAGAGGTACCAAGTCTCTCAGGCTTTGTTGAGCTGCAAGCTTAAGGATGGCGATCCACTGAGTCCGCATGTGATCAAAATGGTTGGTTATGTGCAGTCTCTTGAAAGACTTGGCTACCCCATAAGCGAAGAGTTCGCTACAGACATAATTCTGAACTCTCTTCCTAGTGTGTATGGTCAGTTCATATCGAACTACCACATGCATGGTATGGATAAGAAGCTCACTGAATTACATGGGATGCTCAAGCAGGCTGAGGCGGATCTCAAGAAAGGTGCCAGTCAAGTGTTGATGGTACAGAACAAGGCTAAGTTCAAGAAGAGTTCTTGGACTAAGAAGAAGAAGGCAAAGTCAGGAGGTAAGGTGGAGGACCCAGTCCAAAGCGCTTCCTCAGGGACTAAGCCATCTCCTACAGCCGGATCCACTTGCTTCTACTGCAAGTCGAATGGCCACTGGAAGAGGAATTGCAGCAAGTATTTGGCTGATAAAGCCAAGAGGAGAGGTGTGACTTCCGGCTCAGGTACGCTTGTTTGCAATGTTATAGACATTTATCTTGCTGATGCACCTGGTAGTTCTTGGGTATATGATACCGGATCAGTCATTCACATCTGCAACTTGTTGCAGGGACTGGTAAGAACTAGGAGCGTTGCAAGAGGCGAGGTTGGCATTAGAGTCGGCAACAAAGCGAGAGTCGCTGCGTTGGAAGTCGGCACAATGCAACTTCATTTACCTTCTGGATTCATAATGGAGCTAAATAATTGTTATTATGTTCCAGTGCTTAGTCGAAACATCATTTGTGCCTCATGTTTGATGAGACAGGGCTATGAGTCGAATATTAAGAATAATGGTTGTTCTTTATATTTGAATGATATGTTTCACGGCTTTGCACCCGTCCAAGACGGGTTATTTATTTTGAATCTTGAGGGTGAATCTGTCTATTATAAATGTGAAAAAGTTGAAACCAAATGATCTGAATATGACTTACTTTTGGCATTGTCGGCTTGGTCATATAAGCTGGAAACGCATGAAGAAGCTCCATGATGATGGACTCCTAACTTTGTTCGAGTTGGAGTCGTTCGAGACATGTGAATCCTGCCTTCTCGGCAAGATGACCAAGACACCTTTTACAAAGAGTTGTGAAAGGGCATCCGACTTATTGGGACTAGTACATAGTGATGTATGTGGCCCAATGAGCACAACACCCAGAGGTGGTTATGAGTACTTCATTACCTTCACTGATGATTTCAGTAGGTATGGATATATCTACTTGATGAAACATAAGTCAGAATCCTTTGAAAAGTTCAAGGAATTCCAGAATGAGGTACAAAATCAACTTGGCAAGAAAATAAAGTTTCTTCGGTCGGATCGAGGAGGCGAGTACATGAGCCATGAGTTTGATGACAATCTAAAGAGTTGTGGAATAGTTCCCCGGCTCACTCCTCCAAGAACGCCACAGAGAAATGGTGTGTCGAAAAGGACGAATCAGACCTTGTTGCATATGGTACGATCAATGATGAGTCGGACAGATCTGCCTTTATCATTTTGGGGTTATTGTCTAGAAACTACAGCGTTCACACTAAACAGAGTACCACCAAAGTCGGTAGAGAAGACACCGCATGAGATGTGGAATGGCAAGAAGCCGAGTTTGTCTTTTCTTAAGATTTGGGGTTGTGAAGCTTTTGTCAAGCGACTTCAGTCGGACAAGCTTACAGCTAAGTCGGATAAGTGTATTTTTGTGGGATATCCGAGGGAAACCTTGGGTTACTACTTCTACAACCGAGAAGAGGGCAAAGTGTTTGTCGCTTGAAACGGTGTCTCCTTGAGAAAGAGTTTCTCAGTCGGGGAGTCAGTGGGAGTACGGTGCATCTCGAAGAAATTTGAGAGATACCGGCTAGTAGCAAGTCGGCAAAAGCCTTAGAGGTTGAACCAGACGTGGTACCTGAGCCGGAAACTGCACCGACACTGCGAAGATCGGCCAGATTGCGAAGTTTTTGTGATGTCATGCTGCTGTTGGACAGTGATGAGCCGGCAACTTATTCGAAAGCGATGGTGGGTTCTGATTCCGAGTCATGGCTTGGAGCCATGAGATCCGAGTTAAAGTCCATGGATGAAAATCAAGTTTGGAACTTGGTTGATCTGCCAGACGGTGCAAGACCCGCCGAGTGCAAATGGGTCTTTAAGAAGAAAACTGATATGGATGGAAATTTTTCTATCTATAAGGCACAGCTTGTCGCGAAGGGGTTCCGACAAGTTCAAGGAGTTGACTACGATGAGACTTTCTCTCCTGTGGCGATGCTTAAATCAGTTTGGATCATGTTAGCTATAGCAGCCTATTTTGACTATGAGATATGGCAGATGGATGTCAAGACGGCTTTCCTTAATGGAAATTTAACCGATGACGTGTATATGATACAACCCGAGGGTTTTGTCGATCCGGCTAATACTGACAAGGTATGCAAACTTCAGAAATCCATTTATGGGTTGAAGCAAGCATCTCGGAGTTGGAACATTCGCTTTGATGAGGTAGTCAAATCGTTTGGTTTAATCAAAAGTGATCATGATTCTTTTTTATACAAGAAGTTTAGTGGGAGCAAAGTAAACTTTCTGATCTTATATGTGGATGACATATTACTGATTGGAAATGATGTCCAGATGTTGCAAGAGACCAAGGAATCATTGGAAAAGAGTTTTTCGATGAAAGACTTGGGTGAGGCGACTTACATACTAGGAATCCAGATCTATAGAGATAGATCAAAGCGGCTCATTGGATTGAGTCAAAGTACATATTTGGACAAAGTGTTGAAAATGTTCAACATGGAATCGTCTAAGAAGGGGTTCTAACCGATGTCCCATGGCGTAAAACTTAGCAAGACTCAATGTCCTTCGACAACTAATGAGCAAAGTCGGATGAGTGCGATTCCGTATGCTTTTGCAGTCGGATCCATCATGTATGCTATGATTTGTACTAGGCCGGATGTTTCCTATGCTCTAAGTGTTGTGAGCAGGTACCAGGCTGACCCTAGAGAAATCCATTGGGCAGCGGCTAAAAATATCATCAAGTACTTGAGAAGGACTAAGTATATGTTCCTGGTTTATGGAGATGAGGATGAACTCAGTGTAAGGGGTTACACGGATGCGAGTTATCTCACTGACTCGGATGATTCTCGTTTGCAATCCGGATATGTTTTTGTGATAAATGGAGGGGTTGTGAGCTGGAAAAGTTCCAAGCAAGAAACGGTGTCTACTTCTACGACAGAGGCTGAGTACATTGCTGCCTCGGAGGCGGCAAAAGAAGCTGTTTGAATGAGGAATTTCCTCATGGATCTTGGTGTGGTTCAGGGCTCGTCCAATCCGTTAGACGTGTATTATGACAACAATGGTGCTATTGCACAAGCCAAGGAACCTAGACAACACCAGAAGAACAAACATATACTCATGCGGTACCACCTTATTCGCCAGTTCGTGGATCAAGGTGATATCAAGTTATGCAAGGTGCACACGGATGCAAACATTGCGGATCCGTTGACAAAGCCACTTCCACAACCGAAGCATGAGGCGCACCTGAGAGCAATGGGCATTAGATGCCTAGACATGTGATGTCGGAAGATTGACTCTAGTGCAAGTGGGAGACTGTTGGGAATATGCCCTAGAGGCAATCATGGTTGATGATATTTCCCAATGTATTCATAAAGATTATGGTCCATGTATGAACTACTGATATGTATCATCGAATATGTGATTCGATTGTGGAACTATATATTCATGTTGTTCATACTAATTGTCCTTGGTCATTGAGGTCGTGCTGGACACACAACTTAGACCAATGTGAAAGTCGGCAGATGACTAGGTTCCACTTGTCATGGGCATGGAGATGCTATTCCAATTTACAAGGATTTGGCTAAAGAGTTTAGCGAGTCGGACTGACCCATATTGAGATGCAACGAACAAGTCGTCATTTGCATGTCTCAATCAATGTAATCCTTAGACCTGAGGTTATTGCATAATCCGAGTTGAGATCTCCGACTTAGGTTCTGTCAAACGATGTTCCGTCACTGGGCAGTTATAAAGGCGGAGTTCGGGTCGACTGAGAATCAAGCTGCATGATGTGAATAACCAAGACGGGATATTGCCCCTCCATCTGGAGAGATATTCTATGGGCCCTCTCGGAAGATATGATTCGGAAAGCATGGCCATGTGCGTCACGGTTAAGTGTTAATCGAGGCAACTGACTAAGAGTTAGTCAGATGAATCACTTATCTCGGATCGAGAAAGAGAGTCGGACTATTTAAGGGATGACGATCATTCGCCTATAGTCTGACAAGGTATATCGTGAGGCAAAAGGGACTCAGACGAAAGTCGCATTGGAAAGGTATGTCGTCATGACTTATTGGTACTTGGGAGTTGGCACGTTCTGCTAGGAGCCGCTACCAACTGATCGATCACAAGTGAGACTCAGAATCGTGTCCGGGTTACCATGAGCCTGTCGGGTCACACACTTAAGAGCGGGAGCAAGTTTGGGTTAGACCCAAACAAGAAACCTATTTGGGTTGGACCCAAATAGAGACATGGACTTAGTCAGCTAGTGAGACTTGTAGTGGCTAATATAGGCCTTTTAGTGAATGGGCCACAAGTGAGTGGAGCCCACTTTCACTCCCTATATAAGCTGGGGCGCAAGTGCTTAGCGCACAAGGTTAGGTCACTCCATGTGTTGGAAACCCTAACCCCAGTCCGTCATGTCGCCGCTGTACCCGACCTAGCAGTCCATTGCCGGCGCTCCTCCTCGTACGTGTGGATACCGGCGGAGGTGTTGTACATTCAGCACTTCAACGATGGTGAAGAAAGAACGGATCATGGATCGTGGAACCAGAATGGATCGCGAGGACTGCACTGCATCAAGCGGCGTGCTTCATCAATTCCGCAACTGCGCGTCTAGTGGTAATCCTCGTGGGCTTATACCTGAGCTGGATCTTGGGATCACCGCGTAGGGAAAAAGTTATGTTTATCTCTATGTGGCCCAACAAGAGAGATATTCTTTGGGCCCTCTCGTGTGATATGATTCGGAAGCATGGCCATGCGCTACTCAGCTAAGTGTTAACCGAGGAGTCAGACTAAGAGTTAGTCCAGTGTATCACATATAATGGTACGAGAAGAGAGTAAAGCTATTAAAGGGATGGCAACTACTCGCCTATAGCTTAACAGATATATCATGAGGCAAAGGGACTTGGACGAAAGTCACATTGAAGGTTTGTCTTCTGACTTTATGGCACTTGGGAGTTGGCATGTCTTGCTAGAGGCCACTACCATCTATCGACTTGAGACCGAGTGTTCATGGGAGTGAGTTGGACTCAAATCCATGACAGGATACTTGGAGGAGTAGCTCAATTCGTGTCCAGGTGTACGTGAACCTACAAGGTCACACACTTAAGGGTAAGGAGCCCATGTGGATTAGATCCATGTGGAGATTGGAGTATAGCCTAGATGGGCCTTAAGCGTTGATCCCAACTAGGAGTGTATATAAGTGGAGTGACAAGGGAAAGTACCTAACCTAGCCGTCAGTTTATCCACTTCCATTTCAGGCTAGACAGGATCTAGAAATCCTCTGTCCGAAGCTCCTTCATGTGTGGATACCGGTAGAGGCGTTGCACGTGCGGCGCTGGAGACGAGGAAGCTCGTGGGGATGTGGCGAAGGAGTTTGTGGGATCCGAAGAAGCTGTCCGTGGGATTCAGAGGGTTGTCCGGGGATTGTTCGGCACTGCTTCGATGCGCTACATCAACTTTTGCATCTGTGCGTCTAGCGGTAATCTCGTGGCCTATAACCTGAGCTGGATCTTGGGAGTACCGCGTTAGGGAAAAAGTTTTGTTTATCTCTGCGTGGCCCAACAGTGGTATCAGAGCTGAAGCTTCTAGTTTTATGCTCTAGATCTATGCGTATGTGATATGCACGAGGTGGTGGATAGGATCCACTTAGGGTTTCGGTGGTCGATCTATGAGATAGATCGGTTTTGTGCAAGATTGATTGGATCAATCGCACTCGGGGGTGCATGGAAGTGATACATTGTAAACGTATCTATAATTTTTGATGCTCCATGCTTGTTTTATATCATTTTTCCTATGTTTTGTACACACTTTGGAGTACTTTTACACATTTTCTGGAACCAACCTATTAACAAGATGCCACAGTGTCAGTTGCCTGTTTTCTTCTATTTTTGGTTCTAGAAAAGCCAGAAAATGAATATTCTCGGAATTGGACCAGACAAAAGCCAAAGTCGATTTTTTACCGGAAGACTCACGGAGCCAGAAGACGAGACAGAGAGGGGCCAGGGGCTGGCCGCACCATGTGGTGGCGCGGGTCCACCTGGCCGTGCCACCACGTGGGTGTGGGCCCCTGGTTCATCCTCTGACATCGCCTCTTCGCCTATAAGAAGCCTCCCGATAAGAAAACCCTAAATAATCTAGCCTCCAACCACGAAAAGTTCCGCAGCGCCACTGCCACCGAAAGGGAGATTCGGGGGACAGAAAGTCTCTGTTCTGGCACCCTGCCGGGACGGGGAAGTGCCCTCGGAGCCATCTCCATCGACTCCACCACCATCTCCATCGCCGTTTCTAATTCCCATGATGAGGAGGGAGTAGTTCTTCCTCGAGGCTAAGGGTTCTACTAGTAGCTATGTATTCATCTGTCTCTATGCATGATCATATTGTGATCATGAGCTTTGTAATCAAGTATATCTACCTTGCTACTCAAGTGCTTTAATAGATCTCTAGCTCTCCCCATGTGTGTGGAAGTGATAGCGTGCACACCATGGTGGTACTTAGGGTAGAGATTACAAATACTTGTTATGAGTTATATTTGGAGTTGGATGTCTCTATGAAATTGTGGGGTTTGTTGGAACCATCTAGTGCTCAAGGTGAGAGTGTGGGGTTATCTAGATGGTGAAAGGGAACTTTGAGGTGTGCTGTTATAGCCCTACCATGGATTAGAGTGTCCAACTGGAGAGTACTTCAGAGTAATATCATGAAGAAAAGATATTTATATGAGAGTGTTCACTAGTGAAAGTATGATCCCTAGGCCTTGTTTATAAGAATTTAAACACTGTTTTCAACTAGATATGTTACATGTTTTCTTGCTTCCATCTTTATTTCAGATTGCCTTAGTTTCTTCCTACCCGTCAAGCTCTTTTCTGGCACCGTTACCACTTATAATTATCCATACCACTTGTATTTCACTATCTCTTTGCCGAACTAGTGCACCTATAAACCTGACAAGTGTATTGGGTGTGTTAGGGACACAAGAGAATTCTTGTATCTTGATTGCAGGGTTGCTTGAGAGGGATACCTTTGACCACTTCCTCCCTGAGTTCGATAAACCTTGGGTAATCCACTTAACGGAAACTTGTTGTTGTTCTACAAACCTCTGCACTTGGAGGCCCAACAACTATATACAAGAATAGAAGTGCGTAGACATCAAGCTATTTTATGGCACCATTGCCGGGGAGGTAAGGTAAAAGGTACTCACATCCTCTGGCTACTAAGCTATCTTCTAGTACGGTTGCTGGTGTGTGTGAGTGCTCAAAGTTATTTCCTTTAGATTCTGCAATTATATCTTTTTGTTTCTTATTTTTATTTTCACTAGTTAGGCTTAATGGAAAACAACAACAAAAATAGAGAGCTTTATAGTATTTATCTTGAGTTAGGACATGAAGTGTTTGAAGAGAAAATTAAAAAACCTATAGAACTTTATTTGCATGCTAATAGCAATGTTATTAGTATGAATTCTTTGAACACTATTATTTCTAATGCTATGGAAAGGTATAAGCTTGGGGAATCTGGTTTTGATGAGCATGATATTTTTAGTCCCCCAAGCACGGAGGAGAAAATTTACTTTGATGATACTATACGTCCAATATATGATGATTACAATGATGAATATGATATTTTAAGTCCACCTACTATTGAGGATAAAATTAATTATGATTACAATATGCCTCCTATATTTCATGATTATGGTGATGAGAATAATAATGATAGCTATTTTGTTGAATTTGCTACCACTACGATTAATAAGAATGACTATGCTTATGTGGAGATTAATAATTATTATATGCATATGACTCATGATAAGAATGTTTTATGTGATAGTTATATTGTTAATTTTATTCATGATGCTACTAAAAGTTATTATGAGAGAGGGAAAATGGTTTTATGCATCTCAATAATATTAACTTTCCCCTCTTTATATTGAAAGTCTTGAAGTTGCACTTGTTTTGCTTTCCTATGCTTGTTGCTTTGTGCTTTCATGACTTGTTTCTTTACAAGATTCCTATGCATAGGAAGTGGTTAGACTTAAATTTGTTTTGAATTTGCTTCTTGATGCTCTCTTTTACTTCAATTCATATTTCCTATGTGAGCATCTTCTCAAACTATCATGCCTAACTTAAAGGCGTTAAAGAAAAGTACTTATTGGGAGATAACCCAAGAGTTTTAGTTGAGTGTTGGAAGTTATTACATCTGTAATAACCACTCCTTATCCTTTTTGTTTGGTTTTGTGCCAAGAGTAACCTCTAATGAGAGAGAAATAATGCTTGGGGAACTTCCTGCCCCAAACAGATATTTGTGCTTCACTGTAAAAATTCGAGAAAATCTCTATACGTAGGATTGAGCTGCAATTTTTTGTGCTTCTGCCCCAGGTTGTTATCTAACTTTCGTTAGTTCAACACTTTTCGATTTGAGCAACAAATATCTTCGAAAAAATTGGTTTTACTTGCTGGTCTATTTTGACAGATTTCTGCCATTATTTGCAATTTGCCTCTTAATCTCTTCCTCTTTGAGTTTTTGCCAAATTCTTGAACTTTTTAAATGAAGTGCTATAGTAGCTTGTGTTTTAATGGAAGTTTTTACTTGTGTTGAAACTGAACCTAAAAACTTATTATCTTTTGAATGCACTAATGTTGCTAATGAAGATCGTGTGAAGTTTTGTATGAAGGAAATTTTCAGGTGTAGGGAAAGAATGATGTAATGAGATGAAGAACAGACAAAAGCTCAAGCTTGGGGATGCCACCCCGTCTCATCCCAAGAAATATTCAAGAGTTTAAAGTGTCAAAGCTTGGGGATGCCCAAGGCATCACCTTCTTTATCAATAAAAATCCCAGGTCTTTCTAGACACTTCGTTTTTATTGTTTCATGCACAGTTGTGTTGTTCTTGGAGCGTCTTTGTTTTAGTTTTTAGTTTTCTTTTGCTTTGTTTGCTGCAATAAGTTGGTTGGATCCCAACACTTCTTTTGGAGAGAGACACACTCTGCTTTCATTATTTAGAACACTCTAGTTTTAATTCTTATTGTTTTGTGAGTGTTCTCTTTTGCTAGCACTGGGTTTAGCCTTAGTTTTCTTGTGCTTTCAGCTTAGAAATTCTTAGTTCTTCCTTTTGGATTCGTGAGACAAGCTCACTGATCTTTATTTATTATTATCTCTGTGAGTTCTTTCAAATAAGTTGGTTTGGTGTTGGAAAAGAGTAGAAAGCTTCATGCTTAAGTGGTAAAAAGGAGCTTGTTTTTTACTATGGCCTATGCTTTGTCATGTCATGCTTGATATTGTTTTGGGTTTATGCTTAGTGATTTTTGCTGTAGCATGACATGTTATAAACAATTGACATTGCTTAATGTGCCTTGAAAGAATCATACGTTGTTTTAGCATATTAAAAGCATAATATTGTGGTATTCTCCTTTAAATGCTTTATTTGGGTTAACTTGGTGCATGCTCACACTATGTTAAGACTATACCAAGTCAGCATAGCCTCTATGATCATTTAGTTTTCGACTTGTAATATCACTTTATGCTTTAATTAATGATGTTTTGTCGCTTTGCATGATTATGGCCATTATTGCTCTCTTAGTTGGTCGCTCCCAGTCTTTTGCTAGCCTCCATAACCAAGTATGAGTTCCACTCATGCATCCAATTCCAAATAAAACCAAGTTATTCCAAAAAGTCCACCATACCTACCTATTAGCATTTGGTATTCCAAGTATATTCATGTTTTTATCTACCTTCCGAATTAAACTTGTTATGTGAAAATTAGTGATTAAAGCTCTCACGAACTTGATGGCACACTTTACTTTTCCTGCACTTAATAAACTTGAACCATTGTTTCATCTATGTTGTATATGCTTGCACTTATACATTGGCGATTAGTAGAACCATGTTGTCATGGGGAACGCTTTCAACATTGCAATTGTACATTGTACCCAGTTGATATCATGCTCTTTTGTTTATGGATGTCGTCGGTGTGAAATGAAAGGGGAGCTTGTAAGTTCATGGAGTTATGTATGTGTGTTAGAGAAATGCCTAGGCGGCTGGTCTAATCCATGCCTAATCATGGTGGATCCTGCAGCGTAACCATAATGAGCAATCTGTGAAGCATTCTTCTTATAAAAAAATAGGAAGAGATTGAGAAAAAAAAAGATGAGAAAGAGAGAAAAAAGGACCATTTTTCCATGGTAAATAAGAAGATTGCTCAAATGCTTATTGTCTGCTTGCCTTGTCATTTTGATATGGGGATTCTTCCATATCATAGGGCAAGGGGTACCCTGTTGGCGGTTCTCTATGATACACATGTACTTACTATGACAAGAACTTACCGGTAACTGAACTTGAGTAGCATGAGGAGCGACCCTCATATTCAAGGGACATGAGATTGCCAACTTATACTTTGTCAAGCATATACTCCATAGTTTGTTCACTTTAACCTTAATCACTTCAATATGCTTATGATAGGGGTAATGAGAGATGAAATATAATAAGTACCATAATTTTTGGAAGCTCTTTATGAGACTTGAATCCCTGCTTCCTTCTATGATGGCCTTCCTTTTACTTTTATGTTGAGTCTCCATCTTCTATCTTTATGCACCTATTAAGAGAGCATAGTGGTCATTCTTAGTTTAATGTGCATTGTCCCAAGACTTGTTGATTGATGCATAACTTTGATATTGCTTGTTCTTAAACTATTTGTATCTAGTCACCCTTATGAACTTTGAAGGTGTCCTATGCATTTATGTTTTGCTCCACTATGAGGGACAAGCTGAATACCATTCTCATCATGTTTTCTTTATGTGAAACAAACAAATGTCTTTCAAAGCATTGTTATTCATGAATCTTTTGTTTGTATCTTTTCATGTTACATCATAGTTGCTTTGTCTTATTGTTAGAACTTCATCTTTCATGCTCATGTTTAGAGTTCTTTGATCCCAGCTTTCAATGCATGCAAATGGTTTGATCAAGATTGTGATGGTGCATGTCACCTCAGAAAATATTCTTTTTTATCACTTACCTACTCGAGGACGAGCAGGAGTTAAGCTTGGGGATGCTTGATACATCGTAAACGTATCTATAATTTTTGATGCTCCATGCTTGTTTTATAACATTTGTCCTATGTTTTGCCCACACTTTGGATTACTTTTACACATTTTCTGGAACTAACCTATTAACAAGATGCCACAGTGCTAGTTGCCTGTTTTCTTCTGTTTTTGGTTCCAGAAAAGCCAGAAAATGAATATTCTCGGAATTGGACTGGACAAAAGCCAAAGTCGATATTTTACCAGAAAACTCACGGAGCCAGAAGACAAGACGGAGAGGGGCCAAGGGCTGGCCACACCATGTGGTGGCGCAGGTCCCCTGGCCACGCCATCAGGTGGTGTGGGCCCCTGGTCCATCCTCTGACATCGCGTCTTCGCCTATAAGAAGCCTCCCGATGAGAAAACCCTAAATAATCCAGCCTCCAACCACGAAAAGTTCCACAGGGCCGCCGCCACCGAAGTGGAGATTCGGGGGACAGAAAGTCTCTGTTCCCGCACCCTGCTAGGACGGGGAAGTGCCCCCGGAGCCATCTCCATCGACTCCACCACCATCTTCATCGCCGTTGCTGATTCCCATGATGAGGAGGGAGTAGTTCTTCCTCGAGGCTAAGTGTTCAATCGGTAGCTATGTGTTCATATCTCTCTCTCTATGCATGATCATATTGTGATCATGAGCTTTGTAATCAAGTAGATCTACCTTGATACTCAAGTGCTTTAATAAATCTCTAGCTCTCCCCATGTGTGTGAAAGTGATAGCATGCACACCATGGTGGCACTTAGGCTAGAGATTACAAATACTTGTTATGAGTTATATTTGGAGTTGGATGTCTCTATGAAATTGTGGTGTTTGTTGGAACCGTCTAGTGCTCAAGGTGACAGTGTGGGGTTATCTAGATGGGGAAAGCGAACTTTGAGGTGTGCTGTTATAGCCCTACCATGGATTAGAGTGTCCATCCGGAGAGTAGTTCAGAGTAATATCATGAAGAAAAGATATTTATATGAGAGTGTTCACTAGCAAAAGTATGATCCCTAGGCCTTGTTTCTAAGCATTGAAACACCATTTGCAACTAGATCTGTTAAATGTTTGCTTCCTTACAGCTTTATTTCAGATTGCCTTTAGTCTCTTCCTACTCGTCAAGCTCTTTTCTAGTACCGTTACCACTTATAATTATCCATACCACTTGTATTTCTCTATCTCTTCACCGAACTAGTGCACCTATACACCTGACAGGTGGATTGGGTGTGTTGGGGACACAAGAGACTTCTTGTATCTTGATTGCAGGATTGCTTGAGAGGGATACATTTGACCACTTCCTCCCTGAGTTCGATAAACCTTGGGTAATCCACTTAAGGGAAACTTGCTGCTGTTCTACAAACCTCTGCACTTGGAGGCCCAACAACTATCTACAAGAATAGAAGTGCGTAGACATCAGGAAGATCAGGTGCGGATGATCAATGAGATTGGTCATATCTGCACAGGGATTAGATTTGGGTAAAAGTGTTTTATCCAATGAAGGAATCCATGGTTCGGAATGCAAATTAGATCTACGATTTCGGAATGCAGGTCAGATTCGGGACCGCTGGCTTCGCCCTGTCGGAGCGCATTAGATGTCGTTGCGAGATTCACAACGCCGGTAGATATCATATCTATGCATAAATTGTTTTTGCAGGAAGTTGTGAATGGTATGGCTTATGTGCATGTGATGTGTGTAATCCATATGTGATCTCGCATCACGGGTTTGTCAGCCGGCTAGAGCCAAAGTATTGTCACTGTTATTGTATAACGACCTGCATGTCGGCATGAGATGCCATCTTCTTGTATATTCCTTAGTGCTAGTGTAGCATGTCTGGAGGACTTGAAGGACACTGCAGCCAAAGGCATGACGAACAGGTTCATGGAGATGGAGATCACCAGAAGAGAGTCATACCATTTCACATTATAATTGGATTATTTTGTGTTGTTGTTATGTCTTTAGTTTTACCTCTATGAGATAGTGGTTAAACTTTAATCCCTTAAAGAAGGTCTAGTCGGTCTCCCCGCAGTGCTGCACCATCACAAGTTAGACATTCTTGGTAGTGCGCTCATAAAATTGAGGTGTTGCCAATTCTTTTCGACTAGGTGGGTTCGAGTCGGACTCTTACAGCAGAAGCACTTGGTAAGCTAGACATGTCTATCACAATGGTTGTGGGGCTCGAGCGGTCGGGAGCTGGGGCATGTGATGACACCCGACCAACAGGAGTCGCATGAGATGCGATTAGCAAGGAGTTGCCTACCTAGATCACTTGAGGGCTAGCGGTGATGCTAAAGCTCACTAGTCGGCTTGCTTATTTAGGGTCCTGAATCACTAAGAAACCATCGGAGGGGTGTTGGTTCTAGTGGGAGCATAAGTATTAAAGTGTTTAATACATTTGCTCTTTTATGAATACTTGTCTTAAGTGTTTTGCATATTTCTGTTATAGATAATGGCACCTAGTAGCAGTCTCCCTCGGTTATCCAGTTTTGCTTTGAGGACCATCCTAGAGAAAGATAAACTTAATGGGACAAACATCACCAACTGGTATCGTAATCTGAGAATTGTTCTCAAACAAGAAAAGAGGGACCATGTTCTAGACAACCCACTTCTAGATGTGCCGGATGAGAATGTGAGTGTCGCAACAACCAATGCCTACCGTAGAACATGTGATGAGTCTACATAAATTAGCTGTCTTATGCTTGCTCACATGGAACCGGACTTGCAGCAGGAGTTCAAGAATGTTGAGGCCTACGATATGATCGAAAGCCTCAAAAGTATGTTCCAGGCTCAGGCAAAGACCAAGAGGTATCAAGTCTCTCAAGCTTTGCTGAGTTGTAAGATTAAGGATGGTGATCCACTGAGTCCGCATGTGATCAAGATGGTTGGTTAGTGCTGTCTCTGGAAAGGCTTGGCTGCCCCATTAGCGAAGAGTTTGCTACAGATATAATTCTGAACTCTCTTCCTAGTGTGTATGGTCAGTTCATATCGAACTACCACATGCATGGTATGGATAAGAAGCTCACTGAATTACATGGGCTGCTTAAGCAGGCAGAGGTTGATCTCAAGAAAGGTACTAGCCAAGTGTTGGTGGTACAGAATAAGGCTAAGTTTAAGAAGAGTTCTTGGACTAAGAAGAAGAAGGCTAAGTCAGGAGGTAATGCTCAGGATAAGATCCCAAGCATTTCTTTAGGGACTAAGTCATCTCCTTCAGCCGGTTCCGCTTGCTTCTATGCAATGCGGATGGCCACTTGAAGAGGAATTGCAGCAAGTATTTGGAAGATAAAGCTAAGAGTGGAGGTGTGACTTCCAACTCAGGTACACTTGTTTACAATGTTATAGACCTTTATCTTGCTGATTCACCTTGTAGTTCTTGGGTATATGATACCAGATCAGTCATTCATATCTTCAACTCGTTGCAGGGTCTGGTAAAAACTAGGGGCATAGCAAGAGGCGAGGTTGTCATTGGGGTCGGCAACAAAGCAAGAGTTGCTGAGTTGGAAGTCAGCATGATGCAACTTCATTTACCTTTGAGATTCTTAATGGAACTAAATAATTATTATTATGTTCCAGTGCTTAGTCGAAACATCATTTCTGCCTCATGTTTGATGAGACAAGGCTATGAGTCTAATCTTAAGAACAATGGTTGTTCTTTATATTTGAATGATATGTTTCACGGCTTTGCACCTGTTCAGAATGGGTTATTTATTTTGAATCTTGATGGTGGGTCGGTCTATAACGTAAATATGAAAAGGTTGAAACCAAATGATCTGAATATGACTTACTTTTGGCACTGTCGACTTGGTCATATAAGTTGGAAACGCATTAAGAGGCTCCATGATGATGGACTCCTAACTTCATTCGACTTGGAGTCGTTCGAGACATGCGAATCCTGCCTTCTAGGCGAGATGACCAAGACACCTTTCGCAAGGAGTTGTGAAAGGGCATCTGACTTGTTGGGACTAGTACATAGTGATGCATGTGGTCCAATGAGCGCGACAGCCAGGGGTGGTTATGATTACTTCATTACCTTCACTAATGATTTGAGTAGATATGGATATGTCTACTTTATGAAACATAAGTCGGAAGCCTTTGAAAAGTTCAAAGAATTCCAGAATGAAGTACATAATCAACTCGGCAAGAAAATAAAGTTTCTTCGGTCAGACCGAGGAGGCGAGTACATGAGCCACGAGTTTGATGACCATCTGAAAAGTTGTGGAATAGTTCCTCAGCTCACTCCGCCGGGTACACCACAGAGGAACGGTGTGTCGAAATGGCAGAATCGGACCTTGTTGGACATGGTACGATCAGTGATGAGTCGGACATATCTACCTTTATCATTTTGGGGTTATTGTCTAGAAACGTCAGCGTTCACTCTAAACAGAGTACCATCAAAATCGGTAGAGAAGACACCACATGAGATGTGGACATGCAAGAAGTCGAGTTTGTCTTTTCTTAAGATTTGGGGTTGTGAAGCATTTGTCAAGCGACTTCAGTCAGACAAGCTTACAGGTAAGTCAGATAAGTGCATTTTCGTTGGGTATCCAAGGGAAACCTTGGGTTACTACTTCTACAACCGAGAAGAGGGGAAAGTGTTTGTCGCTCGGAACGGTGTCTTCCTTGAGAAAGAGTTTCTCAGTCAAGAAGTCAGTGGGAGTATAGTGCGGCTCGAAGAAGTTCGAGAGGAACTGGTCAGTAGCGATTTGGTGAAAGCCTTGGAGGTTGAGCCAGTCGTGGTAGCTGAGCCGACAGGAGTACCTACACTGTGAAGATCGGCAAGATTGTGAAGTGTTCATGATGTATTACTGTTAGACAGTGATGAGCCGACAACTTATTCGGAAGCGATGGTGGGTTTTGATTCTAAGTCGTGGCTTGGAGCCATGAGATCCGAGTTAAAGTCCATGGATGATAATCAAGTTTGGAACTTGGTTGATCTGCCAGACAGTGCAAGACCCGTCGAGTGCAAATGGGTCTTTAAGAAGAAAACTGATATGGATGGAAATGTTTCTATCTATAAAGAACGGCTTGTCTTGAAGGGGTTCCGACAAGTTCAAGGAGTTGACTACGATGAGACTTTCTCACCCGTAGCGATGCTTAAATCAGTTCGGATCATGTTAGCTATAGCAGCCTATTTCGACTATGAAATATGGCAGATGGATGTCAAAACGGCTTTCCTTAATGGAAAATTAACCAAGGACGAGTATATGATACAACCCGATGGTTTTGTCGATCCGGCGAATGCTGATAAGGTATGCAAACTTCAGAAATCCATTTATGGGTTGAAGCAAGCATCTCGGAGTTGGAACATTTGCTTTGATAAGGTAGTCAAATCGTTTGGCTTCATCAAGTGTGATCATGATTCTTGTTTATACAAGAATTTTAGTGGGAGCAAAGTAAACTTTCTAATCTTATATGTGGATAACATATTATTGATTGGAAATGATGTCCAAATTTTGCAAGAAACCAATGAGTCATTGGAAAGGAGTTTCTCAATGAAGGACTTGGGTGAGGTAACCTATATACTAGGAATCAGGATCTATAGAGATAGATCTAGGCGGCTCATTGGATTGAGTCAAAGTACATATTTGGACAAAGTGTTGAAGAAATTCAACATGGAATCATCTAAGAAGGGGTTCTTATCGATGTCCCATGGCATAAGACTTAGCAAGACTCAGTGTCCTTCGACAACTGATGAGCGAAGTAGGATGAGTACGATTCCATATGCTTCGGCAGTCGGGTCTATCATGTATGCCATGATTTCTACTAGGCCAGATGTTTCCTATGCTCTAAGTGTTGTGAGCAGATACCAGGCTGACCCTGGAGAAATCCACTAGGTAGTAGTTAAGAACATTCTTAAGTACTTGAGAAGGACTAAGGATGTGTTCCTAGTTTATGGAGGTGAGGTTGAACTCAGTGTAAGTGGTTACACGGATGCGAGTTACCTAGCTGACTTAGATGATTCTCGTTCACAATCTGGATATGTGTTCGTACGGAGGGGCTATGAGATGGAAGACTTCCAAACAAGAGACTGTGTCTGCATCTACAACAGAGGTTGAGTATATTGCTGCCTCAGAGGTGGCAAAGGAAGCTGTTTTGATCAGGAATTTCCTGATTGATCTTGGTGTGGTTTAGGGCTCATCCAATCGGTTAGACGTGTATTGTGAAAACAATGGTGCTATTGCACAAGCCAAGGAACCTAGACAGCACCAGGAGAACAAACATATACTCATGTGATACCACCTGATTCGCCAGTTCGTGGATCAAGGTGATATCAAGCTATGCAAGGTACACACGGATGCAAACGTTGCAGATCCTTTGACAAAGCCACTTCCACAGCCTAAGCATGAGGCGCATGTAAGAGCCATGGGCATTTGCCTGGACATGTGATGTCGGGATGATTGACTCTAGTGCTAGTGGGAGACTATTGGGAATATGCCCTAGAGGCAATCATGGTTGATGATATTTCCCAAAGTATTCATAAAGTAAAGTTGTCCTTGTATGAACATTAGATATGTATCACTGAATACGTGATTCAGTTGTGGAACTATATTTTCATGATTGTTCATACTAGATTGACCTTGGTCGTTGAGGTTGTGCTGGACACACCACTTAGACCAATGTGTGAGTTGGCTGATGACACGGTTCCACTTGTCATGGACATGTTGATGCTATTCCGACTTACACTGATTCGGCTAAAGAGTTTAGCGAGTCGGACTGACCCACGGTTGAGATGCAACGAGCATGTTGTCATTTGCAGTCTCAAGTAATGGAATCCTTTGACCTGAGGTGATTGCATGATCCGAGTTGTGGATCGCCAACTTAGGTTCTATCAAACACTGTTCCGTAAATGGGTATTTATAAAGTTAGAGTTCAGGTTAGGTGTGAAGCAAGCTACGTGACATGGATTACCAAGATGGGATTTGCCCCTCCGTGATGGAGAGATATTCTTTTGGCCCTCTCGTGTGATAGGATTCGGAAGCATGGCCATGCGCTACTCAGTTAAGTGTTAACTGAGGAGTCGGACTAAGAGTTAGTCTAGTGAATCACATATCATGGTACGAGAAGAGAGTTAAGCTATTAAAGGTATGGCAACTACTCGCCTATAGCTTAATAGATATATCGTGAGCCAAAGGGACTTGGACGAAAGTCACATTGAAGGTTCGTCTTCTGACTTTATGGCACTTGGGAGTTGGAACGTCATGCTAGAGGCCACTACCATCTATCGACTTGATACCGAATGTTCATGGGAGTGAGTTGGACTCAAAGCCATGACATGATACTTAGAGGAGTAGCTCATGTCGTGTCTAGGTGTACGTGAACCTACAGGGTCACACACTTAAGGGTAAGGAGCCCATGTGGATTAGATCCATGTGGAGATTGGAGTACAGCCTAGATGGGCCTCAAGCGTTGAGCCCAACTAGGAGTGTATATAAGTGGAGTGACAAGGGATAGTCCCTGACCTAGCCATGACCTTTCTCCACTTCCATTTCGGGCTAGACAGGATCTAGCAATCCTCTGTCTGAAGTTCCTTCCTGTATGTGTGGATACCGGTAGAGGCGTTGCACGTGCGGCACTGGAGACGGGGAAGCTCGTGGGGATCTGGCGAAGGAGTTTGTGGGATCCGAAGAAGTTTTCTGTGGGATTTGGAGGGCTGTCTGAGGATCGTTCGGCACTGCTTCGATGCGCTACATCAACTTCCACATCTGCGCG
Source organism: Avena eriantha (assembly GCA_910589775.1). Classification (NCBI taxonomy): domain Eukaryota; kingdom Viridiplantae; phylum Streptophyta; class Magnoliopsida; order Poales; family Poaceae; genus Avena; species Avena eriantha. The sequence continues at coordinate 106,826,445 of OU342740.1, read as the reverse complement.
TCTAGCGGTAATCTCGTGGCCTATAACCTGAGCTGGATCTTGGGAGTACCGCGTTAGGGAAAAAGTTTTCAAAAATAGTAGGACAAGGCTTATGAGCAATAAGGTGGCTTGCCTGTGATCAGCAGCCTGGCAATATATTTCCTTAGACTTCTTCTTAGAGTACCATGATAATAATAATAATACCTATCTTCTTCAGGTATCCGATATAATCGCATCTATCGTTGTTATGGATCAAATGCAAGCAAACAAAGGGCACCATCAACACAAGGCATACAAACACCATTACAATACAACAAACAAACATACAACACATTACTCACTTCAGTAAGTTTTGATAAGTTGAGTTTATAGCAATTAGAATGACTTAATTGTATTTGAGGAATTTGTTTTATGAATTACTTGTCAAATACCACCTAAAGAAGGGGTTTTGAGCTAAGACTTGGGTTTGGGTGGTATAAATGTACAAAAATGATATCATCATATAGGTATTGCAATAACAAGACCAACAAAAGTGGTTTCATTATTTATCAGTTTTATTTACTTATTTATTTATGAATATTTTAGTGAAAATAACCCTAGTTTAGGTGAATAAATCACCAGAAAAGATCTGGAGCTAAATTAAATTTGTCCTTAGAGAACTTGGTATATATATGAGTTCGTGATTTGTGAGAGTTGGAGTCACCTCAAAATAAATACAAGAATGCCCTTGGGAAATTCCCAAAGTCACTTCTATAGTCAATTTGCCTTTTAACCAGATTTAATCTAAATGTCCAAATGGTATGATACAATGGATAATGGATAGGTATTACACATACCTTCTAGTAGAAAATTGGAATCACTATTTTTGGAGTTATATAACCACATTTGTGATTTATCTAGTCAAACACTCCTAGGCAGAACGGTTTAAATCATTAAATTTCTTCAGAAGCTCAATAATTCATCAACTCCGGGGTTTTGATATACTTGATGTGCCACATCACTGAGTGTTGGAATTACCTCAATAGGTGCTATAGATCTACCTACAGAATTATCTAAATCATATCTGAATTGATTTTGTCATTTTTGCTACCATCCAACTATATCACCACTTTGGCTTGAGACAAATGTGGCATGATAGTCCACTAGAGTACCTACCATAATAAAGTATCTTTACTCCAATTGGTCATGTATTACTACTTGAGGAATTTAATTACTAGAAATCACACTATGTGGTAGATTTATTCTTAGAATTTGTATCAATAATATTTTGCCAAGGTTCTGGTACTACCTACAAGAGAAATTACTAGGGAGTATTTAAAAATTTAGATCTGGCCAAAAAAAGCCATTTTTCATTTTCCTATGAATTTATTTCTAGCGGCATATTTTTAAGAATTATTAAAAACAAACAAGGGAGTCATGTTGGATCTGTAACAAGATGGGCCAGGGGAGCGAATTCGGCCCGCCGGGGTGTGGCACTACACGGGACGAGGTTTTCAAATCCTGACCGTGGGGCCCGCACGTTAGCTGTTGGGGCGTTAAAGAGGTATCAACGGACATGTGCCGTTGGATTAGAGGGGTATGGACGGTGGTGCCTCGTCGTCCTCACTGAGCTAGAGAGGGCGGGGGAAAACCCTAACATAGAAAAGGGGAGTGGCAGGGAGGCTCACCAGGGCCATGCTGTTGATGCGGAGGTGTCGGGGCGGATGCGGCGGGTGACAATGACTCTGAGGATGTGTAGAAGTGGAGGATCCAGTGCCATGGCAAGGTTGCGAGATTCCACGGACGGAGCTTGCTTGGGAGGTCGTCAGGGCCGCCCTAAGGAGGCATGCATGTCCACAACGATGGTGTAGATCGGATGTGGGGGTTATGGCAAGCAGAAAAGTGGGCGGCACGGGGTTTACTGGTGACCGGAGGTGGATCACGGGACAACGATCGAAAGCATTCGCAAGGAGGTCGCCGGAGGGAGTTGCTGCCGACATTCCTGGGAGAAGGGGAGAGCGTGGTTAGATGTAGGAAGGCAAGGAGACTTCGGAAGGCCACATGCAGGAGGAGAGGAGCAAGGTGGGGATTACCCGAGCAAGATCTTGATCAAGGCTTAGATGGAGTTCTTCTCTCCTCTTGGCGCTTTCAGGGGTAGGGGAGGGTTCTGGAGGAGGTAGGGAAGCTAGGTGGGGGTGGATGATATGAATGAGGTATATGGGAGAGGCAGCACCTGCCTTTGGCCTTATAAACCGAAGGAAGGAGATCCATGCTAGACATGGTGTATGAGGGCTTGGAGAGGGGGTGGTGGCTGCATATTGGTCGGTTTCGGCGGTGGAGAGAGAGGTCTGGTCGTGCATATGGGCGAAGGAGATAGGGAGGCTACTGCTGCAAGTTTTTAATATCTATGCCATGTGGTACTGGTCTCTATATCTCTCTTTACTTCTCCTCCAAACATAAGAGATAAGGGCTAGGGTAGAGCTACAGCGGTGCTATAGTGATTTCGACCATAGGAGGAGTGATGGCTGCTGTGGAGTAGTATTTGACAAGTTTTGAGAAGGTTTTGGTGAGTTTTATCACGATGTTTTGAATAAGTTCAAAACTTAGGCCATTTTGAAGATCATGAAGAACTTCCCAAAAGTTGGGTTTGGCAAGTTGAAATAATGATGCTGTTAGATTAGTAAGGTCAACACAAACCTCTAGAAATTTAGTGGGATTTTTCAGAATATTATTGACCCCTTTTTATACTAGTCTATATACTATTATAATAATAAAAAAAGAACGTTTCTGTCAACCAGTCTTTTTTTAAACGGTATTGTCCTCTTACTGAATAGCTAATTACCCATCAATGCCACCCGTAAGTGGAAAAAGCGGTTCGTTTAAGGAAATTACAACATTGGCACCGCCAAGTCAAAATACAGTCTGCTTCGTACATCTCCATTCACTTCGTCTCGCGACGCCCGCCCCCTGCCGTGCGAGAGGATGAGTGATGACCGCCCGCACCCAGCTACGCAAACCACAGGCGTGGCTGGACAGCTCCATCCCGGAATCCCCTGCGCACCCCGGCGCCTTCCGATTCATATTCATCCGCCACCGCTCCGCAGATTGCAAGGGTGGCTGGCCATCTCCAACCCCAAATCCCCTGCTCACCCCGAAGCCTCCCGATGCATCCGTCGCTGCTGGGGCAAGGATGCAGAGCAGTGTTGTTCTCCCCCTATCCATCAGGTCTGCTTTCGCATGGGGACAGTGGGGTGTATACGGAGCACCTTACGAAGGGAGGAGGAGGAGTGATGAGTCTGCAGGGATGGGGAAGGGGCAGCTCGGCTGCGCGGTCTTGTTCCAGAGATGGGGAGGCCGCCGACGCGCCCTACTGAACTGACAGGCATGCTCTATCTGATTCACCGGCTTGGGCGGGAGGCTTTCAAGTGTTTGTTTTTTGGACTCCCAAGATCTTGCGTCAGTATCTTCGTGTAATTATGTCTGAATCAGGTGCCCAAAAGCCTAAATTATTTTTCTTCGTGTAATTCATCATCCATCTGAATCTCGGTAGAGTTGCACATGCATAGGCATAGCAGACATTTGTGCTAATTCATAGAGTCTAATCTTTCTCCGATCCCTTTCCTACATCAACGTCTGTTTCACCTTCTAGACAAGATTCAACCAGTATGCATTTTCCCAATTCTCCGAGGCCATGCCCGACGCTACCCTCATGGATCGATGGTGGTGGTGCAAGCTGAACCAGGGGATAAATCTGCACAAGACAATTCTCGTAATTGACGTGTGTTAAGTGTATGTGTATTCTCCTTTCTATTCCTCATGTTTTAGTTGTATCTGATCTGCACATAAAAATTACAGTACATCATTTATCAATCTGCTTATGTGTGCCCTCGTCTCAGAATTCCTATTTCTGATTTTATTGAGTATGCATGCTTTGTGGTTAATTGCATAGCTACCTGTAGGGCTATTAATTTTTTCCTTCACATGTTCACTTGGTCGGTAGAGATGTAATTCTAGACAATTATGTGTCTTCTTCACCTCTACACTTCATGACATTTACAAAGATAGTTTTAAATGGGCCAATTGCATCAAAATAAAAGTCTTAATAAAATATAACCCGTAGCAACGCACATGTGTGTTTCCTAGTTATATAAAAAGGGCTGAAATGGTTTTCAGGAGTTGATTTGATATTTTTTAATTGACCAAGGTGATTTTTTGGTTTGGGACGGGCTTAAATGTGAATTCACACTTTGAAGAATTTTTCTAGAATTTATTGAGGAGTAAAAGTATTTAAAACAATTATTATTTCATTTTTACCATTTAAGAAAATTGGCAAAAATAATTATTAAAACTCTTCAGAAATATTATTTTTGAAGTGGGAAGATAGGGTATGATATATAGGCCTCAAATGAGCCTAGAGTTTGAGATGTGATTTGGAGAAAAACCAACTTGCATTTATAGAGATTTTTGGAGTTTTTATTTAATAAAAGAATTAATATGTTTTTGGGCCAAAACAATTTTGGAAAGCATTGGATAAATTCATTTCTCCATGGTAGAGGATATCCCCACATGTATCCATCAGATGCAACCTTGTGTTTTGAAGATCAAACTTGATTTTGGAAGGAAACAAGGAATAAAGGATCTAGGGCAAAGTTAATTTCATACCAGCAAAACCTTGTTGGATATTGGATCTCATAACTCTCGTGGTGTCATAGTCTATACGGATGGATAGACCAAGTTATTTATATCACCATGTAGAAAAGAGTTGAGATTGATCATGAATGAGCTCTCCAAGGATTGATGGCCAACTTTGAATAAAGTAAGTGTGCCAAAATAGATTATCAACTAGCCTTCAAAACTATGTGGGTTTTGGAAGCACAAAGCTCCAATTGAAACAAGTGAAGTAGGGAGGGATAGACCTTTATGATTGTATTACAAACATGCCAAGAGTTTATCAAAAGAAGATAGTATGAAGATGTGAGCTTCTGCCAAAGTAGGCATGTTGATAAGATTTGCAGGAATTATTATTTTCTTACCTACAAAACCAGCAATAACTAGCGGGTTAGAGGATGGTCTAGCCAAGGGAAAGAGTGGGATTTGGTACTCCTTAAGATGGTATACAATATGGTTCAAGTGTATTTCCAAAAATTGACAAGGGTTGAGAAGGAGGGAGTCTCAAAGATGTGATATTGATAACAGTTTTTCCAGGCTTAGTCATATTTGGCAGATTTAGGGTTTTTAACTAGAATACAAAAGGAGATGAATTTGAGAGATTGATAGGTTCCAAAATCATCATCAAGGACATGAAGTTGAAATGTAGATTGAGTATAAAGGATCCATTCTTGGGGTTGGTCTTTGTTGACTTGGAAGCTTCTAGAAGGGATAATTTCAGAAGTGATCTAGTTAAGGGTTTTAGAGGGTCACTTTAGTGACTAGAGGTTGGATCAAGATTTGGTAATTTGCTTAGGTTTTGGTATATCTTAACTTAGTTTATTCCTATAGGATGAGCTCCTAGAGTATATCACTATAGTTCCTAAGCAAACAAGTCAAAAGTATATCAAGGCATTTCATCTTAGCAAGGGTTATCATCAAGCCTAGCTTGAGATAAGGATGGGTATTTTGAAAGGGTTGGAGTTTGAATGAGGTAAGATCCTTGGTACCTCTACCAAGAATATAATTTAAAAGTTTTATAGAAGGTTATGGAGAACCTAGGGGTAAGAGTAGTTGAAAGTTTTGTCTTGCAAACATAGGGAGATTATATCATTAGATCTCCATAGTTTGTAAATAGAAGCTAAGTATATAGTTGTTGTTGCAAAGGTATCTTGGCTCAAGTTTTGAAATGCCAGAACATTTGAGAATATGCAAAATGAGTCAGGACAGTTTTGTTAAATAGCTTTTGTCAACTAGGTTGAGGTAGTATCTCATCTACTACACATTTAGAAGCATAAGCACAAACAAACTAACAAGCAAACACTGCATCATTAAATAAGAAAAAGTTTTTGTCCCTCCTGATTTTTTGCATTCTGGACAAGTAATCAGGGTTGCTGAAAGTGGGATGTTACAATTTGTATTATTTGGATTTGTGAATTTAAAACAATATTTAAATGCAAACTAATTCAAATGGGATCAAAAGTCAAAGGTTTGACTAGTTAGAGTTGACTCTAGTCAGATTTGAATTTAGGTTTGAATTCATATTTGAAATTCATTCATATTTCATTTAATAAGTTTTTCCAAATTCGAATTAATTTAAAAGATATGGATTTATTTGGATATATTCTCTATTTTGGATTTTATTTGAATTAGTAAAATAGGTAGAAACTTTAGTTACTCGGGCTAACTCTACCCACAGGCATAGACAAGTGGGCTAGGGATGTTGCGGGTCCACTCGTACACGCAGCTAGCGGAGGCGTGACACGTGGGAGATCCAGGACCGCTAGTTGTTTTCCTGGAAACCTGGGTACCTTTTCATAGAAGTGCAGGCCGGGTCTGGCTATGGTTAGTACAGCTTATAGGTGGGGCCATAGAGGGACGTCGGGTTTAGCAACAAAAGAGGCATGGGTTAAGTGCAAAAGGTTCGCGATGCTATTTTTAACTACTATTCTTCTCCTCGTTGTGTTCTGTGATGAAACTGAATGTCCCGCGACAATAGAAAAAATGGGTTTGCTGGAGGTCGATCTCGCAACGCGGATGTGCGGCCGGTGATTGATACATTGCAAATGTATCTATAATTTTTGATGTTCCATGCTTGGTTGTATCCACTTTCTTGTGTTTTCTTCCAACTTTGGAGTACTTTTCATATGATTTATTGGACTAACCTATTAACAAGAGCCACAGTGCCAGCTGCCTGTTTTCTGCTGTTTTTGGTTCCAGGAAAGTCAGAAAATGAATATTCTCGGAATTGGACGGGACAAAAGCCAAAGTGCCTATTTTTCCGGAAGGGATCAAGTGCCAGCATACGAGACGGAGAGGAAACAGGGGGCCACCACACCACCTGGCCGCGCGGCCCAGCCTGGCCCGCGCCGGGGGTGGTGAGGCCAGCCCTGGCACCCCCTCGGCCTCTCCTTCCGCCTATAAGTTGCCCTCGGGACGAAAACCCTAAGGACCCGATCAAAAATCCACGAAAGAGCCTGTAGTCGCCATCATCTCCATCCCTAGATCAGGAGGGATATGAAGCTCTTCCCGGCACCCTACTGGAGAGGGGAATTCACCCTAGAGTCCTTCTTCATCACCATGCAAGCCTCCGGTGTGATGCATGAGTAGTTCATCCTTGGACTACGGATCCATGTAGTAGCTAGATGGCTGGTTTCTCCTCCTTTGTGCTTTCATGTTTAGATCTTGTGAGCTCCGTTCATGATCAAGATCATCTATTTGTAATTCATACATGTTGTGTTTGCAGGGATCCGATGGATATTGAGATGCTATTTCAGATTGATTATTGATTCTATCATGTCTTTGTTATTTGAGATCTTGCATGTTTTCCATTGTTAGTAGCTATCTTGGCCAAGTAGATGCTAGCAACTCCAAGAGTTAGTATTTATGCTCGATAGTGGGTTCATGCCTCTGGTAATCTAGGGAAGTGACAGAAATCTCTAAGGTACTAGATGTGCTGTTGCTACTAGGGAGAAAACAACAATCCTTTTTTCATAGAACAATCATATTGTTTACTTTACACATAGTTCGTAAAGCAATAATCTGTTGCTTGCAACTTAATACTGGAGGGGGTTCGGATGATAATCTGAAGGTGGATTATTAGTCATAGATGCAGTTGGATGGCGGTCTATGTATTATGTTGTAATGCCCAATCAAGTCTCAGAGGAGTCAAGATGATTAGTATATGCATGCATTGCTTTCTCGGTGTTTGTCAATTGCCCCGCTGTAATTTGTTCACCCAGCATGTTGTCTATCTAAGGAGAGCCACCTCTAGTGAAATATGGATCCCGGTTCTTTTCTTTATATACAATATTTTACTACTTTGTGTTTACTTTCTGCAAACTTTTACTTCTTTCCATTCGATACGTTTAATCCTTTGTTTTCCGCAAAACACGGTGAGAGTGACAACCTCATCGCAAGTTGGGGACAAAGTTATGTGGTTGTGTTGTGCAGGTCTCCACATTGTTACTGGCACCGGTAGTGCGCCCTGCCAAAGCTCATCTAGTAACACCTTTGGGGTGTTTCCTTGCTCCTACTGGTTTGATTAAACCTTGGTTTCATAACTGAGGAAAAACTTACTGCTGTGCTCATCATACCTTCCTCTTGGTGTTCCCAACGAGCTCTACATCAACTACGAGTCAGCAAGATTTTTTCTGGCCCGTTGCCCGGGAGTCAAGGACATCTTCACAAGGGGAGTCCCTCATAACCAATCTCTTTACTTTGTTGTTTTTGTTTTGCTTAGTTTCTTTTTCTTTGTTTGCTTGTTTTGTTCTCCAGAAAACACAAAAAAATTAGTTCCTTTCTTAAGTTGCCTTTATGACTAGCTCTTCTCCAATCAATATTTCATTATGGATAGCTCACTCAATTTCCTATTTGGGAACAGTTTTATGACTGCTAAGGTAATAGATGAACCACCGCCTGCTAGAACCTCCATGGAAGAAGAAATTGCTGAACTTGAAAGCTCATTAGATGAAAAAGAGGAGGAGAGTGATGGACAAAAGGAGGAAGAATGGATCTACCCATGCCTACCTTATAATGAGAGTAACTCTTTATCCCTTACATTATTTGATTGTCCCCCATGCTTATCAAAGGAGGGTGAATGTTATGTTCCCGAGGATTCTTTTGAAAATATTTATAATAAAGCTCTAGTGCTTGTAGGTCATGAAAATCATGCCTTATGTGATAGTTATATTGTTGAGTTTATTCATGAGGCTACTGAAAATTATTATGAGGGAGGAAAATATGGTTGTAGAAGTTTTTATTGTAATGAAACACCTCTCTATGTGCTGAAAGTTTTGAAGTTATTTTTATTTTATCTTCCTATGCCTGTCACTTTGTTTTTTGTGCATTTATTTGCATACAAGATTCCTATGCATAGGAAGTGGGTTAGACTTAAATGTGTTTTGAATTTGCTTCTTGATGCTCTCTATTACTTCAATTCATATTTTCTATGAGAGCATCTTCTCAAATTTTTATGCCTAACTTAAAGGCGTTAAAGAAAAGTACTTGTTGGGAGATAACCCAAGAGTTTTAGATGAGTCTTGGAAGTTATTACCTCTGTAATAACCTCTCCTTATCCTTTTTATTTGCTTTTTGTGCCAAGAGTAACCTCTAATGAGAGTGAACTAATGATTAGGAAAGTTGTTGTCCCGAAACAGATTTCTGTGCTTCCCCGTTAAAATTCCTGAGACAGCTCTGTACGTCGTATTGAGCTGTAATTTTTTGTTCTTCTGCCCCGGGTTGTTATCTAACTTTCGTTATTTCAACACTTTTTGATCTGAGCAACATAAGGTCTTCGAAAAAATTCGTCTTTACCTGATGGTCTGTTTTGACAGATTTCTGCCATTTTCTGCATTTGCTTCTTGTTAGTTCCTTCTTGAGTTCCATTGGGGAATTGAGCTTTTTGAGGGAAGTGCTACAGTAGATAGTGTTCTAATGAAAGTTTATTTGGTGTTAGAACTGAACCTTGAGACTTATTTATTTTAAGTGCACTAATGTTGCTAATGAGATTGTGTAAAGTTTTGTATGAAGAAAAAATTTCAGGTGTATGGAAGGAATGAGTAATGAGATGAAGGATGGACTAAAGCTCAAGCTTGGGGATGCCACGCGTGACACCCTAAGAAATATCCAAGAAGTACAAGCGTCAAAGCTTGGGGATGCCCAAGACATCCCCTTCTTCATCAATAAAAATCCCAGGTTTCTTCCAAACGCTTCATTTTATTGTTTCATGCACAGTTGTGTTTTTCTTGGAGCGTCTTCTTTTTCGGTTTTTTTTGGTTTTTAGTTTTCTTGGTTTGCTTAGTGTTCTGAATAAATTGGTTGGACTCCCTCTTTCATACTTTGGTTTGCAAATAGTTTGGTTTGGTTTGGAAAAGAGTAGGAAAGTTCATGCTTATGTGGTAAAAAGAGCTTGTTTTGACTGTGGCCTATGCTTTGTCATGCCATGCTTGATATTTTTTTGGCTTTATGCTTAGTATTCTTTGCTGTAGCATGACTTGTTATAAATAATTGAGATTTCTTAATGTGCCTTGGATGAATCATGCGTTGTTTTAGCATATTAAAGTATAGTATAGTGGTATTCTCCTTTGATGCTTTATTTGGGTTGACTTGGCACATGCTCATACCATGTTATGACTATCTCAAGTCACCATAGCCTTTATGATCCTTTAGTTTTCAACTTGTAGTATCACTTTATGCTTTGATCAATGATGTTTTGTCGCTCTGCATGATTATGGCCATTATTGCTCTCTTAGTTTGTCGCTCCCAGTCTTTTGCTAGCCTCCACCACCAAGTATGAGTTCCACTCATGCATCCAACTCCCTAAGCCGAGTTATTCCAAAGAGTCCACCATACCTACCTACTAGCATATGCTATTCCAACTATATTCATGCTTTTGTTTACCTTTCACTTGTTATGAGAAAACTAGTGATTAAAGCTCTCACGAACTTGATGGCACACTTTACTTTATTGCCTCTAATAAACTTGAACCATTGGGTCCTCCTTTGTTGTGTATATTCTTGTGCTTTATAAGTTGAAATTAGCAGAACCATGTTTCATGGGGAACGCTTTCAACATCGTACTTGTACTTTGTACTCTGTTGATATCATGTTCTTTTGCTTACGGATCCCGGCGATGTGAAATAAATGTGGAACTTGTAAGATCATGGAGTTTGTATATGTGTTAGAGAAACGCCTAGGCCGCTAGCCTAAGCCAAGCCTAATCATGGTGGAAACTTGCAGCATCACCATAATGAGCACTCTATGAAGCATCCTCAATAAAAACCTATGCAAATAGCAAATAAAAAGATCGCTGAGATGCTCATTGTCTGCTTGCCTTGTCATTTTGATTATGGGAAAGCTCCTGTATCATGTGCAAGGGGTACCCCGTTGGCGGTTCTTAATGATACACATATACTTACAATGACAAGAGCTTACTCGTGACTAAAGTTGAGTACCATGAGGATCGGTCTTCGTAAGTAAGGGGCATGAGATTTCAGTTTATAACTTGTCAAGCATATCCTCTTAGTTGTGTCACTTTAACCTTAATCACTTTCAAGATGCTTATGACAGGGGCAATGAGAGCTGAAAACTACAAGTACCATAATTTTTGGAAGCTCTTTATGAGACTTGAATCCCTACTTCCTTTTACAAAAGGCTTTTCTTCCACCATTATATTGAGTCTCCACCTTCTATCTTTATGCACCTACTTTGAGAGCATAGTGGCCATTCTTAGTTCTATGTGCATTGTCCCAAGACTAGTTGATTGATGCATAACTTGATATTGCTTGTTTTAAACTATTGTATCTAGTCACTCTTATGAACTTTGAAGGAGTCCTATGCATTTATATTTGCTACTCTATTGAGGGACAAGCTGAATACTATTATGCTATGTTTTCTTTATGTGAAACAAACAAACGTCTTGCAAGGCATGTTATTCATGAATCTTGTTGTTTGTAACTTTTTATGTTGCATCATAGTTTCTTTGCCTATTGCTAGAACTTTGTCTTTCATGTTATGATTGAAGTACTATGATCCTAGCTTTGAATGTTTTATAAATACTTTGATCAAGTCTTTGATGGTGCATGTCACCTCAAAAATTATTCTTTCTTTTTATCACTTACCTACTCGAGGACGAGCAGGAGTTAAGCTTGGGGATGTTGATACATTGCAAATGTATCTATAATTTTTGATGTTCCATGCTTGGTTTTATCCACTTTCTTGTGTTTTGTTCCAACTTTGGAGTACTTTTCAAATGATTTCTTGGACTAACCTATTAACAAGAGCCACAGTGCCAGCTGCCTGTTTTCTGCTGTTTTTGGTTCCAGGAAAGTCAGAAAATCAATATTCTCGGAATTGGACGGGACAAAAGCCAAAGTGCCTATTTTTCCGGAAGGGATCAAGTGCCAGAATACGAGACGGAGAGGGACCAGGGGGCCACCACACCACCTGGCCGCGCGGCCTAGCCTGGCCCGCACCAGGGGGTGATGAGGCCAGCCCTGGCACCCCCTCGGCCTCTCCTTCCGCCTATAAGTTGCCCTCGGGACGAAAACCCTAAGGACCCGATCAAAAATCCACGAAAGAGTCTGTAGCCGCCGTCATCTCCATCCCTAGATCGGGAGGGATCTGAAGCTCTTCCCAGCACCCTGCCGGAGAGGGGAATTCACCCTGGAGGCCTTCTTCATCACCATGCAAGCCTCCGGTGTGATGTGTGAGTAGTTCATCCTTGGACTACGGATCCATGTAGTAGCTAGATGGTTGGTTTCTCCTCCTTTGTGCTTTCATGTTTAGATCTTGTGAGCTCCGTTCATGATCAAGATCATCTATTTGTAATTCATACATGTTGTGTTTGTGGGGATCCGATGGATATTGAGATGCTATTTCAGATTGATTATTGATTCTATCATTTCTTTGTTATTTGAGATCTTGCATGCTTTCCATTGTTAGTAGCTATCTTGGCCAAGTAGATGCTAGCAACTCCAAGAGTTAGTATTTATGCTCGATAGTGGGTTCATGCCTCTGGTAATCTGGGGAAGTGACAGAAATCTCTAAGGTACTAGATGTGTTGTTGCTACTAGGGAGAAAACAACAATCCTTTGTTCATAGAACAATCGTATTGTTTACTTTACACACAGTTCGTAAAGCAATAATTTGTTGCTTGCAACTTAATACTCGAGGGGGTTCGGATGATAACCTGAAGGTGGATTATTAGTCATAGATGCAGTTGGATGGCGGTCTATGTATTATGTTGTAATGCCCAATCAAGTCTCAGAGGTGTCAAGATGATTAGTATATGCATGTATTGCTTTCTCGGTGTTTGTCAATTACCCCGTTGTAATTTGTTCACCCAGCATGTTGTCTATCTATGGAGAGCCACCTCTAGTGAACTATGGATCCCGGTCCTTTTCTTTACATACAATCTACAATCTTTTACTACTTTGTGTTTACTTTCTATAAACTTTTACTTCTTTCCATTCGATACGTTTAATCCTTTGTTTTCCGCAAAACACGGTGAGATTGACAACCTCATCGCAAGTTGGGGACAACGTTATGTGGTTGTGTTGTGCAGGTCTCCACGTTGCTACTAGCACCGGTAGTGCGCCCTGCCAAAGCTCAGCTAGTAACACCTTTGGGGTGTTTCCTTGCTCCTACTGGTTCAATTAAACCTTGGTTTCATAACTGAGGGAAAACTTACTGTTGTGCTTATCATACCTTCCTCTTGGGGTTCCCAACGAGCTCTACATCAACTATGAGTCAGTAGTGATGCGGAACCGTTGCTGTAGGGCTGGGTTGGATGATGGTTAAGGTGGAGATGGTAGTTGAGGCTTCTGTGCCTGCCTCCATCTTCCTCGAACACGAGTAGAGATGGACCGACACGGTGGTGTTGAGCAGCATGGTAGGTGGAGTTCTAGGGGCTGGGTTGGGGCAAACTGGTGCGGCTCGGTGACACAGACAATATGGTGCTAGCACGCGGCAACAAGGCGCACGGCAGTAGCGGTGCGCGTGTAGGGTGGTAGCGAGAAACGGCGCACACAAGGTGTTTTCCTAAACGCACGGGCGATCTAGGAAGCAAACAAGCATGGGAGGATGTTTCAGAAGTAGCGGAGCTCACCACAGTTCTGACGACATGGTCAATCGTGCTCGACGCAGAGGCGATCTGGGACGGCACTTGCAGACGGGATCTAGGGTGTTGGGTCAGCTCCTCTCTATTCTGTTGGCTCTAGGCGTTTTCCTTCTCGTCTCCGGCTACATGCATGCTCCTAGGGGTTCTGGGGATCTTCCTCGACACTAGGTGCTCCTCTTCTCCTTCTCCCTTCGTCGGTGCAAGCACACACGAAGGTGTGGCTATGGTGTTGGGATGGGCTAGCAAGGGAGATGTGGAAGGGCAGAGGGGTTCTATGCAGAGCCCTGGTGAGATCTAGACGACAAGGGTAGGTCGTGGTGTGGTAGATATGGACAAAGAGAGGGGCAACAACTCGAATTAGAGTTGGTGCAAAAGTAACTCGAGTTACGTCCTTCTCACTGCTTTCCTCTCTCTCTCGGGTCTGAAGGGTGAGAGCGACCAGGGGTTAATAGAGGGGGACCTGGGGTAACCTTCTTAGACAATAAGAAAGGCTGGGAGGGGTGGTTGTGATTAGAGAGGGGTGACTGCACATGGGGATGATCACATGACCATGGTCACCACCATGGGAATGGGCTCGGGTTGGCACTAGGGATTAGGTGAGGCTGGTTAGGGTGATGGGTGGATGGTGTGGAGCTATTTGGTTCAATCAAACCGAGAGGTAGTGGTTTTAGGCTAGAGAGATTAGCAAGGTTAGTTAGCTAGGTTCAAAATTGAAAGAAGAAATAATTGCACAGTTTGGTTCATACAACTCAACATGTTGTGCCACAAGGTTTTTGAAACAAGAACCAGCAAAATAATAAGAAGGAGGAGAGGAGTCACTTGTTAGCATGGAGATGTTCATGTGGTTGATATCCACCGAAATTCAATAGAATTCAAAAGAACTCAAATAAGATTTAGGAAGAGAAGGTGGAGATGTTGCATGGGCCATGCATGGATCATAAATGACCACTCGTACTAGGTGTGAAAACATCTAGATATCAATATGGCCATATGTTTATGCATGCATTCCTATTTGAATTTAAGTCAAAACAAAAATAGACAAGCGTTCTTCTCTTATGGCATGGATGAAAAATAAGCATAATTGAATATAAATGGGCCATGCTAGTATGTGGTTCCACTAGATGATTATTTAGCCTCATATATATTCAAACATGCTCACATATTCAAATCAAACCATGTGGAAACTAGAGAAGTGGTTCTACTCACATGGCATGCAAAGGTGGCCATGAGGCTCCACATATTAATATTGTGAAAAAAACATATACCACATATGGGAGCATGTAGACCTAGAAGTGGATTCATCCAAGCACATATGAGCTAGATTTAAATAGCGAATAGAAATGCAATGGCTCATATATAATTGGGATGGTGGAATTTGTGGATGGAACCAAAGAAAGGAGGTGGAAGAATAAAAGATATGCCCCCAACTCAACTTGGGGACCAAACAATATATCAAGAACCAACTACAATATATCAAGAGGCAAATACAATTAATAAGCAAATTCATTATGAAGAGAAGAACCAAATGAAGAGGATTTTATATGATGATCAAATGCAATGTGGCATGGTGCCATGAGCATGATATAATGATGATGAAATTAATGATATGTAGGAAGTAGCAATAAATTTATTAAACCATGTAGCATTACAAGGTTTAGAACATTGGGATGCTGCAAGTCACCCCACTAAACAGGAATCTCGCCCCGAGATTCTAGGAAGAAGAAGACTCAAAGAGGGTAGGATACTCGGAACGGAGGTCATCCTTGCGCTCCCAAGTTGCTTCATCAACGGAATGGTGCGACCACTGCACCTTGCAGAACTTTATATACTTGTTGCGAGTCTTTCATTCCGCCACTTCTAGAATTTTGAGGGAGGTTCTTTATAGGAGAGATCTTCTTGAAGATAGATGAGCTTGTGATCCATGGTTAGGCCGGGATCCTTGAAGCACTTCTTGAGTTGATAGACATGAAAGACATCATGAACCTTGGAGACTTTTTCAAGAAGCTCAAGCATATAAGCAACTTCTCCTCTTCTTTCTCGAACTTTGAAGGGACCGATGTATCTAGGCGCAAGCTTGCCTTTAATACCGAAGCGATGAGTGCCTCTCATGGGAGTGACATGAAGGTAAAGCAGATCACCAGGGACATACTCCATATCCGTGTGTTTTCTTTCATAGTTGCTTTTATGCCAACTTTTAGAAATCTTCAAGTTCTCAAGAATGATAAGAACCTTCTCTTCTTCTTGAGTGACAATGTCGGGGCCAAAGAAGTTTCTTTCACCTGCCCCTAACCAACCAATCGGAGTTCGACACTTGCAACCATATAGGACCTCGAAGGGTGCCATCTTGAGAATATTTTGGAAACTATTGTTGTAGGAGAATTCAACATATGGGAGGCATTCTTCCCACTTCATGCCAAACGAGATGACGCAAGCACAAAGCATGTCTTTGAGAATTTGATATATCCTTTCAACATGCCCTTGCAATTGAGGATGGTATGTTGTGCTGAAGTTCATCTTTGTTCCCAAGCCTTTTTGGAAACTTTCCTAGTACTTGGAGGTAAATATACTCCCACACTTTGAGATGATTTCAAGAGGAACCCCATACAGAGAGACAATTATGTTGATATAGAGCTCGACCAATTGATTTTTAGAAATTGTTTCCTTCACCAGAAAGAAGTGAGCCACTTTTGAGAGCATATCAATGACATCAAAGATTGCATTGTTGCCTTTTTGAGACCTTGGAAAGCCAGTTATGAAGTCCATATCTACTTTCTCCCATTTCCATTCTAGAGGCTTCAAAGGTTGAAGAAGACCAGATGGTTGATGATCAATGGCTTTCACTCTGCGGCAGACATCGCACTCTAAGACATACTTCGCACAGTCCTGTTTCAATCCAGGGCACCAATAATGTGTTTTTAGGGCCATGTACATCTTTGTGCTGCTAGGGTGGATAGAAAGAAGAGAATCATGAGCTTCCTTAAGTACTTACTCTATTAAGCCGGGAAGTTCTGGAACAACCATCCGGTGATCATAGAAAAGAGTGCCTTGAACATCCAGGTGGTAAGACTCATACTTAGAATTCTGAGACTTGATGACAACGGTATTCTGGGACACTGAGCACATGAGCTTTACCCAGTTTCAAACCCGCGGGCTTTGGATATATCCTACTTCTACTGTCAATCCAGTAATACAGCAGAGGCGGAATATGGGTTACAAGGGTTTCACATGTGCAAGCTAAGATTGTAGAATATTGGGTTGCCCTAAAGGTTGGCCCCTAGGACGGCTTATATAGATATCCGGCCTAGGGTTTATAGGAGAGATCTATCCAGCTACGACTAAGAGTCGGTTATAGAGTACATCTTGAACTACAAGTAACTAAACTGGCCTAAGTCAGTAATTCTTCTGGGCCTTTCCATCGCCAGATGGACCTCCATCTTCTCTCCCTGACTGGGATGCCCGTGGAGCAAATCTCTAACCCAAAGTGAGCCACCCTGGTCAGTGAGTCACAGTTGGTATACTCGGAAAGTATATCCCCAATAGTAGCCCCTGGAAGCCTCCAAGATCCAGAGTCAGATTTCATCGTCTAGCTTGATCTATCTTTGACTTGCAGAATGTTGAAGTGTTCCTGAAACTCAAAAGAAAAGTAGGATCCGAGTCTCTAATCGAGTTGGACCTATGAGTACATTATTTAGTTTTCCAACTTGAAATTCAAATCAAGTCGGAACTTGGTCTCTGACGTAACCTGACATTAGTCAAGGTCAAGTGACATCACTAATAGACATTCCTGACAGTGCGACCGTTGGTGGGTCCGCTTATCGCATTACCGAGGCACCGTTTTAATGGATGCGTGGAGATCGAGGAGGCGTAATATTCTTGAGCAGGTTACCCATCTCCTTCCACAATGCGTGGCATGTTCACTCTTCGTTTCACACGAATCTTAGCGCAAGCGAGAGATATAAGGGATTCGGATCTCCTTATTCTTCCTTACTAGCGCTCCTGCTTTCTTCTTCCTCCCAACGCCACCGCGCGCTAGCTCCTCCTTTCCTTCCCTCAAACCACACAGTGTCACCCATCCATGGTCTCCATTGCCCCAAAAATGGATGCGCTTCTTCTTCCGGTATAGCGGCGACCGCGACGGCGACCTCTACGGCAGCAGAGAAGGAGAACTTCCGCAAAGTGTGGATCTCGTGCGTCCTCGACAATGAGAAACTACGTGTTGTTGAGAGGGAGGGTCTCCTCCGCACCAGTGACTCGCGAAGCGGCTTTGACCAGGTCGTCTTCACCCCTCACGTTGACAAGAGGGTGCACTTCAGCACTCACCTCGATAGAGGTTTGAGCTTTGCGCCCTCAGAGTTCTTCTCTGAGGTTGTAGATTATTATGGAGTTCAACTCCATAACTTCCCCAAACACAATTATATAAATTAGTGCTTATGCTTCTTTATGGGAGGGTTATCTTAGGATTAAACCGAGTCTCATCTTGTTCTGGTACTACTTTGGTACCCGAAGAAATTCTATCACTTCCGGTAATCCTTACATTACCACAACTCTTAGCCTGACTCTTAGGAGAGACCGAGTCTATCCCAAGATTAAGGTAGTGAGTCATTGAAGAAGTGGCCATCTAGGTTCTTTTATCATAAGGACGGACTGGCTTGTGGCAAAGGAACTGCTTTGCTAGCTTTTGTTGATGACGCTAGCACGCCCCAAGAGTCCTAGGATGCAGAAGCTTCGGCTCTTCCTAACGATCTGATTCTTGCCAAGAGACGGATCGAGTACCTGATGAAGCACAAGGGGCTGACAGGATATGACTTGATCCACTGCTGGATGCCACGCCGGATTCAACCCCTCCAGTACCATGGTGACTGACTTATGCATACGGTCACCAAAAGCAAGAAGGACAGCCTCAGGATAAGCTCACTTCCAATCCCGGACAAAGAATATGAGTCCTGGATCAAATGGTTGATCAAGGAGCGAGTTGAGAGGAAGATTCCAGATATTTCTCTGGACATGTATACTATTGATGATCCTTTGACACTAGTAAGTTTTCCAGCTGTTACCTTCATTCTTGATTATGTGATTATCTATACTTTGTCATAGTTTTGCAAAACTAAAATAATGTCTCTTTTAGCTTGATGACCTCCCCGAGTCAGAGCTTGCTCCTCTCGAGGGATATCCACCTGAGGTTCCGGTCCCTCAGGGGGATGAAGAACTTGTTCCATTGACGGACGCGCTTATCCAGAAGTGCAAGGATCCGACAGTTGATGTGCGCGACCAAAAGGTGCCTGTTGTAAAGAGTTAAACTTATTTAAATGTTTCAAATATTAACTTGTATTTTATCTCTGAATTGCAATGATCTTACTCTGTTACCATTCAGGGCTAAAACACTTGCCAAGGGTAAGTCTCAAGAAAAACCGGGGAAGACTCTGCGCTAGCAGAAATTGACTATGGGCTCTCCTGCAGTCCCGCAAGGCCATCATCAGTGCCGGAAGATAATTCTTCTCCGTGCATTGAAGATGTTTTGGCTCACACATCAGAGCTAGCGAACCTAGGTTCGCAGACCGACATCACCGTAGGTGACTCAAAACTTGATAAGGGTGAACCCACAAAGGGTAATGATCCTTCAGCTGAGACCACTTGCAAAATCTAGGTTTCGCCAAACTTGGCCTTACTCAGAAAAGCGTAGAATAAATTCAGAAGATGGCTCCCCATTTCCTGGAGACCCGGAATATCACAGTGGAGGAGGAAGCGTGAGAAGCTAAAGAATACAAACTCATCGACCTTCTTGATCAAGTTCATCTCCACGACTATAAGTTGAAGGCTGGTGTGGCTCCGCCACAACCAGTTATTCCTCTGACTCTCGCCGAGAAGGTTTCCTCTGAGGTGCACATGAGCCTCAATAAATTAACTCATGACCATTATGTAAAGTCATAATCCGACTCTTCTTTTGATTGTATTTTATATCATATCCTCTAGCCCCCAAGCATGAAGTTAGATAGGAAATCCGGATTTATCCTTTTATAGGATGGCAAAGAATGTAACAATGTATCCCCCAAGGCTCGTGTTGATATTTAACTTAGTTAAAATATTAGCCCGAGTCTTAGTAGACTTCTGACTCTGGTTGCCATTCTGACTTACAAAACGTTAATGCTTATAACCAGGAATTACTGAAGAATATTTGCAACAAGCGGATAGAGATCAGAGCTCTCCGGCTTGAAAATGCGTAACTGAAAGTTTCCAAAGATGAGGTTGAAGGTAAATATTTCAGGCCTCCTTTGTATAGTTTGTTGTTGATCTTGTAGCCAAATATTTAACCAGCTTTTATATCTTGCCAGAACTTGTGAATAAATCCTGTAAAATGATTGAACATGATGAGGATTATAAAGTCCTAGAAGCGGAGAATGCGGATTTGTGTGAGGAGCTGAATAAACTCAAGATGGATCATGAGACTACCGTTGCTAGTGTTCTTGAATCTAGCAATCATGCCACTGAAGAGTGTGACCGCACCATCGCCAAATAGGACAAAACAATCTCGGACTTGAAAAATGCCTTGGACAAGGAGAAGGACACCAGCGAAGCTCTCCGGAATGAACTCTAGAGACTTCGAGAGGAGAGGGGACAAAGTAGATGACACTATCTTTGGTAAAAAAAATCCATCCCTGAATCATTATGTTTCCAAATTGTGAAACTCGGATATATATATTGACCTTGATTTTCTTTATTATAGGTCCTCTCAACATGCTGGATGCCTATTCATCCGAACCTCGTACCAGCCGACTTGTCGCTGTTGGGGACCTGATCCACGATTCCGCCATTCACTGGAAGAAATCGGTGAATCTGTCTGGTTCTCTGGCTTAGACTCAATGTTGGCCTTTGAGCTACGATACAAGGCAAAGGATATGCCCCGGCTCGTTGATACATCCATTTTGCATCACTATTCTATATCATAATTTACTATTATTCATTGATACTTATGTTATTTTATCTGTTTTTGCATGGTTGATGACTTTTGGAGGATGGACCGCTGAAGTCAGGATTCTGATAGAAAAGGCACAGTTTTGAGGAGAAATTCGCAAAGATCAGAAAATCCCAGAAAATATACGGGAAATCCTATTTTTCCAGAAGACGAAGGAAGCCAGAAGGGGGAGCGGAGATGGCCACAGGGGGACCACACCACCCCCTGGCGCGGGCCAGCCTTAGTCGCGCCACCAGGCGGTGTGGCCACCCTGGCCCACCTCTGGCTCTGCTCTTTGGCGTATATATTCCCCACGAAACGCTAAGACTCGCGGAGTGACCACAGAAAGATTCTGTCACCTCTGTGGGGCGGAAACTACAGAGAGAGAAAGAGTTCTCCGGCAGGCAGAAATCTGCTAGGGAAATTCCTTCCCGGAGAGGGGAGGTCATCGCCATCAACATCACTATCAAGCTGGACTTCATTGGGATCATCATCATCATCATCACCATCATCATCTCCACAAGCACCATCATCACCAGTCCATACCGCTATAACAATTGGGTTGAATCTTGCATAGTTCATAGGGGAAACTTTCCCGGTGTTGATTACTTGTTGTAGTTGATGCTATTGAGTGGAACCATTGAATTATTGTCTATGTTCAGATTGTTACTTATCATTATTTCATCTCTGATCTTGATCCATATGACGTCTCATGAGTAGTTCGTTTAGTTCTTGAGGACATGGGAGAAGTCATGTTGTTAGTAGTGGAATTGTGTTCAGAAAGATTCAATGGTTTGATATTTAAGTTGTGGTGTTATTCTTCAAGTGGTGTCATGTGAACATCGACTACATGATACTTCACCTCTATGGGCCTAGGCGATTGCATTGTGTATTTGGCTACTAATCGTAGGGATTGCCGGAGTGACAAAAACTTGAACCCCTGTTAGGAAACCTTTGCACAAGGGAGTGTAGGATCTCAGAGTTTAAAGTTGTGGTTAGGTTTCTATCTTAATTACTTCCTTGTACTTGCAGATGGAGACTATCTCATCCAGGTTTGTACTGCCTCCAGCTCTCTTTCTCTTCTCAGTAGCAGTTCTCTCTTTTTCTTGCCTCCTATCAGTTAGGTAGTAAGAACCATTGTGAAATACTCGACTAACCATGAAGGGCCCTTCCCATATAGGTGCAAGTTTGTGCTCTCTTTTTTGCACAAGCCGAAGAACCATATAGCCCTTCCTAAAAGACCAATTCCTCACTCTCTAACTATGATATCTGTGTAACTTTGGCTGATATGATGTAGATGTTTGTTCAACAACGACGCAAACTTCCTTGAGCATATCAAGGTCGTCTTGTCGAGCAATTTTGGCATCCTCTTCGACATACACAGTGACTCAGGGAGAGGTCTGAATAAAATCACTCGGAAGAATAGCTTCTGCACCATGGACCAAGAAAAAAGGTGTATATCCGGTTGACCTGTTAGGAGTTGTTCGTAAACTCCATATCACAGACAGCAATTCGTCCGCCCAAGCCCCCGCAACATGATGTAGTGCTCCTCCGAGTCTTGGTCGCATGCCTTGAAGAATTAAACCATTTTCCTTCCGACTTGTCCATTGGCTTGTGGATGTGCGACTAATGCGATATCAGGCCGCTATTCATTGCAGAATTCGACTAGTTATCCCATGGAAAAGTTACTCCCATTGTCAGTAATAATATTGTGCGGATACCCGAATCAGATGATCACATCCTCGACGAATTTTTTGGCTGTTGCTCCATCAGAACTTGTGACGGGTTTCGCCTCAATCCATTTTGTGAATTTATCCACCATTACCAGAAGGTGAGTGTATCCACTTTGAGCCTGCCGAAATAGTCCTACCATGTCAAGCCCCCAGACCTCAAAAGGCAATGTAATTGTAGTTGTTTGCAGCTGATCAGCTAGAACGTGGGCTTGTTTGGCGTATTTTTGGAAACCTTTGCACGTATTGACCATCCATTCAGCATCTGCCTTAGCTATAAGCCAGAAAAATCTGTGTCTAAAAGCATTTGCCACTAAAGATTTGGCTGTAGTGTGATGTCCGCATTTGCCTTCATGAATTTACCTTAGGATTTCCACGCCTTCTTCTATAGAAACACAGCGCTGAAAGACCCTAGATGCACTCCGCTTGTTGAGCTCACCTCCCACTACTGTGTAGGCTTTTGCTTGTCGAACGACCTGCCGGCTCAGAACTTCATCTTCGAGTAGTTTTTCCTTTACCAAGAAATCAAGGTAGGGTTTTGTCCAGTTGCGAATTACAGCTAGAACTACTATGAGTGGTGAGTAGGATTTTCTCAGATACTCCACATCAACTCCTATGATAGAGGGAACTTTCAAATGCTCCAAAAAAGCACCATCCGGGACCTATTTCCACGTAGAGCCTATCCTTGATAGAGCATCTGCTTCCTCATTTTCTGTTCGGGGGATGTGTTGGGCTTCAAACCCTTCGAATGATTTAGAGAGTTCCTCCACGACGGATCTATAGGCTGTCATGTGTTTGTTGGCGTTGCAGATATCGGATACTTGTGGAGTAACTTAATCCAAGTCTCCATAACACATTAGTCGGCGAATGCTGATGTCTTTTGTGATTCGAATTCTATGTAGCAGGGCTTCATACTCGGCAATAGTGTTTGTCGTTGTGAAGTTGATCTGCAATACATAGAACAGTTTATCACCTTGTGGTGACTTGAGTACCATGCCATCCCCAAAGCCCCCGAGCGCTTTAGACCCATCAAAATGTAGGGTCCAAACTTCCGTCTCTGGGAGGCCTATGTTTTCGACTGTCTCTGTCGAATCAACAAAAACTCAACAAGAATCTGGGACTTGATTGTTGTACGTGGTTTGTACTCAATATCAAAAGCTGCTAGCTCTATTCCCCACTTAGCGACGTGTCATGTGGCATCGCTGTTGTTGATTATGTCTCTCATGGGAGTTGTGCTCACCATGGTAATCTTGTGCTCTTGAAAATAGTGTCATAGCTTTCTGGAGGTGAAGAACACACCATAGGCTACCTTTTGGTAATGAGGGTACCTTTGCTTTGATTCAGTCAAGACCTCGCTGGGATAGTAAGTCAGACGCTTCACCAGGTGCTATTGTTTTTCTTCCTGTTGTTCCACCACCATGAAGACACTGATGACTCTGTTTGTCGCAGCTAAGTATATCAACATTGACTCCTATGGCTCTGGTGCTGCAAGGATAGGGGCGGATGAGAGTATGACTTTCAGATCCTATAGTGCAGCTTCAGCTTCATCAGTCTAGATGAATTTCTTGGTCTTTTCAAGAGCTTGTATAGTGGTGCGGCTCGTTCACTGAGCCAGCTCATGAACCGACTGACTGCAGCAATGCAGCAAGTTAGGCGTTGTACGTCCTTCAGGCGAGTTAGCCTGGAAATGTTAAGTATAGCCTTTATTTTGTCATGGTTCACCTCTATGCATCTTTGGATTGAGCATTATGTTGGGGTTCCAAAGAAACACGATGAAACCTAGCAATTTTCTGGTTGGGGTTCCAAAGAAATACTTCTTTGGACTGAACATTATGTTGTATTTTCATAGATTGCTGAATGTTTCCTCCAAGTCAGAAATTAGTGTTTTCTTCCTTTTGGACATCACAGGTACGTCGTCCACATATGCATGTACATTGTGTCCGATTTGATCGTGGAGGGAATGCTGCATAGTGCGCTGGTACGTAGATCTTGCGTTTCTTAGCCCAAAAGGAATTGTAACATAGTAGAAGGTTCCGAAAGATGTGATGAACGAAGCCTTTATTTTGTCTGACTCCATCCGAATTTCATGATATCCGTAATATGCGTTGAGAAAACATAGGAGTTTTGAGCCTGTTGTCGAATCGACCAATTGATCAATTCTAGGCAAAGCAAACAGATCTTTGGGACAAGCCTTGTTCAAGGTAGTATAATCAACACACATCCTTAATCCAGTGGTGTACTTTTCATAGACCATTATAGGGTTGGCCGACCAATCTGTATGGATGACCTCTTCTATGAATTCGGCTAACTTGAGCCAGGCTAGATCCTTAGCTATTGCTTTTCGCTTTTCATCGTAGAAACATTGCAAGGACTATTTGATGGGTTTAGCATTTGGGTATACATTTAGACTGTGCTCGTCAAGTTCCCTAGGTACTCCGGTCATGTCAGACGGCTGCCATGCGAAGATATCTTTATTAGCTTTGAGGAACTCAATGAGCACGCTTTCCCATGTGCTATCTAAACTTACACCTATCTAGGTCATCTTGGATGGGTCATCATCCTTCAACAATATCGTCTTTGTCTCTTTTGATGCCTTGAACTCCGGGGTCGGCTTGCTCACCTCCTTCTTTGCTGCGGGCATCTCGGACGGGTCAATGTTCTTCTTGATCTCATGGTACTCCTGAGCATGCAGTATGGCTTCAGCATAGGCGGCATTTTCATCCTCGCATTCTCATGCCTTTTTCAGGTCTCCCCGGATTGTAATAACACCATTGGGACCTAGAATTTTCATCATGTTGTAAATATAACAAGGGCGAGCCATAAAATCCTAGTAAGTCGGACGCCCAAAGATAGCGTGGTATGCGCTCTTGAACGGGACCACTTCGAATGCAAGTGCTTCCGTCCGATAGTTCTTTGGAGTTCCAAAGGTAACATCCAAAGTGATCTCTCCCAGAGAATTTGCTTGTCTTGCGGGGACAACACCGTGAAACACCACAGAGCTGTGATTCAAATGTGTCTCTGAGATCCTTATCCGACGCAACATTTCGACGTAGAGGATGTTGATGCTGCTGCCACCGTCCATGAGGGTCTTGGAGAACCCATAGCCATCAATAAGTGGATTGACGACTAGAGCGTACTTTCCTCGCCTGTGCAACTTAGGTGGATGATCGCCTCGGTCAAAGGTGATTGTTACTTCCGACCAATCCAAAAACTGAGGGATAGCGGGAACAGCTGTGTTGAGCTCGTGCATTACTGCCTTCTTGACCTTGGCTGGCTAAGACCCAAGGAAGGTGACATAAGTGTCTTCTTTGCTGGGAAGGTCTTTTTTCCATCCGACTTGGGTATTGAAGCTTCTACCTTCGGAATCTTCCTTGGTCTCTTTTTATTTGGCGAAATTTTTCTTTATTTTCGTCGCTTGGCCCTGTAGCCAACGGATTCGTCTTTCTTGATGTCATCATTGAAGCGACACTCTGCATTGGTGTGGGACGAGCCCCCGTTGCCGTCCGAGTGATGCACACACAGATTATTGGCAATGTTGGCCCAAGAGTAGGTTTTTCCAGGTTGTTGGTCTCCTCTCCCTTGGACTCTTTAAGTTCCACGGCCTCGTCCTTGGCCGCCTCCGCAGCCTCCTCATCCTCCAGACCCAAAAGTTGCGTTGACTGATGCATTTTCCGGATTGGGCTTTTCATCCAAGGTGTTCTTGTGTTTTGCGGCTAACTGCTTTAGTTGTTTTGCTTACTGTGGCACAACCAGCACGCTGAGCAGTCCTTCCAAATCATCGTCAGCATCAGCGTATTTGCTTGCCGTCTCTATCATCTCCCCCAAATCAGTTACTTCGTCACATTTCAAACGATGACATATAAAACCGACTAGGAGTCCCGCGATGAATGCTTCGATTGCAGTTTGGTCATTTAGTCCTTTGCAGGAGTTCTTCGTGTCCATCCATCATCTGAGGTAGTCCCAGTAGGTTTCTCCGGGTTTCTGAGTACATCGTTGTAGATCTCCGACTGTGTAGGGTCTGTTGTATGTTCCCTCGAAATTCCGAAAGAAAGCACTTTGCATATCATACCTATTGTGGATGGTGTTTTCCAGGAGTTCATTAAGACTTGATCGAGCTGTCTTCCTCAGCATAAGCGGGAGATACCGGCTCGTGACCAAGCTGTTTCCTCCTTTGGCGATGTACTAGGCCTGGAAGAAGTCCTGTAGCCAGGTGTCTGGCCGAGCCACACCGTCGTAGGGCCGAATGTGCATTGAAATGGCAAACCCTTCCGGAAAGTTTGTTTGTCGTATGCACAGTCTGAAGCACTTTGGACCCATGTAGATATTGTCCGACTCATAGCGCCGTGCCTCAATGTTTGAATTAATCTTGTGCCTGGCATCACTTGGTGATAGGGCATGCTGTCTTGGTTGTTCACTATGGCTACGATGCCCATGATTCGGACTCCAGCTCCTTCTGCCACCACCTCCGCCACGATGTCCCCCCTGGCTCACTCCATGAGCGCCGATGTGGTGGCTGCTTGGCGGAGAATGTGGTGGTGGATTGTTACCCCTAGTCGGGGCTTCATGATGACGACCACCATGCCGGCTTGTTCCATCGCGATGTCCATCGTTCCTTCATCCGTCATTGCCATCTTTGTGATGTGGCTCAGCTGGACGCCTAGTGTGTCTAGGAGGGGGCATCCTTTGCCGGTCCTGCTCCTGACGTTGAGCTTCTTTGTCTTCCCTGCGATTATTCGATTGTCACCGGGGAGGTTGGACCATTGCTGCAACGGCATCTCGCTCTGCTGCTGGAGCAACATTACTCCAGCTTTGTGTGGATTTGTGCCGCTGTCCTAAAGATCTGGTTCTTGACTAGTTATCTTCCCGAGGGTCAGAACGATGCGTTGTTCCGGCTCGCATCGGGGCCTTACGTCTTCGTATCGACCCGTATTCGTGCGACATTGGTCTGACTTAGAGACCATTTATCCGATGCCGGATGTGGGGACCTTTTGCTACTCTAGGTCCTTCATGAGTAGCTTCACACTTAGCCGGACCTAGTCTGGACCTGGATTGTTTGCCAAGAGATCTCGAGCCGCGGCAGCATTTTCAACCGACCTGTTATACACCTGGTTACCCTTGTTGTCGATCCGAGGCTTCCCCATGGATGTTTCTCCTTCGAAAAGGGTTTTATGGACATCCATATTTTTATTGGCCAATACAGGGCCATTCCGGGTCTTCTCATGCTGCCGGGTGCTTGGCTACCCTGCAGCTGCGATGTGCTTATTTTCCTCAAGGATATTTGTGGTTTCCTCGAGGAGTGCTTGACGGTGCGCTTCTAGGGCTTGGGCCCTGTCTTCCAACTCCGTAGGTGTGATTCCTGCAACTGTCAGGATGGGGGTGGTAATTGCTTCTCCAAGGATTTTGCAGGCCCTAGGGGTAACCATGTGTCCGTCGAATGGAGAATCCTTAGGCTCATCTGGGATCAAAGCTCCATCTGAGTCCTCTTCATATTCTTTGACTATTACCTCATCAGTTGGGAGGTCCTTAACCAGAGTCTTCTTCTTCTTTGCCTTCTTGGTTGCACCTGTAGCAAAGATGGATTTCGGTCCGAGTCCTGGAGTTAGGATCCTATCAGTACTCTCGGACATCTAGATGTCGGTATGATCTCTAAGATCCATGTCATCTTGTGGTTCAGGAGAGTTTTCTATGGATCGTTCCTTTGTGCTATTGTGCGGGCTTTGATCCATGTCTTCTCCTTCTTCCACGGTCTTGGAGTTGAACTCCACTTCATATTCCACGGAGAACTTTCGGAAATCTGCCGACATCATGGAGTCATCCGAAGATGCCAGTAAGTCGATGTATGTTCCAATTGCCTCTAGCACCGATTCGTTGTCATCTCCAGCATCGGCAGAGCCGGATCCAGATCCTATGTAACCGACAAAGTGTGATGCGTGCGTCCTGAGGTAGTTGCGGCTTTCTTCGTTTTCTTCCTCGAAACACTTGATGGTCTCAAGGATCTCCTCCATGCTGGCGTCATGCAACATCATATGCCTCAACGTGTGCCTCAAGAACGATTGTCCCGCTCTGGCATCAGTAGAGCAGGATCTAGAGCTGTAGCGGCTTTTATCTTCCTGAGCCTTGATCTCTTTGGGGAGAGCCTCCTGAGACTCGACCTCTTTAGGGAGATCCGCTGTAGGATTAGCCTCCATGGGGAGATCTCCTTCAGATTCGATCTTCTCCACAATCTCCGCTTCAGGTGCGGGTTGGGTGGGATTAGGATTATCCGAGACCCAGAACTCGGTCGCTTTCGTAGTCAAAGTGGATCCAAAAAGTTCTTCCGGCTCTATCATCACCACTATGGTCGGTTGTGTCGGGGGATGACTCCCGGATACCCCAACCAGACAAGAACTACGGCATGCAGTTCGCGTCTGGCTACCTTCCAGTACCTGGACCTGGACACTTCGTACTGGCTACCTTCCAGTAGCCAGAACCAGGAGGAGCGGCAAGACTCAAGACTGGTTACATCAGCATAGCTGGACACAATCAAGAGGACTGGGCGACGTGCTGTACAGTGCGTAGTACTCCTTGGTACAGCGACGAGACCCGCAACTACAAGGCCATAACGAAGACTTTGCTGGGTGACACGGGCATAGTGGCCGGATGCTGACGACAGTCTCGCACAGCGTTCACTGTACCCACGACGACCCCTACCGCATGTACCTTGATGGGACGTAACCGTATCAGATACTGTAGATGAGCAGCCGGCTGGGACCCGCCTGTCGGGCCTGCCAGCAGGACTGGCCAGTGAGACCGTTGCCCCTCTACCTATATAAGGAGGGGCATGGCTCTCGTAGCAAGGGTTGGTCTCAGTGCATTTAAGAAGGTAGCTAGGAGATACAGCTCAAGGACCCCGTACTTTAGCCGGTGAGCGCGTGGCCTCCGGCCTGGTGCTTACACTCGGCAAGTTTGACTACGTAATCGACAACGCTTCGTGTTTCGCCGGATCCACATTTCCGGCAAATGGCTACATTTTGCTTTTCGGCGACCTCTCCGTCTATGTCGCTCCCGTGCTGGAGCATTTCCCTAGGGACATCGTCTCCGTCCCGGAATCGTTGCTCCCCCACAGTGGCATCTCCATCTCCTCCCACGGCGTCGAGGTCATGATGGCTGTCTCCAGCTCCCAGCCTCGCCATCCTCGGGAGCAGGGCGCGGACGAGGTCAGAACTTCCGCCCTACCATGGTTGAAGAACCCGGTGGAAGAGGCCATTGACCGGCTCCTCACGCCGGTTAACCTCGGGGAAAACCCGGAGGAGGCGGAGGCCAACTTCACCTTGGAGAGGCAGCTCCTCCTACAGGAGGCCATCGAGCTGGACGGGGTCAAGAAGCAGATCGACATCACTCAGCGCGAGTATGACCGTGCCCATGGCCACACTCCGGCTATCGCGGAGCCGAGCCAGCACGGGCAAGTGCGGCGCTGGGGCGGCGAGCTAGGTGGAAGGATAGACAGGGATGGAGAGCCGGATCCGCCACATGTTCTTGTCCGACCTGCCTATAGCACGCCCATCAAGAACCTACACATGACACGAGCCGCGGAAGATGAGCTGCCCAGCATGGAGGGCGAGGAGCGAGACCGGCAACAAGCCCGGATATAGGAGCTCCTCCCAGTCGCAGATGAGCTGGCTGATTCCATCCGGCAGATGCACGAGAACCCCAGCTGCTCCAGGGGAAACAAGCCACCCGGCAATAGCAGGGGCGCACCCCGCGAGACCCAGCATGCGTCCTCTCCGCCGGCTAGATCTCGTAGCCAGCACCGCAACTCTGGCAACAGAGGCCAGCCGCGCCAGGAGCAGACGGTGAACAACAACCCACCACCTCCCCCTCCTCCAACAGGAGCGCCACGACCTGCCGGCTCCCGTCTCTTAGGCCGGGTAGGAGCGCCCAACCTAGACCGTCTGGATGCCCGTGACCGCATCGAGGTCCTAGCTCAAGCGCGCTTCACGGAAGAGGAAGACTCCACCGGACCGGTTTGTTTCGAACCTCGCATCTAGAACGAGCCGTTTCCGGATAAGTTTACCCTGCCCCGGGATACCCCCAAGTATGACAGTAGCATGAAGCCAGAAGACTGGCTGACCGACTACGCCACGGCAGTCGGCATCGCCCATGGGAACAGGCACATAGAGGTACGCTATGTCCCCCTCATGCTAACAGGGTCAGCAAGGACATGGCTAAACAACCTCGCGCTCAACAACATCAATGCCTGGCCAGATTTTGAGAAGGTGTTCATCCGCAATTTCAATGACACGTAAAAGCGTCTAGGACGCCCGCGCGACCTGGCCTTGTGCGTCCAGGGCGACCGCGAGTCGGACCGCGAGTACCTCGCTAGATGGACGGAGCTGCGCAACACATGCGAGGGCATCCTAGAGAGCCAGGCAATCAGGTTCTTCATCGAAGGGTACCGAGAGGGCACCATGCTTCGCCACCGGCTACTGTGTGACAAGCCGAAAACCATGGCAGAGCTCATGACGGTTGCGGACCAGTACGCCACGGCTGACGCTGCAATGAAGAAACCTCTCCGGGTGAGTGCTAACAGGCGTCTGACTCCCTTGGAGCTGGCTCTCGACCGACCAAGTAACCCGGCTAGAGAAGCCGGATCCTCCAAGTGCAACGACAACGACAATCCATTCCACAGGGACCGCCAAGCCGGACAGCAGAAGCCTCGCTACCATGCGCGGTAGGTCAATGCTATGGAGGGCACGCCTAACGCACCGGCTGGCAACGCAAGAAGGCAGAAGTCGTGGCTCACCTTCGACCAAATGTTCGATGGCCCATGCAAGTGGCATAACGAACCCTTCAAATCGGCTACGCACACCAACTGCAGCTGGACCCGCCAGATGAAGGACCAAGGCAACCAGCAACGGCTACCCCCACCCCCTCCTGGTGGACCCCCACCATCGGCTAGGGGAGCCGACAACAATGGTAACGGCGGCAACAGCGGTAACAACAACAATGGCTACCCTTAGCCGCACGCCACCTACCACATCTTCAAGACCGAGCTGGACGACAAGCACAGCCGCAGACGACGCTCCAAGGAGGACAATGTCATCGTCTCCCCAGTCCCCTAGTACCTGAACTAGTCGGAGACCCCCATCACCTCGAGCCAGGAAATCAGCTGGATCAGCTTCTGAATCCCGAGGGCTACGCGATGGTGCTTGACCCTCTCATCGTCTCCAACGAGTGCACCTGCCGCTTCTCGCACGTCCTCATCGACAGGGGTAGCATCCTCAACCTGCTCTACCGGTCATCCCTGGAAAAGCTCAGCATCCACGAGTGCGACTTGCGCCCGACTACCACGACATTCCACGGCGTACTGCCAGGGCCGGCTTGCGCTCCGCTGGGTAAAATCCAGCTGGACGTCATCTTCGGGACCGAGGAGAACTTCCGGCGTGAGCCAGTATGGTTCGAGGTGGTGAACCTATCGAGTTCCTACCATGCTCTCCTCGGGCGCCTTGCCCTCGCCAAGTTCATGGTCGTCCCCCACTACGCATACCTCAAGACAAAAATGATGGGGCCAAACAGCATGATCACCGTCGCCGGCTGCTTCAGCCAATCGATGGAATGCGCCTCAGCCGGGTCTAAGCTGGCCGAAAGCCGCATCATAGCCGAAGAGAAGCGCGAGATCATGAGAAATGTGGCTATGGCCCAACAAGAGATGCCGGCTAGCAGGAAGCCGGTTGGATATGCGACATTCCAGCCGGCCAAGGAGATGAAGAGGATCCTGCTTGACCCTACCGACCTGACCAAGTTTGTCACCATTGGTGCCAACTTGGACAGCAAATAGGAAGGCACGCTCGTCGACTCCCTCCGTGAGAATCGGGACATCTTCGCATGGTCACCCAAGGACATGCCAGGTGTGCCGAGGGAGTTCACCAAGCACACACTTCACGTGCGGCCGGATGCCAAGCCGGTCAAGCAGCCCCTGTGCCGGTTCGCAGAAGAGAAAAGGAAGATCATTGGTGTCGAGATCACCCGGCTCCTTACGGCCGTGTTCAACATGGAAGTGTACCACCCGGACTGGCTGGCCAACCTAGTCCTGGTGTTGAAGAAAAACAAGACTTGGCATATGTGTATTGACTACACCAGCTTGAATAAGGCATGCCCGAAAGACCCCTTCGATTTGCCCATGTATCGATCAGGTTATCGATTCCACGACCGACTGCGACTTGTTGTCCTTTTTGGATTGTTATTCCGGCTACAATCAGATCCGGCTAAACCCGGCCGACCAGATAAAGACGTTATTTATCACCCTGTATGGGGCTTTCTGCTATGTAACCATGCCTTTCGGTCTAAAGAATGCAAGCGCTACCTATCAGTGTTGTATGAAGAAATGCTTACACTCGCAGATCGGCCGAAACATGCATGCCTACGTGGATGACGTCATCATCAAGACAAAGGAGACATGCACCCTCCCGAGGACTTGGGAGAAACGTTCGGCAACCTCCGCTGGTACCAGATGAAGCTGAACCCAGAGAAGTGCGTCTTCGATGTCCCGTCTGGCCAGCTACTTAGTTTCCTCGTTTCACAACGAAGGATCGAGGCAAACATGGAGAAGATTGTGGCCACCGAGAGAATGCAGCCGGCCAAGAGCCTGTTTGGAGTCCAGAAGTTCACTGGATGTCTGGCCTCCCTTAGCCGTTTCGTCAGCCGGCTAGGGGAGAAGGCACTTCTGTTGTACCAGCTAATGAAGAAGACGGATAAGTTCTCCTAGACCTCACATGCCGACGCCACCTTTCATGACCTCAAGCGCATGCTATCCACAACGTCGGTTCTAGCCACGCTGGCTAGCAAGGAGCCAATGTTGCTCTATATAGCAACCATTAGCCAGGTCGTTAGCGTCGTCCTAGTGGTGGAGCGCCCCGAGGAAGGAAGCCTCAGCCGGTTCAGCGACCCGTCTACTACCATGGCGAGGTTCTCCCCCTCTCCAAGCAGAACTACCCCCACTACCAGAAGATGTGCTACAACGTGTACCTGGCATGCAAGAAGCTCAAACACTAGTTCCAGGAGCATCCAATTAAGGTGGCGTGCACCGCCCCCCTTTTGGAAATCATCGGCAATAAGGACGCCACCGTCCGAGTCACCAAGTGGGCCATCGAGCTCACCGCCTACTCCATCCTGTACGAGCCAAGGCTCATGATCAAGTCGCAGGCTCTGGCGGACTTCCTCATAGACTGGGCCAAAACCCAATACCTCCCATCGGTTCCCGATTCGGACCACTGGAGGATGCACTTCGATGGCTCGAAGATGCTCAGGGGCTTGGGAGCCGTCATCGTCCTCACCTCGCCCAAGGGAGACCGCCTGGAGTACGTTCTACAGATCCACTTCAAGGCCTCCAATAACATTGCCAAGTACGAGGCGCTGGTGCATGGCCTCCGGCTAGCCAGGGAGATTGGCGTCAACCGGATCCTTTACTTTGGCGACTCGGATCTGGTGGTGCAGCAGGTATCCGGCTCAGTGCCTGCTTCGACGGATGCGAGATCCATCTCGTCCCTCGCGTCAACTACGAGGCACCCGATTCGCTCGCCCAAATCGGATCCACTAGGAAGGCGATCCTGCCAGGGGTCACCTTGGAGCATCTGCACAAACCCTCCATCAATCCGTCTCCCGAATTGGATTCCATTATCTAGGCGGGAGGCGCGCTGGCTGATGGCCCGGCAGACGCAGAACTGATAGAACCTGCAAAGAAAAAGGCTCGCACCGACTCCGGCACGTCCGGACCTTCCGGATTGAAAGACCCAGGGCCTACCGACTCATCAAGTGGCTCGGGGGCTGCCGTTCCGGATACCTCACCCGGGCGACCCCCTGACATCCCTCAGCCGGAGAACGAGAGCGTCCTCACCATCCGGGAGATACCGCCCTGGGCGCAGCCCTTCATGAACTACATCGCCAACAGAGAACTTCTGGATGACGAAGTGGAGGCCAGGCAAATCCAGCGACGTGCGCACACGTACACCATCATCAACAAGGAGATGTACAAACGCAGCGTATTCGGCATCTTCCAGCGATGTGTCGACGTGGACACGGATTACTGGCTACTCAAGGACATCCACCAGGGTGAGTGCGGGCATCACGCTTCATCCCGAGCAATAGTTGCCAAGGCGTTCCGCCATGGCTTCTACTGGCCCACCACCCTCGAGGACGGCGAGCAGCTGGTCCGTGCATGCAATGGATCCCAACGCTTCGGCCAACTCAGGCACATGCCGGCTGCGGTACTCAAGTCCATACCGATCACCTGGCCCTTTGCCATCTGGGGCCTCGACATGGTCGGTCCATTCAAGTGAGCGCGCGCGGGCATGACCCACCTGCTGGTGGCAGTGGATAAGTTCATGAAGTGGATAGAGGCCAAGCCTATACAGAAGCTGGACAGGGCGATAGTCGTCACCTTATTCACCGACATCATCAATCGGTTCGGCTACCCCAACAGCATCATGACTGATAACGGCACGAATTTCGCCAAGGGGGCCTTCGCCCGGTTCTGCAGCAACAATGGCATGTGGCTAGACCTCGCTTCCGTCGTGCACCCACAATCCAATGGGCAAGTCGAAAGGGAGAATGGCCTAGTGCTAGCCTGCATCTAGCCGCGCCTCATCGAGCCCATGGAAAAATCACCCGGATGCCGGATCGAGGAACTTCCGGCTGTGATGTGGAGCCTCCGCACCACGCCAAATAGGTCAACCGGCTTCACCCCGTTCTTCCTCGTCTACGGCTCGAAAGCCGTCCTCTCCGTGTACATTGAGTTCAACTCACTGCGCAAGCTCCTCTACGACGAAAAGGCCAACTAGGAGGCACAGGAGGATGGCGTGGAACTCCTCGACGAGGCTGATACGTTGCAAACGTATCTATAATTTTTGATGTTCCATGCTTGTTTTATATCTACTTTCTTATGTTCTGTCCACACTTTGGACTATTTTTACAGATTTTCTGGAACTAACCTATTAACAAGATACCACAGTGCCAGTTGCCTGTTTTCTACTATTTTTTGGTTCCAGAAAAGCCGGGAAATGAATATTCTCAGAATTGGACGGGACAAAAGCCAAAGTGAATATTTTACCGAGGGGAACACGGATCTAGAATAAGAGACGAAGGAGGGCCTCGAGGGGACCACACACCCTGGCCAAGCCACCAAGCCTGGCCCGCGCCTGGGGGTGCAGCCGCCTCGGGCACCCCCTCGGCCTCCCCTTTTGCCTATAAGAAGCCTCCGATACAGAAACCCTAGGTACCCGATCAAAATTCCACGAAAGAGTTTGTAGCCACTGTCATCTCCATCCCTAGATTGGGAGGAAACTGAAGCTCTTCCCGGCACCCTGCCGGAGGGGAGAGATCACACTTGAGGCCTTCTTCATCACCATATCTGCCTCCGGTGTGATGCGTGAGTAGTTCATCTCTGGACTACGGGTCCATGTAGTAGCTAGATGGTTGGTTCTTCTCCTTGATGCTACCATGTTTAGATCTTGTGAGCTCCGTTCATGATCAAGATCATCTATTTGTAATCCTACATGTTGTATTTGAGGGGATCCGATGGATATTGAGATGCTATTTTAGATTGATTATTGATTCTATCATGTCTTTGTTATTTGTGATCTTGCATGCTCTCCGTTGTTAGTAGCTATCTTGGCCAAGTAGATGCTAGCAACTCCAAGAGGGAGTATTTATGCTCGATAGTGGGTTCATGCCTCTAGGAATCTGGGGAAGTGATAGAAATCGCTAAGGTACTAGATGTGCTGTTGCTACTAGGGAGAAAACAACAATCCTTTGTTCATAGAACACTCGTATTGTTTACTTTACACGCTTTGCTTCATGCAGTTATCTGTTGCTTGCAACTTAATACTGGAGGGGGTTCGGATGATAACCTGAAGGTGGATTATTAGTGATAGATGTAGTTGGATTATGGTCTATGTATAATGTTGTAATGCCCAATCAAATCTCATAGGAGCAAGATGATTAGTATATGCATGTATGCTTTCTCGATGTTTGTCAATTGCCATGCTGTAATTTGTTCACCCAACATGTCATCTATCTTAAGGAGAATCACCTCTAGTGAATTATGGACCCCGGTCCATTCTTTTACGATCAATCTGCAAAGCTATTTAATGTTTTCTGTTTACTTTCTGCAAGCTATTACTATCTTCCACACAATATGTTTAATCATTTGTTTTCAGCAAAACTGGTGAGATTGACAACCTCATTGTAAGTTGGGGGCAAAGTTCTATGGTTGTGTTGTGCAGGACTCAAAGTTGGAAACAACACCTTGGAGGTGTTTCCTTGCTCTTACTGGTTCGATAACCTTGGTTTTATAACTGAGGGAAAATTTGTTGTTGTGCTCATCATATCTTCCTCTTGGGGTTCCCCAACGAGCTCGAATATATTTTGAGCCATCAAGCTCTTTTTCTGGCGCCGTTGCCGGGGAGTCAAGGACATCTTCATAAGGGGAGTCCCTCATAACCAATCTCTTAACTTTGTTTTATTTGTTTTTCTTAGTTTATCTCTATTTTTTTTGCTTGTTTCTTAATTAAAAACAAAAAAATTAGTTGTACTAGTTTGCTTTCTTAATTAAAAACAAAAAAAATATTATTAGTTCCTACCTTAAGTTGCCATTATATCTAGCATTGCTCCAATCACTATGTCACCGGAGGAAATGATCTTTACTTTCAAACAAGGAGTTGAAGAGAGTTTCAAAGAAGCTTGGTCTAGAATCTCTGATTTACATGAAAAACTGAACCTAAAATGACTCAAAGCTTGTTTCTTAGCAGTTTTTACTTTGGAACTGCTCTTTGCTATAGATATGCTTTGGATGCTGTAGTAGGAGGAGATTTCCTCCAATGCAATGTGGATGAAGCTTTTAAAGCCATAAAGAAGTTGGTCTTAACATATAACTTGCCTAGCAAATCTGATTCTTCCTTTATAAACATATTTGCTAGATTGAACACTCTTGAAACCCACACTCCTAGTTTAAAAGAATGCTATAACACGCTTAGAGAGCATCATGATTATGTTCCAATAAATTTTGAACCCTCAAAATGGCTTCCTACAGTAAAAGTTGTTAGAAATAATGAAACTTTTCATGCTCGCTGTGATATCATGTCTGAATTCTGTCTTATGCCTAAAGATATCTATGAATCCTTGAATCTTTGGGGACTTTCTAAAGGGGGAGAAGAAATATCTCTTGCTAATAATGCCACAATATTACCCATTGGAATAGTTGAAGGAGTGTTTACAAAGATCCTAGGGAAAGTGGTGTCTACTGATTATGTTGTTATTGAATGTGTAGGAAAAGGACAAATTACACTTGGAAGATCCCTATTAAAACTCCTTGGAGCAATAATAGATGTGGAAAAGGGCATCATGCATTTTTCTTGTCCACCAAAGTATCATACATTCCCCAAGGTTAAGAATAAAAGTAAGAGAGGTAAGGGCAAGAAATTTGGTTTTAATGCTTCTTCATTTGAGAATACTTGATTCTTTTCTTGCTTCTTATGCCTAACTTAAAGGCGTTAAAGAAACGTACTTATTGGGAGATGACCCAAAAGTTTTAGTTGAGTCTTGCAAGTAATTGCCTCTGTAATAACCTCTCCTTATCCTTTTTGTGTGGTTTTTGTGCCAAGAGTAACCTCTAATGAGAGAGAAGTAATGCTTGGGAAAGTTGCTGTCCCGAAACAGATTTTTGTGCTTCCCTGTAAAAAAAATTGAAACATCTCTGTAGGTCGGTTTGAGCTGTAATGTTTTTCTGCTTCTACCCCGGGTTGTTATAGAACTTTTGTTAGTTGAACACTTTTCGATTTGAGCAACAGAAGGTCTTCGAAAAAATTGGTTTTTACCTGCTGGTCTGTTTTGATAGATTTCTGCCATTATTTGCATTTGCCTCTTAATATCTTTCTCTTTGAGTTCTCTTTGATCATTTGAACTTTTTAAAGGAAGTGCTACAATATCTTGTGTTCTAATGGAAGTTTTAGTTGTGTTGAAACTGAACCAAAAGACTTATTATCTTGAGTACACTAATGTTGCTAATGAAGATTGTGTGAAGTTTTGTATGAAGGAAAATTTTGAGTGTAGGGAAGAGTAATGTGATAAGATGAAGTATGGACAAAAGCTCAAGCATGGGGATGCCACCCGTGTCACCCTAAGAAATATCCATGAAGTACAAGCGTCAAAGCTTGGGAATGCCCAAGGCATCCCCTTCTTCATCAATAAATATTTCAGGTTTCTTCCAAACACTTCATTTTTATTGTTTCATGCACAGTTGTGTTGTTCTTGGAGCATCTTCATTTTTCTTTTTGGTTTTCGTTTGCTTAGTTTTCTTGAAAAAATTGGTTGGACCCCCTCATTCATACATTAGTTTTCAAATAAGTTGGTTTGGATTAGAAAAGAGTAGGAAAAGTTCATGCTTAAGTGGTAAAAGGGAGCTTGTTTTTTACTATGGCCTATGCTTTGTTATGTCATGCTTGATTTTTTTTGGCTTTATTCTTAGTGATTTTTGTTGTAGCATGACATGTTATAAACAATTAAGATTTCTTAATATGCCTTGAAAGAATCATGCGTTATTTTAGCATATTAAAGCTTAGTATTGTGGTATTCTCCTTTGATGCTTTATTTGGGTTGACTTGGCGCATGCTCACACCATGTTAAGACTATCCCAAGTCACCATAGCCTCTATGATCATTTAGTTTTTGACTTGTAATATCACGTTATGCTTTAATTAATTATATTTTGTCGCTTTGTATGGTTATGGCCATTATTTCTCTCTTAGTTGGTCGCTCCCAGTCTTTTGCTAGCCTCCATACCAAGTATGAGTTTCACTTGTGCATCCAACTCCAAATAAAACCAAGTTATTCCAAAGAGTCCACCATACCTACCAAGTATATTCATGTTTTTATCTACCTTCCGAATTAAACTTGTTACGTGAAAATTAGTGATTAAAGCTCTCACGAACTTGATGGCACACTTTACTTTCTTGCACTTAATAATCTTGAACCACTGTGTCCATATTTGTTGCGTATATGCTTGCGCTCTATAATTTTAAGTTAGCAGAACCATTTATCATGGGGAACGCTTTCAACATTGCACTTATTATTCCGTTGATATCATGTTCTTTTGCTTATGGATCCTGGCGGTGTGAAATAAAAGGGGAACTTGTAAGGTCATGGATTTTGTATGTGTGTTAGAGAAACGCCTGGGCCGCTAGCCTAAGCCATGCCTAATCATAGTGGAAACTTGCAGCATAACCATAATGAGCATTCTATGAAACATCCTCAATAAAAACCTATGCAAATAGCAAATAAAAAGATAGCTGAGATGCTCATTGTTTGTTGTCGTGTCATTTTGATATGGGATAGCTCCTGTGTCATGGGGCAAGGGGTACCCTGTTGGCGGTTCTCTATGATGCATATGTACTTACAATGACAAGATCTTACTTGTGACTGAAGTTGAGTAGCATGATGTTTGGTACTCGTAAGCAAGGGGCATGAGATTTCAACTTATAACTTGTCAAGCATATCCTCTTAGTTGTGTAACTTTAACCTTAATCACTTGAAGATGCTTATGATAGGGGCAATGAGAGCTGAAAGCTAATAAGTACCATAATTTTTGGAAGCTCTTTATGAGACTTGAATCCCTGTTTTTTTCTATGAAGGCCTTTCTTTTACTTTTATGTTGAGTCTCCATCTTCTATCTTTATGCACCTATTGAGAGAGCATAGTGGCCATTCTTAGTTTAATGTGCATTGTCCCAAGACTTGTTGATTGATTCATAACTTTGATATTGCTTGTTCTTAAACTATTTGTATCTAGTCACCCTTATGAACTTTGAAGGTGTCCTATGCATTTATGTGTTGCTACACTATGAGGGACAAGCTAAATACCATTCTCATTATGTTTTCTTTGTGTGAAACAAACAAACGTCCTTCAAAGCATTGTTATTCATGAATCTTTTGTTTGTACCTTTTCATGTTACAACATAGTTGCTGTGTGTTATTGTTAGAACCATATCTTTCATGCTATGTTAGAGTACTATGATCCTAGCTATCAAATGTTTTATAAATGTCTTGATCAAGGTTGTGATGGTGCATGTCACCTCAAAAATTATTCTTTTCTTTTTATCAGTTACATACTCGAGGACGAGCAAGAGTTATGCTTGGGGATGTTGATACGTTGCAAATGTATCTATAATTTTTGATGTTCCATGCTTGTTTATATCTACTTTCTTATGTTTTGTCCACACATTGGAGTATTTTTACACATTTTCTGGAACTAACCTATTAACAAGATGCCACAGTGCTAGTTGCCTGTTTTCTACTGTTTTGGGTTCCAGA
Source organism: Avena eriantha (assembly GCA_910589775.1). Lineage (NCBI taxonomy): Eukaryota > Viridiplantae > Streptophyta > Magnoliopsida > Poales > Poaceae > Avena > Avena eriantha. The sequence goes on along the minus strand of OU342740.1, from coordinate 106,785,704 downwards.
AAAGCCAGGAAATGAATATTCTCAGAATTGGACGGGACAAAAGCCACAGTCAATATTTTACCGAGGGGAACACGGAGCCAGAAGACGAGACGGAGAAGGGCCTCGAGGGGGCCACACCACCTGGCCGCGCGGCCAGGCCTAGCCCATGCCTGGGGGGTGCAGCCACGTCGGGCACCCCCTCGGCCTCCCATTTCGCCTATAAGAAGCCTTCGATACAGAAACCCTAGGTACCTGATAAAAATTCCATGAAAGAGTCTGTAGCCACTGTCATCTCCATCCCTAGATTGGGAGGAAACTGAAGCTCTTCCCGGCACCCTGCCGGAGGGGAGAGATCACACTCGAGGCCTTCTTCATCACCATATCTGCCTCCGGTGTGATGCGTGAGTAGTTCATCTCTGGACTACGGGTCCATGTAGTAGTTAGATGGTTGGTTCTTCTCCTTTATGCTACCATGTTTAGATCTTGTGAGCTCCGTTCATGATCAAGATCATCTATTTTTAATCCTACATGTTGTGTTTGCGGGGATCCGATGGATATTGAGATGCTATTTTAGATTGATTATTGATTCTATCATGTCTTTGTTATTTGTGATCTTGCATGCTCTCCGTTGTTAGTAGCTATCTTGTCCAAGTAGATGCTAGCAACTCCAAGAGGGAGTATTTATGCTCGATAGTGGGTTCATGACTCTAGGAATCTGGGGAAGTGACAGAAATCTCTAAGGTACTAGATGTGATGTTGCTACTAGGGAGAAAACAACAATCCTTTGTTCATAGAACAATCGTATTGTTTACTTTACACACTTTTCTTAATGCAATTATCTATTGCTTGCAACTTAATACTGGAGGGGGTTCGGATGATAACCTGAAGGTGGATTATTAGTCATAGATTCAGTTGGATTACGGTCTGTGTATAATGTTGTAATGCCCAATAAAATCTCGTAGGAGTCAAGATGATTAGTATATGCATGTATGCTTTATCGATGTTTGTCAGTTGCCCCGCTATAATTTGTTCACCCAACATGTTATCTATCTTAAGGAGAATCACCTCTAGTGAACTATGGACGCCGGTCCATTCTTTTACCATCAATCTGCAAAGCTATTTACTGTTTTCTGTTTACTTTCTGCAAGCTATTACTATCTTCCACACAATATGTTTAATCCTTTGTTTTCAACAAAACCAGTGAGATTGACAACCTCACTGTAAGTTGGGGGCAAAGTTATGTGGTTGTGTTGTGTAGGATTTCAAGTTGGAAACAACACCTTGGAGGTGTTTCCTTGCTCCTACTGGTTCGATAACCTTGGTTTCATAACTGAGGGAAAACTTGATGCTGTGCTCATCATACCTTCCTCTTGGGGTTCCCCAACGAGCTCGAATATATCTTGAGCCATCAGAGGCCCATGATTTGGCGTTGTCCAGATCGGCACTGTACCAGCAACGCCTACGCCACTACCATTCTAGCCGGATCCGGCCCGTCGCGTACCGCAAGGGCGATCTGGTTTTCCGACTGGTGCAGGACACGAAGGGCATGCACAATCGATCGCCACCTTGGGAGGGCCCATTCATCATCAGTTGGGCGCTGCACAACAATCCCTATTACCTCATCGACGCGCAGCAGCCGTGCAAGAACAAGATGGACAAGTCGGACGAGGAGACAGAATGCCCCTGGAACGCGGCCCTCTCTGCCCGTTTTACACCTAGTAATCGGACAGTGTATGTATCCCATGAACTCTATGAATGAAAAATGCGGAACCCCAAGAGATACTCGAGGGATCCTTGCCAGCAATTTGTATGTGTTCTTTTTTCCGGCTCAGGCAACCCCTACCCGGCGGCTTGCCGGCTGGCCCGTACTGCTAAATCGAGAAACCGACTGAGTAGTGTGCGATGATGTCAGAGGCCCACTCTTCGTCTTAGCTACAGACCGCAACCCAGCTGTCCGGCTAGCAAGAGGAAAAGCCCGAGGCATCCCACACGAAAAACAGGGAAGAGAGGCAACAGATCGGGCATTCCGGCCTTGCGCCTAGTTTGAGATGATTCGGCTACTAAGCTCCTAGTACAGTGCGCAATGTATTGTCAGCTCTCTTCGATTCCGGCTGCAGACCGCAACCTGGCTGCCCAGCAAGGACGCAGTGTAAACAGCAGAGCGCATGGGAAAGTGACTAAGTGTCCAGAGAAGCACAAGCTAGTTTTCAAAAACCAAAGCTGTCCTCCGGTTAATAAGCATTACCTTAACCGACTAACCTATTAAGAAATAGGCCTATATGTGTGTTTGTTTTGTACGACTACATCGAGTCGGATTTCAAAAATAAGGAAGATTTGAAGTCCTTGCCTTCAAAAATAAGGAAGATTTGAACCAGTGGGCGCCCTCGCCGGGCTCACAGCACCGAAGGAGACCAGCGAGCTGGAAGGGCAACATACGAAGAAGAAAAGCAAGTAAGAAAAGCGAGAGACAAAAAAATCGTCCAAGAGTAAAAAGAGGAAGAAAAGTAAAGAAATAGGATAACTCACCCTGGACCACCGGAGGCGGCGCCTTCTTGCGTCCAAGACGGCTGAGGGGAAGGGCACCGGTACGGCTCCTCCATGACAGGCCGGATGGACCCGCTCCCTCCTCCGCCAGACCTGCTGGACCCGCTCCCTCTAGTGCTGGACCGGCTGGAGCCGCTCCCTCTAGCGCCTGACCGGCTGGAGTCGCCATCCGCTGTACCGTGCCGAGTCGGTTTGGGAGCCTGTGGGGCCTCCTCTTCCTTGTCCACCTGCACATGTGGGTCATGCGCCGGCTCATTGTTCTGGCTAGGGAAGACATCAACGTCCCCGTCTGACTCCTTGCCAGACCGGCGCGCGTGCGGCTGGGGAAGGTCAGGCGTGAATTTCTGGAGGGGGGCCTCGCCCTCCTCCTGGATGATGAAGGGGAAGGTCTGTCAAGAAGAAAGAAGACAAGGTTAGCCGAATATCAAGATCGACCAAAAACAGAAAGGGTCGGCTGACAAGAAACTTACCCAGGGCGCACATTTGTCGCGGCTATAGGGGAATAGCCCGAACTTCTAGTTCTCCGGCAGCCGCTCCTTGGTGATCATCCACACCCACTCCTTAAGGTTGTGGTAGCGGGGATCACGGCAAGACAGCCGGGTCGGATCCAGCCGGCCAGAGTAATAGCACATCGTGTGCGTGTTGCTGCAGCACCATCATCAGCCGGGACATCCAACTGAGGGTGATGTCCACGCCGGTAAAGCCGGCAGTGACGAGGGAGCGCATCCGCTGCAGCATCACATCCGAATCCACCTTATCCTTGTGAATCTTCAGGTCATAGTTCTGCTGGCTGGATTCCACGTCCTAAAAGGCTGGCAGATTGATCCGGTCGATCGCAGTGACATTGATGACGTAGAAGTATGACTGCTACCATAGTCGCACTGTGTCTTGCAGCCGGAACTTCGGGTAGCTAGTCTGGGTGCGGGAATAGATGGAGGCGCCACCGCACGTCACCAGCGGTCCCTGCGTGAACTGCACCTGCGGCCGCACACGGAACAGCTGACAAAACAACCCGAGATCCGACTGGATCCCGAGGTAGCTCTCGCAAAACACAGCAAAGTGCGCCAGCGTGCCGATTGCGTTGGCTCTGAGGTGGTGGAGGCGCAAGTCGAAGAAGGCAAGGAAGGTGAGGAAGAATGGGTGCACCGACAGCGCGAAGCCGCGAGAGAGGTGGCAGAGGAAGATGACCCGCTCCCCCTTTACCGGGTGTGGCGACTCCTCCCCCGGTGGCACCAACCGCATCTTCACCTCCGTTTCCAGTGGCAAGACGCGGGTGGTGCAGTACTTCTCGATATGCTCCTCCGTGATGGAGGAGCCGCACCAGGCACCGTGCTACGAGGCCATCGCGGGTTCGCTAGCTGTCGTGCTGGGAGTAGAGTGGTGGTTGCCCGTGTCTCCAACAGCGTTGAAGGAGCGGCACGGCGAAGTCCTGCCACAAGGGCTCTCAGAGCAGAGGCGAGAAGGCAAGCGTGCAGGGCGGAGAATGAGGAAGCAGCGAGCAGAAGGGAGAACTGCCTCCCCCGAGTGAAATTTTAAGGGCCAGGGAGGGCAATCGTCTGCGGCGCCACACGGCACCCCTCGGGCCGCGCCCTACCCCCACTACCGCCTTAGATCCCGTGTGTAGGCGCCGAGTGTGGAGAAGATCCAGGAGCGGGAACCGAAGCGCCAAACAGCAGTTCTCGAGGCGACACGCGACGAGACATTATGCTGCACGCCGTATTGCAATGATGGCGCGAGGGCGCATGGCTGGCATCAGCGCTGACGTCACGGGCAGCACAACTGTCAGGCGTATCCGGACACGGATTTTAAATTAAGGAGGGAGCGCACGCACATTTCACCTAAGGGCAAAATCTACACGCGCTCGAGGGCTAGTGTTGGGGGGATGACTCCCAGATACCCCAACCAGACACTACGGTAGGCAGTTCGCGTCCAGCTACCTTCCAGTAGCCAGACCTGGACACTTCGTACCGGCTACCTTCTAGTAGCCGAAACCAGGAGGAGCGGCAAGACTCAAGACTGGCTACATCAGCGTAGCCGGACACAATCAAGAGGACAGGGCGACGTGCTGCACAATGCGCAGTACTCCCTGGTACAGCGACAAGACCCGCAACCACAAGGCCATACCGAAGACTTTGTTTGGTGAAGCGGGAACAATGGTCGGATGCTGATGACAGGCTCGCACGGTGTTCCTTGTACCCACGATGACCCCTACTGCATGTACCTCGATGGTACGTAACTGTACCGGATACTATAGATGACCAACCGGCTGGGACCCGCCTGTGGGGCCCGCCAGTCAGACTGGCCAGTGAGACCGTGATACGTCCAAAACGTATCTACTTTCCTGAACACTTTTGCTATTGTTTTTCCTCTAAACTTGTGTGATCTGGATACAACTAACACGGATTGACGCTGTTTGCAGCAGAATTACTTTGGTGTCTAGTTTTTGTGCAGCAAATCAACTATCAGGAAAAATCCCGGAAAATATGCCAAAAATCCTATTTCACCAGAAGACTCAAGGAGCCAGAATAAGAGACGGAGAATGGTTGGGGCCTGGCCACACCACCTGGCCGTGCTAGGGGGTGGTCTAGCCACCCCAGGCACCCCCTCGGTCTCCCTCTTCACCTATAAGTTGCCTCCTGACCTAAAAACCCAGGGGGGGTCGACATTTTTCCAGAAAGAGTTCCGCTCCGCCATCACCATCAGATTCCATGATTCGGAACCAGAAACTCTGTTCTGGCACCCTGCCGGGACAGGGAATTGGAGGAGATCATCGCCATCATCATCACCATCGCTTCTCCATCGACCATCCATGTTTCCCCATCCATGAGTGAGTAATCCTCCACTGTAGGCTATGTGGATGATAGGGATTGGATGTGATCGTCCATGTAATGGCATCGGATTGTTAGGGCATGGTTCCTAGTATCTACTATTAGTGCTTTTTGACTTTGTTGCGACTTGTTATGCTTAATGCTTGTCACTAGGGCCCGAGTGGCATGATTTCAGATCTGAACATGTTATTGATTCATTATGATAGTATTATTTATGGTCTTACCTGCAAGTTGTATACACATATTGTTGTCTGGAACCAAAGGCCCCGAAGTGACAGAAATCGGGATAACCGGAGGGAATGGCTTTGATGTCAGGATCACATTGTTCACAGAGTGTTAATGCTTTGCTCCGGTGCTCTATTAAAAGGAGCACCTTAATTGCCAGTAGTTCCCTGGAGGCCCCGCTGCAAATGGGCTGGCAGGACAAAAGATGATGTGCAAGTTCTCATTGCAAGCACGTATGACTATATATGGAACACATGCCTAGGATTATTTAGTACTTGGATGCTTTATCTTATTTATCTGTAAATGCCCTATCTTCTGATTGCTATATGAATTGTCTTGTCCATGCAACACCCGTCCATCCATCCCTATGCCTACCGCGCTTTAATCCTACAGTTTACTGCAATTGTTACTACTGTCTTTACTATTACTACTGTTCTTACTTTAATATTGCTACTACAAAACTGTTGCTACTGATAAACTGTTGTGAGCAAGATTGTTTCCAGTGCAGCTGAATTGACAACTCAGTTGTTAAGGCTTATAAATATTCTTTGGCTCCCCTTGTGTCGAATCAGTAAATTGGATTTCACTTCCCTCGAAAATACTGCGATACACCCCCTATACTTGTGGGTCATCAAGACTATTTTCTAGCACCATTGCCGGGGAGCATAGCTTTATTTATCAAGTCCACTTGGAATCACTATTGTTCGCTGCCATCTATCCATCATGGGTAAGTCTCGTGATGGAAAGGTTCCTATTTTACCATCCACTATAAGAAGAGGTACGGTTCTAAACACCTTTGTTGCTCTTGATTCACCATCTATTATGAGTAAGTTCCTTACACCACCACATACACATGCTACACACATTGCTACTACTACTAAATCTGAAGCTTCTAATACTTATGATGCAGCTTCTACTGTGTTTAATAAGAGTGGTTCATTAGGTCCTTTCCTAGATTCTACGATTGCTAGAACTATAGCTGGAAATACTGAAACTCCTAATGAAAACACTACTACACCTGTTAGTTCACCTGAGTCTAGAGAGAGCTATGATATTGAAGACGGTTATTTGGAGATGACCGATGAATTTATTAAAGAATGTCAAAACACCCATGATAGGAGTGCGGCTAAGAGTCTCCTTGAGAGGCGTACTATAAAACCAAAATTATCACCTAATGCTAAGTTTGCTGCATCTCCCATAAACATTAAAGATAAGGATTATGATTTCTCTCTTGATCTATCTTACATAGCTATTGTTGAGAATGAACCTTTTTGTGGGACTAAGAATGAAAGTGTGGTAGCACATATGACCGAGCTTTCTACCATGAGTGACCTGTTTTCTGATAATATTAAGATGCGCACCTACTTTATTGCTAATTTTTTTCCCTTTTCACTAAAAGGAGAAGCTAAAACTTGGTTTAATAATTTACCTCCTGGATCTATTGATAGCCCTGATTGCTTGATTAGTACTTTCCTACAGAAATATTTTCCCCCTAGCACTAGACATGCTATTTTGCAGGAACTTTTTGATTTTAAACAGGGAGAAAAAGAGATATTGCCTAAATCATGGGCAAGGTTTTGTGCTTTGATTCATGCACAGACTAGATGTCAATTACCTAAGAATGAGCTTCTTGATATATTTTATAATGGACTAACTGAAGAATCTAGGACATACCTGGATAGTTGTGCTGATTGTGTTTTCAGGAATAGGACTCCCAAGGAAGCTGAGGAATTAATGGCTAAAATAAGCAAGAATTATGAAGACTGGACTCCTCCTGAACCAGCTATACCTGAAACAATTATACCTGAACCAGCTGTACCTGCGCCTATACCAACATCAAAGAAGAGGGGAGTTATTGAATTAAATGATGAAGTGATGAAGGAAGCTAAGAAATGTCTTAAGGAGAAGGGAATTAAAGCTGCAGATGTTAAGAATTTACCTCCTATAGAAGAATTATGTAAGCCAATTCTCCACTCATCCACTATTGAGGTACATTCTCTCCAACATTTTGATGAAGGTGATATCCCTTACTCTAAACCTCCTAATCAATGCTTAGAAGAATTCGATATTTTTATTGTTAAGCAAGATAATTTCAATAAAAGGATGCAAAATCATCTAATGGAAAACTCTAAAGCTATTGTTGAGTTAAAAGATATTGTGGAAAGAACCTCTAATGATGTTAAAATGCTTGTTAAACATTTTCAAATGGTTCAAACTCAAATTGACCAGCTTATTAAAATACAAAAAGACTTGCTCGTTAATGCTGCTAAAGAAAAACATGCTTATGAAATTGGAACTAGAAGTGGTGCTGCTACCGAGGATCCTCTATATCCTGAGGGGCATCCTAAAAGAATCGAGCAGGATTCTCAACAAGCTAAAAATAGTGGTACTACTCCTAAGAAAAGAAAAAAGAAACATAAAACCATTGTAGAACCTTCTGAGCCTGCTATAGATCCCAATAGTATATCTGTCTCTGATGCTGAAACTGAAAGTGGTAATGAAGAAAATGATGCTCCTGATAAAGAAAAAATTGAAGAAGAACCTGAAAAGCACACTAAGAATACTAAATACACTAAAGAAGATTTTGTTGCTAAGAAACATGGTAGTGAAAGAGAGCCTTGGGTCCAAAAACCTATGCCTTTCCCTGATAAGAAACACAAGTCAAAGGAAGATGAACACTATAATAAGTTTTCCGAGTGGATGAAACCTTTATTCTTGCAAATTCCCTTGACTGATGCTATTAAATTGCCTCCTTATTCAAAGTATATGAAGGATATTGTCTCGAATAAAAGGAAGATCCCTAATGAAGAAATCTCTGCTTTTCTTTCTAATTATTCCTTTAATGGTAAGGTTCCAAAGAAACTTGGAGACCTAGGAATTCCAACCATTCCTTGCTCTGTTAAAAATAGTTATGTTAGAACTGCTTTGTGTGATTTGGGAGCAAGAGTTAGTGTTATGCCTTTTCCTCTCTATAAGAGACTTCAACTGGAAAAACTAATTCCAACTGATAAATCTTTGCAAATGGCTGATAAATCTACCACTATTCTTGTTGGTATATGTGAGGATGTACCTATTCAAGTGGCTCATAATTGCTTGATATTAACTGATTTTGTTGTGCTTGAAATGCCAGAAGATGATAATATGTCTATTATTCTTGGGAGACCTTTTCTTAATACTGCATGAGCTGTTATTAATTGTAATCAAGGAAAGGTGACTTTCAATGTTAATGAAAAGGAGCATACTGTCTATTTCCCCAAGAATATTGATAGGACTTATGGTTTAAGTTCAAGTTGGAGAAATATATTGTCCCATACCAAGAGAAAAATTTGAAACTATTATGATTGGGACCATTGCTATCAAAGTTGAGGTAACATGATCATTAGTGGAATACAAAGTTTTGTTTCATATAAAATAGTTTTGGTAACAAGACCTGATCAACCTTGTTAACAAAGGGATTTTAATGAACAAAACAATGTTTTCACCATGATTATCTTCGCTTACTTTTATTTTATCCATTTTAGTTTTTGCTTCCATTTAGTTTACTTTTTAGTTGTTAGTTGCTTGCTTTTTAAAGTGTCTTAGATCTTCTGAAGTTTTAGCCTTGTGTTGTCTTTTCATCATTCCAAAAACCTTTTTTCTTTCAGAAAATCATTCATTTATACCTGAAAATTGCTCAAAAATAAAGTGTCTCAAAAAATTCCAGAAAATTCATATTGAATTTTTACGTGAAAAAGGGGCAAAGACGTACCAGGAAGGTACCAGGGGGCCCACCAGGCAGGCACACCACCTGGTGGCGCGGCCAGCCCAGGGGCGCGCCTAGCCATGGTGTGGGCCACCCTTTTCCCTCCACTCACTCTCTCACTTTCCCCTGCTCTCTCTCTCCCGAGAAAACACCAGTTCATTGCTCGAAATTGCGTTCTTGTTGTTCTTGCCCTCGATTTTTTGATCTCCTTGCTCATCCCATCTTTGCTTCTGAAATTTGGAGCATTTGTTCTCCAGTATGTGACTCCTCCGCTTGTCCAAGTAGATTTGTGTTTAGTGGTTTATATCTTGAGTATTTTGCTGTTGTAGGTGACATGTTATGAGAGCTTGTAAGCTTGTTCAATGCTTAGAGATATTGTTTTGATGCATGTTTAGGCCACTTACCAGTCCCTATGAGTAGTGTCCTTCATTATATATTCACTTTGCAATCACTTGTTTAATGGATGTTTAAATATTCAGAATACCAAAGATGAACAAGCAGACCTTTGGAGAAATATTTGAGAGGGACACACCTAGGAGGTCAAGGCCCTCAAGATCAGCCTCTCGGTTTAGGCCTTCATACAATGAAGATCTCATTGCACCACGCTTTGGCAATGAAGGAGATGAGGGGGTGCTCACCCATCTACTTTTCCTTGTTATACCTTCTTGCAAGCTGCAGGGATTCTTGATGATTTCTTTCTATTGATTCAGAGGATTGGTTTGACCTCATACATGGAAGATGAGAGTGAGCAATATGCTATGCTCACCAAAACTTTCGTTGAGAGTTTCGTTTTCACTAACACCCCCTATCAGTCAACTGTTTCTTTCAGAATTTATAATCTGTCATTTACCATGCCATTGGAAATATTTTGCAACATTATAGGTACATGACAGGGACTGTGAAGAAGGTTCAAGGGCGACCCGCTGATTTGCTGGAGCTCTATCAAGGTGTGACCAATGATGATGACCGCGTAGCTCAGCGCGGGAAGATAAGAAACATCCAACTCCCAGCTCTTAGATACTTTGCCTATTATCTTGCTACTAGCATTCTTGGTAGGGAGAATACGAGTAATATCTCCAATTATCATTTAGCCTTCCTTGTTGTTGTGCTTAATAATGATACTCGGTACAATCTTGGCTCTCGCATTGCTCGATGCCTAGCTGCTAGGGGACCTATTTATGGGGGCATCATCGGTTCACGTATGGTCAATGCAATAGAGCTTTCTGTGGATCCAAATGATACTATATTGGCACCACAAAGGCTCGATCTTGCTGCCATGAAAACACATCACTTCGTCACTGCTGATTCTGATATGGACAGTTTAGTATACAGGATGTTGTTTACTGACGGGGATGAAAGGGAGATCCCTTTGCCACAATCTACTTTGTTCGGTGTTCACAGGAGGTCGTGGTCACGCTCCAAGGAGGAGGTGGACGAGCAGCTCCGCTTTCTTGGTTTCCACAGGCAGCACCAGGAGGACGTGCCCTCCTACGATTACTCTGCACACTATGGTGGGGCGTCCTCGAGCTCGCACTAGGACGAGGGTACCTCCTCACCGTACTATGGAGGCGCTCCATCTTGGCCAGCTTGGGATTGATACCCACTTAGGCCAAAAGTCTAAGCTTAGGGGGAGGTACACCGACATCACACTCATCTCCATATCATATTTCATCGGTACTTTGTATATTCATGTTTCGTTCTCTTTTTAGTTTTCGTTCTCTCTTTGTTTTTGCTTTCTAAAACACAAAAAGACCAAAAATATTTCTGTTGTTTCTCTTTGTTTGCTTCTTCTTCTTGTCTTGCCTTGGTTTGCTTTTCCCTTTTTGCTTTGTTTGAACTATCCGAAAAACCCAAAATGATTTTGCTTTGCTTGTTCTTCCTTTTTGGTTATTGCTTTTAAAAATCGAGAACACTAAAAATATTTGTTGTTATTCTTTGGTTTTGTGAGTTTGTTGCAGGGTTCAGCAGTCCTCAGTGGAATTTGGTTTCATGTTATTATTCAAGCCACACAAGTGAAAGCCAATAATGAGGCTTAATGACAACTTGAGGTGTGGTGAGAGGCTGGTAACGAACTCTATTTGTTTTCATTTTTTTACATATAGTCATCATTGTGGGCATGCTTAGTCTGTTCATGTAGGGTGTATGTTATTTATGGATGCTTAGTAGTTCTTGCTTTCTTATGATAAACTTCAGCTTGCTAATAGTTTGTAGCATGTCATATAAATGTTTGCTTGCATTGCTCTATTCATAAACTTGGTATGACACTGTGCTATCCTCCTCTGAATGATTCACTTGAATCGACTTGGCACATGCTCATGCATGCATATGACTGAAACAATAATCAGTTAAGACTTGATGAACTATTTTGCCTCAGGGGTCTTGAATCACTTTGATGCCATGATTAGTCCTGTTTTGTTGCAAGCATGATTATGACAATTACTGCTCTCTCGTTTGTCGCTCCCTTACTTTTGATAGCCTTCACTTGCACTGAGTATGCTCTACTCGTGTTTCCAACTCCCCAAAACCAATATTGCCAAAGTGTCCACCATACCTACCTATTAGCATCATTTGTTATTCCCGTGCATATTCAATATGCCTTGTTTTCTTCCGAATAAAATGTTCGATTGCTATGAGAAAGGTAGTTAGTAAAGCTCTCACGAACTTGATGGCACACTTTAGTTTCTTGTATTTAATAAACTTGAACCATTGCATCCATCTTTGTTGCGTATATGCTTGCGCTTTATAAGTTGAAGTTAGCAGAACCATGAATCATGGGGAACGCTTTCAACATTGCACGGGTACTTTGTACCTCGTTGATATTATGATTCTTTTGCTCATGGATCCCGGCGGTGTGAAATAAAAGGGGAACTTGTAAGATCATGGAGCTTGTATATGTGTTAGAAAAACGCATGGGCTGCTATCCTAAGCCATGCCTAATCATGGTGGAAGCTTGCAGCATAACCATAATGAGCATTCTATGAATCATCCTCAATACAAACCTATGCAAATAGCAAATAAAAAGATCGTTGAGATGCTCATCGTCTTCTTGCCTTGTCATTTTGATTATGGGATAGCTCCTGCATCATGTGCAAGGGGTACCCCGTTGGAGGTTCACTATGATACATATGTACTTACAATGACAAGAGCTTACTTGTGACTGAAGTTGAGTAGCATGAGGTCCGGTACTCGTAAGTAAGGGGCATGGGATTTTAGCTTATAACTTGTCAAGCATATCCTCTTAGTTGTGTCACTTTAACCTTAACCATTTAAAGATGCTTATGATAGGGGCCATGAGAGCTCAAAGCTAATGAGTACCATACTTTCAGCATTTGGAAGCCTTTCAAACTATTCAAAACCTTTTCATTTCTTTGTTGAGTCTCCACATATTCTATGAGCACTTTCTTGAGAGCATAGTTGTCATTCTTAGTATAATGTGCTTGTCTCAAAACTGAATTAATTGTGTTATGACTTTGATGCTTGTATCTTTCATATCTTTACTTCTAGTCTTCACTTGAACTTCAGAGGTGCCTTAGCATTTATGTTTCCTCTACAATCAAAGGCAAGCGAGATACCACTCAATCATACCTTTTTATGAGAATTGCAATGTTGCTTATGTTTATGTTTCATGCTACTTATTATTTTTGAGTTGGAATCTCTTCATAGCTTGTAATGACTACTAAGTAAACTTAGTTGCATACTCCTTATTATGAATTGACTGAGTAGTTGATCACATGCTGAGAATATATACATCTTATGAAGCTAATGTGTTCATGAAAGTTTCTTTTACCGCACTCAGTTTTCAACTGAATTGCTTGAGGACAAGCAATAAGGTAAGCTTGTGGGGAGTTGATATGTCCAAAACGTATCTACTTTCCCAAACACTTTTGCTATTGTTTTTCCTCTAAACTTGTGTGATTTGGATACAACTAACACAGATTGACGCTGTTTTCAGCATAATTACTTTGGTGTCTAGTTTTTGTGCAGAAAATCAACTATCAGGATAAATCCTGGAAAATATGCCAAAAATCCTATTTCACTAGAAGACTCAAGGAGCCAGAATACGAGACGGAGAAGGGCTGGGGCTTGGCCACACCACCTGGCCGCGCGGGCTGGGCCTGGCCACGCCAGGGGGTGGACTCGCGGCCCAGGCACCCCCTCGGTCTCCCTTTTCGCCTATAAGTTGCCTCCTGACCTAAATATCTAGGAGGGGTCGACATTTTTCCAGAAAGAGTTCCGCTCCGCCCCCACCATCAGATTCCACGATTCGGAACCAGAAACTCCATTCTGGTACCCTGTCGGGACGGGGAATTGGAGGAGATCATCGCCATCATCATCACCATCGCTTCTCCATCGACCATCCATGTTTCCCCCATCCATGAGTGAGTAATCCCCCGCTGCATGCTATGGGGATGGTAGGGATTGGATGCGATCATTTATGTAATGCCATCGGATTGTTAGGGCATGGTGCCTAGTATCTACTATTAGTGCTTTTTGACTTTGTTGCGACTTGTTATTCTTAATGATTGTCACTAGGGCCCGAGTTCCATGATTTCAGATCTGAACATGTTACTGATTCATTATGATAGTATTGTTTATGGTCTTACCTGCAAGTTGTATACACATATTGTTGTCCGGAACCAAAGGCCCCGAAGTGACAGAAATCGGGATAACCAGAGGGAATGGCTTTGATGTGAGGATCACATGTGTTCATGGAGTGTTAATGCTTTGCTCCGGTGCTATATTAAAAGGAGCACCTTAATTGCAAGTAGTTCCCTTGAGGACGCGCAGCAAACGGGCTGGCAGGACAAAAGATGTTGTGCAAGTTCTCATTGCGAGCACGTATGACTATATATGGAACACATGCCTAGGATTATTTAGCACTTGGATGCTTTATCTTATTTATCTGCAAAGGCCCTATGTTCTGATTGCTATATGAATTGTATTGTCCATGCAACACCCGTCCATCCATCCCTATGCCTAACACGCTTTAATCCTATTGTTTACTGCAATTGTTACTACTATCTTTACTTTTACTACTGCTGTTACTTTACTATTGCTACTACAAAACTGTTGCTACTGATAAACTGCTGTGAGCAAGATTGTTTCCAGGTGCAGCTAAATTGACAACTCAGTTGTTAAGTCTTATAAATATTATGTGGCTCCCCTTGTGTCGAATCAATAAATTGGGTTTCACTTCCCTTGAAAATAATGCGATACACCCCCTATACTTGTTGGTCATCAGAACGTTGCCCCTCTACCTATATAAGGAGGGGCATGGCTCTCGTAGCAAGGGTTGGTCTCAGTGCATTTAAGAAGGTAGCTAGGAGATATAGCTCAAGGAGCGATTATAGTCTGTATACTACTAATAGTCAGATTGGCAGGAGTAGGAGTTTTACCTCATCACGAGGGCTCTGGACCTAGGTACTCCGTGTGTCTCGCTACACTTGCTCGTATCCAATCCTTCCCGCGGATGCCGTTGAGAGCTTCCCTGCTAGTCCTCACACCTCTATCTAACCTTTTTAAGTATTGCCATTCCCAATACAACGACAGGTTGAGCGGGTTCAACAAAACCGAGGTAAACATCGATCTCGCCAAAAGACATTATGGTGTAGATGGTCATAGGTTCCCTAGCCCAAATCCAAGTCTCGTTGAGGAGGACAAGAGGGATGTCGCTGGCATAGAGGACCCGACCAACAACGATGGTCTCGCCGATTCTTCCTGGAACAAAGATCCGAAACTCACCTGCCCCACGGTGGGCGCCAACGGCCATCGGATTGAAGACATGTACGCCGAGAGGGGGTCCTCAAGGCATGTGGAGAAAGGGGGATGTGAGACGATAGTATTCCAGGGCGGCGAGCACACGAGATTTACCTAGGTTTGAATCCGCCGGCTTTGGATGGATCCTACTCCTGTTGTCAATCCAGTAATACGGCAGAGCCGGAATATGGGTTACAAGGGTTTCACCTGTGCGAGTTGAGATTTTAGAATATTGGGTTGCCCTAAAGGCTGGCCCCTAGGATGGCTTATATAGATATCCGGCCTAGGGTTTATAGGGGAGACCTATCTAGCTACGACGAAGAGTCAGTTACAAAGTACAACTTGGACTATAAGTAACTAAACAAGCCTAAGTCGGTAAGTCTTCTAGGCCTTCCCATAGCCGGATGGACCTCCGTCTTCTCTCCCTAACTGGGCCGCCCAGGTTAGTGAGTCACCATTGGTATACCGGGAAGTATATCCCCAACATTAGTTAATCTCATGGGTTTTCAATTGACGGGAAGCATAAGAAATGACTGACACTTAGATCCATGAACTATGGAAAAATTCGGAATTAAATTAAGCTTGCACAACCGAACAATGCGATCAAAATTGATATGACATAAACGAGAGTGCCAAACAGCAGCATCTCCAACATGATTTCCAGAGTACAAAGAATACGATAAAATGTTTATGACATTACAATCATATAGAATGGAAAGGCGGAACAAGCCTCCGCTGTTATAGCCTTTTCCAAAAAACTAACCGAATTTCGATATAATAAATTTATTCGACTCCAAGACCAGCTTGTAGCCATCACGACACATCAGTGAACCAGACAGCAGGTTCCTATTTATTCTTGGGACATGTTGGACGTTCTTCAATGATAGAGTCTTCCCTGAAGAGAGCCTTAGGTCGACACTACCGATCCCATGTACAGCTACCCGAGTCCTGTTTCCCATCACAACGGTGGAACTACTGCAAGCCTAACAAGAAGAAAACAAGTTATAATCAGCACAAACATGTACATTAGCTCAAGTATCTATTCACCAATCAGTGGAGTGACATGCAATAAGGACACTAGGTACATACCCAGATCCTCCACCTACCTCGCTAACGGTGACATTTGCAGATTGCTGACCACCTTCCTTCCTGCCCTTGCGCATGCGACACTTCCTAGCTATGTACCTAGGCTCGCCACACACAAAGCAGTTGAAGTCACCCTTTTCCTTGTTCTTCTTCTTCTTAAAGCTAGTGGTTTGTTTTGCCTTCCCTTTGTTCTTAAAGTTCTTTCCTCCAAAGCAGCCATCCCCATAGTGCATGACATTGGCATTGGGCGTCGACTAGGAAGGGTTTTTCTTGATGTCTTTCGCCCTAGCCTTTTCCTCAACATCAAGAGTGGTGATGAGACTTTCAACAGTCATCACCGCCCTCCTATGTTTGAGTGTAGTAGAAAAGCTCCTCCATGCTAGAGGTAACTTGGCAATAATGCTCCCCACCACAAACTTGTCAGGCAGAACGACTCCAAAACCGGCGAGTTCCCCCACCAGAAGCTGGATCTCATAAGCTTTCATCAAAATTGAATTATTATTGGCCATCTTAAAATTGTGATACAACTCATTAACATAGAGCTCACACCCAACATCCGACTCTCCATACTTCCTCTCGAGAGCTTCCCACACAAGAGCAAGACTGGCATAGTTCATGTGAATGTCACAAAGCTGGCCGGTCATGAGAGAGAGAGCAAGAAGCCCATGGTCGTGTCCGAAGACACCTCCTAGTCACGCTGTTGTTCCTGCGTGGGTGTCCTTTCAACCATGGAGGAAATCACCCACCACAAGTTCTGGCTCATGAGACAAAACTTCATACGGGTCTACCATCTCTTAAAGCTTTTACCCCCAAACCTCTTAGGTTTCATCACACCGCTAGGTCCATCCATTGCACAGTAATGGAGTTTCTAGACTATTGGAAATATAGCATGGAGAAGTATTAAAAAATTCTGAATTTGTGTGACAAATTCAGAACGCATTCAACATTGCACGGGTACTTTGTACCTCGTTGATATTATGATTCTTTTGCTCATGGATCCCGGCGGTGTGAAATAAAAGGGGAACTTGTAAGATCATGGAGCTTGTATATGTGTTAGAAAAACGCATGGGCTGCTATCCTAAGCCATGCCTAATCATGGTGGAAGCTTGCAGCATAACCATAATGAGCATTCTATGAATCATCCTCAATACAAACCTATGCAAATAGCAAATAAAAAGATCGTTGAGATGCTCATCGTCTTCTTGCCTTGTCATTTTGATTATGGGATAGCTCCTGCATCATGTGCAAGGGGTACCCCGTTGGAGGTTCACTATGATACATATGTACTTACAATGACAAGAGCTTACTTGTGACTGAAGTTGAGTAGCATGAGGTCCGGTACTCGTAAGTAAGGGGCATGGGATTTTAGCTTATAACTTGTCAAGCATATCCTCTTAGTTGTGTCACTTTAACCTTAACCATTTAAAGATGCTTATGATAGGGGCCATGAGAGCTCAAAGCTAATGAGTACCATACTTTCAGCATTTGGAAGCCTTTCAAACTATTCAAAACCTTTTCATTTCTTTGTTGAGTCTCCACATATTCTATGAGCACTTTCTTGAGAGCATAGTTGTCATTCTTAGTATAATGTGCTTGTCTCAAAACTGAATTAATTGTGTTATGACTTTGATGCTTGTATCTTTCATATCTTTACTTCTAGTCTTCACTTGAACTTCAGAGGTGCCTTAGCATTTATGTTTCCTCTACAATCAAAGGCAAGCGAGATACCACTCAATCATACCTTTTTATGAGAATTGCAATGTTGCTTATGTTTATGTTTCATGCTACTTATTATTTTTGAGTTGGAATCTCTTCATAGCTTGTAATGACTACTAAGTAAACTTAGTTGCATACTCCTTATTATGAATTGACTGAGTAGTTGATCACATGCTGAGAATATATACATCTTATGAAGCTAATGTGTTCATGAAAGTTTCTTTTACCGCACTCAGTTTTCAACTGAATTGCTTGAGGACAAGCAATAAGGTAAGCTTGTGGGGAGTTGATATGTCCAAAACGTATCTACTTTCCCAAACACTTTTGCTATTGTTTTTCCTCTAAACTTGTGTGATTTGGATACAACTAACACAGATTGACGCTGTTTTCAGCATAATTACTTTGGTGTCTAGTTTTTGTGCAGAAAATCAACTATCAGGATAAATCCTGGAAAATATGCCAAAAATCCTATTTCACCAGAAGACTCAAGGAGCCAGAATACGAGACGGAGAAGGGCTGGGGCTTGGCCACACCACCTGGCCGCGCGGGCTGGGCCTGGCCACGCCAGGGGGTGGACTCGCGGCCCAGGCACCCCCTCGGTCTCCCTTTTCGCCTATAAGTTGCCTCCTGACCTAAATATCTAGGAGGGGTCGACATTTTTCCAGAAAGAGTTCCGCTCCGCCCCCACCATCAGATTCCACGATTCGGAACCAGAAACTCCATTCTGGTACCCTGTCGGGACGGGGAATTGGAGGAGATCATCGCCATCATCATCACCATCGCTTCTCCATCGACCATCCATGTTTCCCCCATCCATGAGTGAGTAATCCCCCGCTGCATGCTATGGGGATGGTAGGGATTGGATGCGATCATTTATGTAATGCCATCGGATTGTTAGGGCATGGTGCCTAGTATCTACTATTAGTGCTTTTTGACTTTGTTGCGACTTGTTATTCTTAATGATTGTCACTAGGGCCCGAGTTCCATGATTTCAGATCTGAACATGTTACTGATTCATTATGATAGTATTGTTTATGGTCTTACCTGCAAGTTGTATACACATATTGTTGTCCGGAACCAAAGGCCCCGAAGTGACAGAAATCGGGATAACCAGAGGGAATGGCTTTGATGTGAGGATCACATGTGTTCATGGAGTGTTAATGCTTTGCTCCGGTGCTATATTAAAAGGAGCACCTTAATTGCAAGTAGTTCCCTTGAGGACGCGCAGCAAACGGGCTGGCAGGACAAAAGATGTTGTGCAAGTTCTCATTGCGAGCACGTATGACTATATATGGAACACATGCCTAGGATTATTTAGCACTTGGATGCTTTATCTTATTTATCTGCAAAGGCCCTATGTTCTGATTGCTATATGAATTGTATTGTCCATGCAACACCCGTCCATCCATCCCTATGCCTAACACGCTTTAATCCTATTGTTTACTGCAATTGTTACTACTATCTTTACTTTTACTACTGCTGTTACTTTACTATTGCTACTACAAAACTGTTGCTACTGATAAACTGCTGTGAGCAAGATTGTTTCCAGGTGCAGCTAAATTGACAACTCAGTTGTTAAGTCTTATAAATATTATGTGGCTCCCCTTGTGTCGAATCAATAAATTGGGTTTCACTTCCCTTGAAAATAATGCGATACACCCCCTATACTTGTTGGTCATCAGAACGTTGCCCCTCTACCTATATAAGGAGGGGCATGGCTCTCGTAGCAAGGGTTGGTCTCAGTGCATTTAAGAAGGTAGCTAGGAGATATAGCTCAAGGAGCGATTATAGTCTGTATACTACTAATAGTCAGATTGGCAGGAGTAGGAGTTTTACCTCATCACGAGGGCTCTGGACCTAGGTACTCCGTGTGTCTCGCTACACTTGCTCGTATCCAATCCTTCCCGCGGATGCCGTTGAGAGCTTCCCTGCTAGTCCTCACACCTCTATCTAACCTTTTTAAGTATTGCCATTCCCAATACAACGACAGGTTGAGCGGGTTCAACAAAACCGAGGTAAACATCGATCTCGCCAAAAGACATTATGGTGTAGATGGTCATAGGTTCCCTAGCCCAAATCCAAGTCTCGTTGAGGAGGACAAGAGGGATGTCGCTGGCATAGAGGACCCGACCAACAACGATGGTCTCGCCGATTCTTCCTGGAACAAAGATCCGAAACTCACCTGCCCCACGGTGGGCGCCAACGGCCATCGGATTGAAGACATGTACGCCGAGAGGGGGTCCTCAAGGCATGTGGAGAAAGGGGGATGTGAGACGATAGTATTCCAGGGCGGCGAGCACACGAGATTTACCTAGGTTTGAATCCGCCGGCTTTGGATGGATCCTACTCCTGTTGTCAATCCAGTAATACGGCAGAGCCGGAATATGGGTTACAAGGGTTTCACCTGTGCGAGTTGAGATTTTAGAATATTGGGTTGCCCTAAAGGCTGGCCCCTAGGATGGCTTATATAGATATCCGGCCTAGGGTTTATAGGGGAGACCTATCTAGCTACGACGAAGAGTCAGTTACAAAGTACAACTTGGACTATAAGTAACTAAACAAGCCTAAGTCGGTAAGTCTTCTAGGCCTTCCCATAGCCGGATGGACCTCCGTCTTCTCTCCCTAACTGGGCCGCCCAGGTTAGTGAGTCACCATTGGTATACCGGGAAGTATATCCCCAACATTAGTTAATCTCATGGGTTTTCAATTGACGGGAAGCATAAGAAATGACTGACACTTAGATCCATGAACTATGGAAAAATTCGGAATTAAATTAAGCTTGCACAACCGAACAATGCGATCAAAATTGATATGACATAAACGAGAGTGCCAAACAGCAGCATCTCCAACATGATTTCCAGAGTACAAAGAATACGATAAAATGTTTATGACATTACAATCATATAGAATGGAAAGGCGGAACAAGCCTCCGCTGTTATAGCCTTTTCCAAAAAACTAACCGAATTTCGATATAATAAATTTATTCGACTCCAAGACCAGCTTGTAGCCATCACGACACATCAGTGAACCAGACAGCAGGTTCCTATTTATTCTTGGGACATGTTGGACGTTCTTCAATGATAGAGTCTTCCCTGAAGAGAGCCTTAGGTCGACACTACCGATCCCATGTACAGCTACCCGAGTCCTGTTTCCCATCACAACGGTGGAACTACTGCAAGCCTAACAAGAAGAAAACAAGTTATAATCAGCACAAACATGTACATTAGCTCAAGTATCTATTCACCAATCAGTGGAGTGACATGCAATAAGGACACTAGGTACATACCCAGATCCTCCACCTACCTCGCTAACGGTGACATTTGCAGATTGCTGACCACCTTCCTTCCTGCCCTTGCGCATGCGACACTTCCTAGCTATGTACCTAGGCTCGCCACACACAAAGCAGTTGAAGTCACCCTTTTCCTTGTTCTTCTTCTTCTTAAAGCTAGTGGTTTGTTTTGCCTTCCCTTTGTTCTTAAAGTTCTTTCCTCCAAAGCAGCCATCCCCATAGTGCATGACATTGGCATTGGGCGTCGACTAGGAAGGGTTTTTCTTGATGTCTTTCGCCCTAGCCTTTTCCTCAACATCAAGAGTGGTGATGAGACTTTCAACAGTCATCACCGCCCTCCTATGTTTGAGTGTAGTAGAAAAGCTCCTCCATGCTAGAGGTAACTTGGCAATAATGCTCCCCACCACAAACTTGTCAGGCAGAACGACTCCAAAACCGGCGAGTTCCCCCACCAGAAGCTGGATCTCATAAGCTTTCATCAAAATTGAATTATTATTGGCCATCTTAAAATTGTGATACAACTCATTAACATAGAGCTCACACCCAACATCCGACTCTCCATACTTCCTCTCGAGAGCTTCCCACACAAGAGCAAGACTGGCATAGTTCATGTGAATGTCACAAAGCTGGCCGGTCATGAGAGAGAGAGCAAGAAGCCCATGGTCGTGTCCGAAGACACCTCCTAGTCACGCTGTTGTTCCTGCGTGGGTGTCCTTTCAACCATGGAGGAAATCACCCACCACAAGTTCTGGCTCATGAGACAAAACTTCATACGGGTCTACCATCTCTTAAAGCTTTTACCCCCAAACCTCTTAGGTTTCATCACACCGCTAGGTCCATCCATTGCACAGTAATGGAGTTTCTAGACTATTGGAAATATAGCATGGAGAAGTATTAAAAAATTCTGAATTTGTGTGACAACCAAGATAGGTCTAATAGATTTCCACATGCGATCATAAACATGAAATATAACATGGCACTCCATATTGACATGGATCTTAAAACCCCCAAACTAGAATATGAGAGAAAGGATCACAAGATTGATTTCTTACAGTGATATAGCCGAACGTAGATGAAGAAGAGTTGGGGAAGATGAAGCAGATGGTTGGTGCAGCCGAAGAAGAAGAAGCGGCCATTCGAAGCACTGCCCAGAATCTTTATCACACGGCTCCCTCGTGCAGGATGCCAAATGCTAGGGGAAGTTCAAAGACTACTGCTTTCCTTGCCCCACTACACGTGAGGGAAAGGATCGGCAAAGATTGGCAGTGGAAACGCAGAAGAGAAAGGTGTAGGGTTTGTATATCTGGTGTCTTCTGTCAAGAGGGATGTCTTCCTCTTATAGACTTGATTGGATAACCCCCACGCAACATGTTCTGCCTATATTCCAGGATCTGCCCCTTGGGATACCTCCATCATGAACGATCTCCTAACTTCACGTAAACATGAAGCCTCTCGTCGAGTCGTACGTGAGACAGACGCGGGTGGATAAGATAAATAAAATGCTATGCAAAAAGATCAAAAGAATATGCAATTTTAATAGGCCACGGTCAATCGCCTCGCCAAAGCCCAAAGATCCAAAGTCACAAGTCACGCATAATTAAACGCGAATAAATGCGAAATGCGAGTGAGCGCGCGTGTGTGCGCGTGTGGTGTACACTTAGCATAGCTATATCTAGTCTTTCCAACTAGTATGACCATGAGAGGCCCCCTTATAAGCATGTGAAAATCTTTCTCCCTTGGCAATGTGGGACTAAACGCCCGCTGCCTCCAACCCCTTGACTTCTCTCCAATTTCTGCAATTTATATGGGCCCAATTCTGATAGAGGACCATTTATTCCAACAATCCCCACCAAGAAGTCAAGGTATGCATGTTGTTCTCATTTGGCTTTTATATACCAACTTTGTAGTATAGACCCTTCTCGGGTTGAGCTATACCTAGAACTCCAGGATCCACTCATCTTACAACTAAGAAATGGACAGAACCTTGAATTTCCAGTCTTGTGTAGAAGAGGTTCACCGGGAGCCATCGCTGATACTAGGCTGCCTAGATCCATGCCTAAGGTTTGGAGCATTACGGTCGTGCTCCCTAGTCGTTTAATAAGCTCATTAGAGATCACCTAAATCTCATGTACTACAACCACACAGTTAAGCTCGCATATGTGTGTTCTTTTAAGAATACCCTGTAGGATGGTATCTCGCCAAAGTGTTTCAGCCTTAGAATACATTAAGACTATTAGTTAACCTCTCATGCAGTACGTAGAGTACCCATCTTAGCGGGAAATGGATGAATAGATATATATGTACTCTCTCTCATTGCTCTAACAACTTGTTTTCCCCTTTTCCTTATTCACAGGATCTCCGATCACAAAGGTCGGGTTTCTATTGTTGTGCAACTCAGGTAGGTCTCAAACCCATCTCCCTCGATGCTCCATCTACCACCACTCGTGATAGCCCCTTTGTAAAGGGATCCTTCAGGTTTTTGGTAGTGTTAATATAATCGACAGAGATCACTCCCTTGTGTCTCAAGTTCCTGATGGATTTTATATGCAGTTTCAAATGTCTTGATGATTTCAGATTATCCTTTGAACTTTTAACCTTAGTGATCACGGTTTGGTTATCATAGTTCAAAAGGATTGCCGGAATTGGTTTTTTGACCATTGGCAAATCATTCAGGAGATCCCGCAAACACTCTGCCTCTATAGTGGTTGAGTCAAGTGCTACAAGTTATGCCTCCATAATAGACCTCGTTAAGATGGCCTGCTTGCGAGACCTCCAAGAGATTGCAGCACCTCCAACAGTGAATATGTATCCAGTAGTTGCTTTGATCGCATCTGCATCTGAGATCCAATTAGCATCACTATACCCTTCTAATACTTTTGGTACATGTTATAGTGAATTCCCTATGTTGTGGTTCCTCTCAAGTACCTCATTACTTGTTCTAGTGTAGTCCAATGATCATTTCCCGGATTTGAGTTAAACCGGCTCAGTTTTCTAACAACAAATGAAATGCTAGGTCGTGTTGCACCAGCAAGGTACATGAGAGAACCTACAATTTGAGAGTATCTTAGCTAATCGACCCCTTGTCCTCTATTCTTTCGAAGCTTTAGACTAGGGTTATAAGGAGTTATAGATGATTTAGAGTCCACAAATCCTAAATGACTCAGAATTTTCTCCATGTAATGGGATTGACTTAAGATAATTCCATTCTCATCCTTATGCAGCTTTATGTTTAGAATAAGATCTACCTCTCCCAAATCTTTCATATCGAAATTTTGAGATAGAAAGGACGTAACCTCATTTATTACATCCACATCAGTCCCAAAGATCAATATGTCATCAACATATAAACATAAGACACCCTTACCCCCACTATATTTATAGTACACACATTTGTCTCCTTCATTCCCCAAATAGCATCCTGAAGTTAGATTCTGATAAAACTTTTCATGCCACTTCTTTGGGGATTGCTTTAGGCTGTATAGTGATTTCCTTAATCTACACACCAAGTTCTCTTGCCCGATTGCTACAAAACCATCAGGTTGCTGCATGTAAATTTCCTCACCGAGCCCTCCATTTAGGAAAGCTGTCTTCACATCCATTTGATGACTAGGAACTTATGTGATGTAGCAAGTGCAATTAGCACTTGAATTGTAGTCATCCTGGGTACAAGTGAGTAGATATAAAAGAAATCATCCCCTTCCTTTTCAGTAAAACACTTCTCCACAAGCCTCGCCTTATACTTTTCAATGGTGCCATCTAGTCGTAGCTTCTTTTTAAATATCCATTTCCATTTAATAGGTTTACAACCCATTTTCCTTGCACAAATTTCCCATGTTCTGTTAGTGAGAATGGATTCCATTTCACTTTGGATAGCCTCCTTCCAATCATCTGCATCCAGGGATGCATATGTTTCTTCTAGAGTTTCAGGAATGCCATCCACAAGATACACAACAAAGTCATATCCAAAGGACTTTTTAGTCTGTTGTCTCTCACTCCTTCTCGGAGCTACTTCACTATCATTCTCCTCATTGGAAATTTCAGGAATTACCAAAGGTGTATTTTCGGGTTCAGGTTCTATTTGTCAAGTAGGTTGACTAGTGGATGCCCTATTTTCCTTCATGGGAAAGATTGTCTCAAAGATAGTAGCATCCCAAGATTCAATCACGGTGTTAGTGTGTACATCTCGAATTTCGGATTTCACAACCAAGAATCTGTAGGCATTGTTATTACGAGCATAACCTAAAAAGACACAATTAACAATTTAGGTCCTAATTTCTGCTTCTTGCTTGCAGGTACGTTAACCTTGGCCAAACAGCCCCATGCACTCAAGAAACAAAGAGTTGGCTTATGTCCCTTCCGTCCTTCATATGGAGTTATTTCTCCTTTTGATGAGGGAACTCTATTGAGAGTATAACATGCCGCCAAAGCATCCTCCGCCCACCATGACTTGGTTAAACCATAACTATCCAACATGGCATTCACCAAGTCCGTAAGTGTTCGTTTTTTCCCCTTTCAGCCACTCCATTAGATTGGGGTGAGTAGGGAGGGGTTACTTCATGGATAATTCCATGTTCCACATAGAATTGAGTGAATTCATGAGATGCATACTCCCCTCGTCTATTTGACCTTAAACATTTGATTTTCTTCTCTAGTTGGTTTTCTGCTTTAGCCTTATAAATTTTAAAGCAACTCAGAGCCTGATCTTTCATTTTTACTAGATAAATATAACATCACTTAGTCGCATCATCTATCAAGATCATCATATACTTTTTCCCTTCCTTAGTCAATACTCCATTCATTTCACACAAATCTGAATGGATTAATCTAGAGGTGACAGACTTTTCTCCCTAATTGGCTTGAAAGGCTTCCGGGGTTGCTTTGATTGCACACAATACTACACTTAGATCCACGGACTATGGAAAAATTCGGAATTAAATTAAGCTTGCACAACCGAACAATGTGATCGAAATTGATATGACATAAACGAGAGTGCCAAACAACAGCATCTCTAACATGATTTCTAGAGTACAAAGAACATGATAATTTTTTATGACATTACAATCATCTAGAATGGAAAGGTGGAACAAGCCTCCGCTGTTATAGCCTTTTCCAATAAACAAACCAAATTTCGAAATAATAAATTTATTTGACTCGAAGACCATCTTGTAGCCATCACGGCACATCAGCGAACTAGACAACATGTTCCTATTTATTCATGGGACATGTTGCATTTTCTTCAGTGATAGAGTATTCCCTGAAGAGAGCCTCAGGTCGACTCTACCGAGGAAATAATGTTGCAGCCTGAAAGTTGAAACGCAAAGGCAAAGCGGTACCCAAGTTGCTTGTAATCGGCCGTTTTGCCCACTGTTGGTGATGGGGATATACCGAATGGGGTATGCCTAGCAGGACGTTTCGACTGGACCAAGGGTTTTGCGAGTGGGCCTGCAGGACGGCGATTGGGAAGCGACTGAAAGGAAGCCTGGCGACTAGAAGCTGGAGGCCCAAACGCACAACTGAAGCCCAGTTGGATTAGGTCAAATCGCCTCCCGGGTGGCCAAAGGGACTAACCGTTGCTCGAGCCAGTAGTTTTACAAGTTGATGGATTCTAGGATCTCCTTCTTCAAGGTCGCGATCCAGGTTAGCATTTCATGTGCATCCATCCTTTGATCTTCTAGAAGTGAGGTCGCAGACAGCCGGCGTGGGTCGCTCCTCTCAGGGGTGTACGTCGGGAGGGCCACCTCACCATCAGGAGTGGATTCCTTCACATAAAACCAACTCCTTTTCCACTCGCTGGCCACCTTCTTTGGTAGCATAAGCTTCACAAAGGATGCCATGGGCTTCAGCTGAAATGTGACACCGCCTGCTGCCAGGATGGGACCACCAGTTCCTTCGCGGGCGATGCAGACTTGTAATAGCTCTAGCCACAAGGTAAAATATGGGTGACATCCAAGATAGCATTCATAGAAGGCGACGAAGATCGTGAGCTGCTCCACACTATGCGGTCCCAGGTCTGATGGTTTTATTGCGTAATACGCATAGAATCGCTGGAAAAAGATAGAGGTAGGGAACCCCAAGCCTCTATCCATATGGCTCAGGAAACAGATGAATTCTCTAGGGCGAGGCCTGGGTTCTGTCTCGCTGGATGCGGGGATCCACCAATTTCCCTTGCACAGGATCCCTACATCCTCGAAGGACTTCAGGGCAGCATTTGTGCACTTCGACCTTTCCCATAGATCCTTCGAGGGCGCCATGGAGGGAAGAAGGAGGTCGCCTTGTTCGGAGATTTTGGATCGAGAGTGGATCTAGAGACTGGGAGTGTGCGGGGATGGAGACATGTGAAGATTCATCTTTTCCTCTGCTACTCTACTTATAAATAAGACGCTACCCACCAATCTCGGGATAGCCGTTACCCCGCGGTAATTACGCCAAAGTTACCGTTGGTTTACCCAACGACTAGTTTGACCAAGCTGACGGTCCAACTTATTTCACTCGACTCGCCTGCTGGTATGCCTTGTCCATTCGATAGGGTGCAGCGATTCGAGCATAAACCCACTTGCCAATGCTGCGACTGAAGACTTGGTGGAAAAATTTCCACCATGGAGGGAGTCCATCGCTGATTCGACTGGGCGTCCAAATTGGACTCGCCTACTCTGACTGTCAAATGAGCACATGCGTCGAGTCAACACTGGCCTCGAGGACTACTGATGGGGACACACCAAATGGGGTATGCCTAGCAGGACATTTCAACTGGACCAGGGTTTTCTGAGTGGGCCTGCAGGACGGCGACTGGGAAGCGACTGAAAGGAAGCCTGTCGACTAGAAGCTGGAGGCCCGGAAGCACAATTGAAGCCCAGTCGGATTAGGTCAAATCCCTCGATTCCTTGACCGATTCGGTTGTATATCTGTAAACCCTAGCGAGGAAACCCCTATATAAGCCTCCCTAGGGTACTCATTGTAGACACGTTCCATCATACACCCCTTCCAAGCGACTCGCTGCCTAGCCGCCGAGCACGCCACCCCAGTAACTCACTTGCCGATAATACAATATAGCAGGAGTAGGTCTTTACCCTACGGGGGGCTGAACCTGGGTAAACTCATGTGTCTCAGCCTCATCTCGCTCCGCAGATGGCTGCCCGCTCTTGCCCTCAATCCTATTAATCGCTACCCCTGGTAGTGATTGTCGTGGTCATTCCCACGACAGTGGCACCCACCGTGGGGCATGGCCGGTCTGGCCTGACTTCCACGGCCAGACCCTATTCACCAATAGATCGGCCGATCACCACCGGCCGCATGATCGCCAACGGCGGGATCCTCTAGATCCTGCCCAACAGCTACATCCTGACGTCGTGACCGATCACGCACATCGCGGTGATGCCGGTCGGCACCATCCACTTGTTTGTCGGCTTCACCGACACCGTCGACCTGGCGGGAACAATGATCATCGGCGGATCGCCACCGCGCCGCGATCTGCTCTCGGAGGACCAGATCTACTCCATTAGCCTCCTCACCAATGAGTACGACTCGGGCCGCCAGCAATGTGGCCGGGACTGATCACGCCGCTGATGATGCGACTCTCCACGACGACGCTGATTCAGCGACCCCTGCCTCGGCCATCAGATCCATCACCACTGCATCACGCGAGGACTCCATCATGCGAGTCTCCAACCATGAGGTCTTCGAGGACCCCTCCATCCTCAGGATCTTTGACTCCGACTCCGGATCGGAGTCCCCCGAAGACTTCTATGCCAGATCCAATCGCTTCAACGCGATCTACATGGCGGGTAGCACGAGCACCCCGCCATATCCCTTCTCCATGCCAATCCTACCAACCGCGACGGCGACGGAGGTCAAAGCAGCTCTCCTGTGACTAGAGGAGGCATCGCGTAGGGAGAAGGCCGAGCGCGAGAAATTCCGCCTCGATCGGGAAACCGTGCAGGAGCTATCGCTCTACCACCAACACCGCATTAGGACCCGCATGCACTCCAATGTCTAGGGCCGCGTCCTATACTTCAACTACGAGAGCGACCTTGCGCATGCGATCGAGCGCGAGTACTGCGAGAACGCGCCACCCGGCGACAGCAACCACCCGCCACCTGGACCACCTGTGACTGGAGCCCAACCGCCACCCATAGGTCACGCGCCCCCACCGGACCAGCCATGAATTATCATCTCGCTGCAAGCCCACGACGCCAACGGGCTCCCACTGTACTCCACCCCAATGGACAATGTCATCCCGGCAGACGCCGCAGTTTCCCACCTCGACATCCAAGGAGAGGGCACGCTGCAGATCTAGTACGCCAAGGCCCTACTCGACAGGGTCGTCGAGCAGCAAGTAGCGGGAGTCGACCCGCGAGGGCGGATGTACATCTGCTCATCGGTAAGCAGGGTGGCCTCAAGCAGCCATCCAACTATCGCCAACACCCTCAACTGCCCACCGCCCGAGCCCCTCCCGCTCCAACCACAGGCCGCCAACCCTGCTCTCTCCACCAACAAGCCGCAACCTGCGAACAACACGGTCCCCGCCAATGGCCAACCGATCGACGCATATCGTGAACAATAAGGCCAAGTGGGCACGCCATCCCAACAATTTGAGGCACACCCTCACCAACCGCGGCGACCCCGAGCCAAGGGGCTCGCTCAACCGAGTCGGCCCCCAGTGCTTCAGACCAATGATCCGATGCGAGAAGTATCCTACCAACTTCAAGGCGCCCAAGGAGATCAAAAAGTACGATCCAATGTACGACCCAATGGTGTGGCTGGACACGTACCTTATGGCGATGGGAATTGCCGGCCACACCGACCTGCTCGCCACTCGCTACCTTCCCTGATGATTGGAGGGAGTGACCAGGCAATGGATCAACACCCTCCCCGCCGACAACATCGACTCGTGGGAGGAGATGCACGACGCCTTTGTCAGGCACTTCGAGGGCTCCTACACCCACGCCACCACCATCGAGGATCTAGGGACAATGTGAATCGACACGCCACTAGATCCAGAGGTGGTAGGAGTTGTGGATCAACGCTTCCGGCATCCACCCGGACATGGCGATCCACTGTTTCAAGAACGCGTGCCAGTACAAGCCCCTGGTCTCCAAGATCAAGAGGGTTTATCGGACGCTCGACAACATCCCCGAGTTCCTCAAGATCGCCAAACTCTATGCGGAGGAGGACCCCAACCAAGTTTCTAACGACGAGTCGGGGGGAAGATGCCGCACTAGCGGCCACGACAACGGGCGACAGCACGACATGCGCTATAGTAACACTTGCCTCACCGGCAAGCGACGCGGTGACGGGCGAGTTGACTTCGTCGCCAACATCGGCTATGGGAAACGCGACCCAAAAACTTCTGCCGCGATAGAGGAAACTACCGCGATAGTGGAAATTACCACGCCAACAACGCGGTGATGCCGAAATTCGACTCCGCCTCCCTCCTCAACTAGCCATGTGTCTACCACAGCAGGGAGGGGAAGCCTGCCACCCACACCACCGTGGACTGCCATTCTCGGAAGGAGATCGAGAAGACAACGAGAGCAAGGGAGGACCCCAACAACAACCCACCATGGGACAACGGCAACGCTAGCAGATTCGGCAATGCCGTCGGATCACTGCACACCTTCACTGGGCTTGGCACCAAACACGAAAAGAAGGTGCTCGCCCATGCAGTCGTCGTCAACACGGTGACCCAAGTCGATATTCCCCGCTTCCTCAACTGGTCCGAGAAAAGGATCACCTGGAGTTGCCAATGTCACGCGCCCAGGATCAAATATCTGGGGCGAGTTGCCCTGGTGGTCAGGCCCAAAGTGGCTGACTATTGGCTACCCAAGACGCTGATGGACGGCAGAAGCTCCATCAACATCATGTACTTCGACACATTCAAGAGGCTACACCTCCCGGAGTCAACGATTGAGCCGACTCTCACCACCTTCCACAACATCGTCCCTGATCGGAAGGCATACCCGATCGTCAAGGTGACGCTGCCAGTCACCTTCAGCACACCAGCAAACTTCCGCACCGAGCGGATCGTCTTTGAGATGGTGAACTTTTGCATCCCCTACCAATGTGTCCTGGGGCGCTAGGCATTCGTCAAATTCATGGTGACCCCACACTACACCTACAACATGATGAAGCTCCTCGGGCCAAGCGGCATCATCACCATCCACGGCGACCCTGACATGGCCGTGCAGTGCGAAGACAAAGGTGCCAAACTCGCCGACATCGTCATCGCTACAGAAACCAACCACGCGGATGAGCTTGCGAAATATGCGAGCAACATTGACAAGGACAACCCCACCATTTTGAAGAAGCCAACCTCTGAGGGAACAACTTTCGAGGCGACCACGCACACTCGCACCGTCGAGCTCGTCCCAGGTGACTCCAGCCCGATGGTCACCATCAGGACGAACATGAGCTCCACGTAGGAAAGCGCACTCATTAGGTTCCTGCGTGAGCATCATGACATCTTTGCATGGAAACCATCTGACATGCATGGTATCCCGAGGGAACTTGCTCAACACAAACTGAACGCCGACCCAAAAGTGCGACCAGTAAAGCAGTCGTTGCAGCCCTTCAATGAAGAGCGTCGCCGAGCAATCA
The DNA here is from genome assembly GCA_910589775.1 of Avena eriantha. Classification (NCBI taxonomy): domain Eukaryota; kingdom Viridiplantae; phylum Streptophyta; class Magnoliopsida; order Poales; family Poaceae; genus Avena; species Avena eriantha. The sequence continues at coordinate 106,753,945 of OU342740.1, read as the reverse complement.
CCAAAGAAGTACAATGTCTACTCGCTGGAGGCTTCATTCGGCCCATCAAGTACTCTAAGTGGCTGACAAACCCAGTCCTGGTTCTGAAAAAGAACAACACCTGGAGAATGTGTATCGACTACACCAACCTCAAGAGCGCCTGCCCAAAGGAGGAGTTCATCCTACCGAGCATCGATTAGATCATCGACTCGACCGTGGGATTGGAGTCGTTGTGCTTCCTTGAAGCGTACTCTGGCTACAACCAGATCAAACTGGTGGTCAAGGACGAGGAGAAGACGGCATTCATCACACCATTCGGTGCCTTCTGCTACACCACCATGGCGTTCAGCCTCAAGAACGCTGGCGCGACCTATCAAAGGTGCATGCAGGAGGAAAATATCATTTTGCGGCCCAAAAGTTGGGATGTACAGGCAACACGGTACCCAAGTTCCTTGAAATTAGCCGGGATGACTATAGTTGGTGTGCCAAATTCTCAGAGGGTCTTTTTCGGCACGAATTCAACTTTACGTTTCAATACAAAAAATCAGGCTAATGACCTTCAAGTTGGGGCCCCCTGTTAGTTCTCGCTGTTATGTCGCTCCCGTCGCTTAGGCGGGATGGTTGTCACGTAGGCTTGGAGCATTGGCACAATGGATAGGACAACACCCCCTACCCAGTGTATTGACGTGACAAAACATGGCACATGTATCAGCATTATAATTCTCTTTTGTTTACTCAGAAGCTGGAACGGCCACCTCCACGCGTCTCTCCTTGGACTTTCGTCCCAATCGTTAACCACTATCTTAAAAGCGCATTGACGGTTCCACCATTCCCCTGCCTCGCAGAAACCACTCTTCTTCTTCCTATCATCTATCTTCTTCTCGTCTTCTCCTTGCCGCCATGGAAGATCTACGCACTCTAGAGACAAGCCTCACTACCCATGACAATAAGAAGATAGATGTTGTCTACACCAACGAGGAGGAGAGAGTGGTGTGTGTCCTGAGGATGTACGACGGTTGGCTTGGGATAGACGAGGACAAGTTTGTGGGATTGGACCTCGACTACACCCCGGAGCACCCATATGAAGGGAGTTAAGTCACCATCGTTCAACTGGCCATGCGGAAACACGTCCTCGTCTACCACCTCTCCTGGTTTGTAGATCTGCTCTCTATAGCTAACCGCTTTTAGGGTTTTCTCCTCTTGTTCTTTATCCACTTGCTCATCTTGCAACTACTGGATTTTATTTAGGACCAAATAAATTAGGGTTTGCTTATGTCTCAATCGACTGAGATTTTCTTTAGTCTCAATCACCTAAGAAAAGTGCAACCGTAGTTAAAAGAAATGTGCAACTCGTTCAGTCGACTCAGAAATAGCAAAACCGAATAAATTATGACAATACAATGTTGAGAGTCTTGATCTTGCATTTACTAAACTTTTCAAAATTATATTGAGATGATGATCTTGCATTGACAAAATATTTGTAGTTACAAATTTTGGTGATGACAAACTACATACTTTCAGGACTGAGAGGAAATATCCGGCGCTGCGCCAGTTTCTTGTAGAAAAGGGAACCGTTTTCTGCACTGTCAATAAAACAACTGATATTTCAGAATTTTATCAAGAGGAAATTATAATTCCTGCACACAACTGGATCGATATTCCGAGTCTTGTCAAGATCCTAGGGAGCTCGAGGAAGGATGGAATGGCATCACTCGCAACTAGAATCCTCGATGAGTCGTACGACAAAATGAAGGAAGATTCCCTACGGATAGGCACGATTTCTAGGACGAGTGGCCATTGTCTGATATAAACCTGAAGTATGCAGCCATAGATGCTTACATGACCTACGAGCTATACAAGAAGATCCATTTTTTTCTATGTTACCTCGTGGTTTGCCCTATTTGCAAGAGGGAAGACGAGCTTAGCGGAGCCCTTTGTAGAAAATGCAGAATAGCTGAGTTTAAAGCTGCATATGCAAAGAAATTGGCTGCATCTGAAGCCGCTGACAGAGAGGCTGCAAAAGCAGCTGAAAGAGAGCTTGCAGCTGACAAAGAGGCTGCAACTGAAGCGGTAAACAAAGAGGCATCATCTTGTAGCGGCAACAATCAGGCCTGTGATGCACCGCTAATTGTGCCGCAGGACGCTGAAGATAGGGAAGCCAAGTCAGATGCCAGGTGGGACAAAGCAGTTCATGAGCTGTGGAGTACCTGGAATGGTCGCAGTTCGTCGCCTAGGAACGATGGCAAGCGCCTCAAGTGGTCTGATGAGGAGTGAATTAAATTTTACTTGTCAGTGTTATGTTTCTGTTTTGTGGAACTCAGTTAGCTTGCCAAGATGTCTAGCGCCTCAAGTGATACTAGTAAAATAAATTTAACCATCGTTGTGTTATGTTTATTATGTTTATGTATATATCTTGTAGTTTGTCAAGATGGTAGTTTGTTAACTGGCAGTTTGAAAGAGTGCCCTTTTTCTCTCTCGCTAAACAGATATGTTTCATTTTGCCCAAATTGGTAGCAAATCTAAAGAAGATTCTCACTTCGATATTTCATTCCCATTTGGACCTATTTTTGCCTCCGATCAGGTAGCAAATCTAGAACAGCAAATCACACCAGGCAGAATACATTCGTTCAGAAAACAAAACAAATGTAGATATAGCTGTGCGTAGCTAAATAGGATATAGCGAGACAAAGTAACGAGGTTCGATGCATTCATCCAGAAATAGGATATAGCTAGAAAGAAGCCGCTTAGCAGCAGCAGCCGCCGCAGCTGTAGGCACATCCTACAAGCGCCCGCGCCTCCGCCTCCTCCCTCCGGTGCTTCCTCCACTTCTTGCTGCCCAGTTTCTTGGACTTGGGGGCCTTGGGCCTAATTGGACGCATGCGACCCTCTTTGATGGCCACCCGCTGGAGGTTTCGAAGGTGAATGCAGAGAGCCTAGTGTTCAGCGATGTAGGCGTTGATGTTCACGATCTCGCGTTTGTCGCTTTTGTGGATGCCGGAGCCCGTGGCCTCTACGTGCTTCAGTAAGGTGTTCAAGTCGGTGCCACTGCTGGAGCGACTCGTCAAGTAGTAGGTGATCCCCTTGCGGAAGGGGCAACTATAGTAGGGGCCCCTGAAGAAGGCGTCGTACTGGCCGGCCCGCAGCCTCCTCAGCACCTGACGAGCCTTGGCATGAATGGACTCGTCATCGCTTGCAGACGTTGCTGCCAGAAACCTATTGGAAGGAAAGGAAAATGGGAGAGTAGATGATGTAAGAAGATCGAGCAATCGAAATGCGAACAAGTGAATCCTAATAAACCAAGATCTAGCATCCAACAATGGGAACGGTAGAAGAACCAGGGGAGGGGAGCAAACCCTAGTTACCTCCGACCATGGGTTGTCGATGCCAGTGTCGTAGGGGTTCAGCGGAGCGATATACTTATCTGGATCGTAGGTGCCCAAGCAGTGTGTGATCTGCTTGTGACCGACGGGGGCCTCCTCGCCGGCGGGGGGCTCCTCTTCGGCGGCTCCGTCGGTAGCGGGGACGGGGACCTGGACGGGAATGGCGGCTGCCATCGATGCCTCGACTGGGGCCTGGACAGGGACGGCGGCTGCTTTCAACGCGTCGAGGGGGACCGGCGAGGAGATGGGGGCCTCCTCGCTGGCAGCCACGGAGGCGATGATGGCCACCTTATCCTCCTCGGCCATCGCCGGCGCAGACGGGGTATTCTCGGGAGTTTGAGGATGCTGGTGGGACAGTGGAGAGGGTTGCGTGGGGACAGTGAGCGAGAGTGGGAGTGGGTGTGCGGAGAGGGGCTCTATAGTTAAGGTGGATAGAAGCAAGGCACGTTTCGTTGCACCACCATGCAACGCGCCACACAGTCTACTGCACCGTGTTCCGCGACACGCGCACGGTACGTCACATTTTGTTCTCGGGCCATGCATGGCAGTTCTGTATTGAGCCGCATGCAAAGGACACACACACAATTTCTATGTATGAAGTTTGACACGGCCCCAAAATTGGCGATTGAGAGCCGCTTCGTAAAAAATGGGATATGTCTTATTAAAATCAAGTGGCAATAAATTGCAGCTGGTCATCGACGACCGTGCACTCGATTACGCATGCGTTGTGGCATAGTAGTAGAAGTAGTAGGATTTTCAGACTTGATTAAACATGACATGACTGCTCGACGACTTTTTCCATGGACGACATCGTGTTCCTTCTTGTAGAAGTCTCGCTGAGGGAGACGTCCATGCTGTCTCACGCTGTACTGTGAAGGGAACGACGTGTGCAACGATCATCGTTGGATCGCACAGAATCAACGGTTGGTATGCACGATCCGCGTGACAACTGTGATAACCAATCAGGGAGTAGCAGATAGGGTGAGCACAGGTTTGTGCTTCTACGAAAGATGAGAGGAGGGCAAAACTGAGTAGTACCACATAAAACCAAGGGCGATACTGAGTAGTATAAAAATGGAAAGTGAGTGTCTTGTACAATGAAATATATCGTGGCATACATCAAATTATGCCAAGATAGATCCACTAGAGTTCATTGGTAGATCGTTAACTGGCAGTTTGAAAGAGTACCCTTTTCCTCTCTCGCTAAACAGATATGTTTCATTTTGCCCAAATTGGTAGCAAATCTAGGGAAGATTCTCTCTTCGATAATTCGTTCCCTTTTGGACCTCTTTTTGCCTCCGATCAGGTAGAAAATCTAAAGCAGCAAATCACACCAGGCAGAATACATTCATTCAGAAAACAAAACAAATGTAGATATAGCTGTGCGCAGCTAAATAGGATATAGCGATAGAAGGTAGTAGGCTTCTTAACGAGGTTCGATGCATTCAGCCAGAAATAGGATGCAAGCAAAATATAGAAAATCAAAAGAAGCTGCTTAGCAGCAGCAACCGCCGCAGATCCAGATACATCCAACTTGACATCCAACCGGTTCATTCGCTAGCACCTCCACCTCCCTTCGGCGCCTCCGCCACTTCTTGCTGCCCAGTGCCTTGATTTTGGGGGCCTTGGGCCTAATTGGAGGCATGCGACCCTCTTTGATGGCCACCCGCCAGAGGTTTCAGAGGTGAATGCAGAGAGCCTGATGTTCAGCGATGTAGGCGTTGATGTTCACGGTCTCACGCTTGTTGCTTTTGTGGATGCCGGAGCCCGCGGCCTCTGCATGCTTCAGTAAGGTGTTCAAGTCGGTGGCGCTGCCAGCGCGACTCGTCAAGCTGTAGGAAATCCCCTTGCGGAAGGGGCAGGTGTACTCGTCGCGCCTCAGGAAGTCGTCGTACTGGCCGGCCCGCAACCTCCTCAACACCTAACGAGCCTTGGTGTGAATGGACTCGTCATCGCTGCAAACGTCGCTACTGGAAACCTATTGGAAGAAAAGGAGGAGTAGATGATGTAAGAAGATCGAGCAATCAAAATGCGAACAAGCGAATCCTAATAAACCAAGATCTAGCATCCAACAATGAGAACGGCAGAAGAACCAGGGGAGGGGAGCAAACCCTAGTTACCTCCGACCATGGGTCGTCAATGCCGGTGTCGTAGGGGTTTAGCAGAGCGATGTACTTATCGGGATCGTAGGTGCCCAAGAAGTGCGTGATCTGCTTGTGACCGGCGGGGTCCTCCTCGCCGGCGGGGGGCTCCTCTTCGGCGGCTCCATCGGTAGCAGGGACGGGGGCCTGGATAGGAACGGCGGCTGCCATCGATGCCTCGACTGGGGACAGGGACGGTGGCTGCTTTCAACGCATCGAGGGGGACCGGCGAGGAGATGGGGGCCTCCTCGCCGGCAGCCACGGAGGCGATGATGGCCACCTTATCCTCCTCGGCAATCGCCGGCATGGACGGGTTATTCTCGGGAGTTTGCGGATGCTGGTGGGACAGTGGAGAGGGTTGCATGGGGACAGTGAGCGAGAGTGGGAGTGGGTGTGCGGAGAGGGGCTCTATAGTTAAGGTGGATAGAAGCAAGGCACGTTTCGTTGCACCACCGTGCAACGCGCCACGCAGTCTACTGCACCGTACACTGTGACACGCGCACGGTACGTCACGTTTTTTCCCGGGCCATGCATGACAGTTCTGTATTGAGCCGCATGCAAAGGGCGCACACACAATTTCTATGTACGAAGTTTGACACGGCCCTAAAATTGGCGATTGAGGGCCGCTGCGTAAAAAATGCGATATGTCTTATTAAAATCAAGTGGCAACAAATTGCAGCTATCCATCAACGACCGTGCACTCGATGACGCATGCGTTGTGGCGTAGTAGTAGCAGTGGTAGGCTTTTCATACTTCATTAAACATGACATGATTGCTCGACGACTTTTTCCATGGACAGCATCGTTTTCCTTCTTGTAGAAGTCTCGCTGAGGGAGACGTCTATGCTGTCTCACGCTGTACTGCGAAGGGCACGACATGTGCAACGATCAGCGTTGGATCACACTGAATCAACGGTTGGTGCGCACGATCCGCGTGACAACTGTGATAACCAATCAGGGAGTAGCAGACAGGGTGAGCACATGTTTATGCTTCTGCGAAAGATAGAGAGAGGGGCAAATCTGAGTAGTACCACATAAAACCAAGGGCGACCTGAGTAGTATAAAAATGGAAAGTGAGTGTCTTGTACAATGAAATACATCGTGGCATTCATCAAATTATGCCAAGATAGATCCACTAGAGTTCATTAGATGTGTGTTCTTCTCATAAACCACATAGACCCACTAGAGTTCATTGCATGTGTGTTCTTCCCACATACCACACATGGATCCACCAGTGCCATTGCATGTGTGTTCTTACCATGAACCACACATGGATCCACCAGTGTCATTGCATATCTGCTCTTTTCATGAACCACAGTTAGAGTCATTGCATGTCTGTTCTTTTCACAAACCACATATCATCAGTGTCATTGCATGTGTGTTCTTCCCACAGACCACACATGGATCCACCAGTGTCATTGCATGTGTGTTCTTCCCATGAACCACACATGGATTCACCAGTGTCATTGCATGTGTGTTCTTTTCACAGACCATGTATGGATCCACCAGTGTCATTGCATGCGTGTTATTCTCACAAACCACGTAAGGATCCACCGGTGTCATTGCATGTGTGTTTCTCTCATAGACCACACATGGATCCACCGGTGTCTTCGCATGTTTGCTCTTTTCATGAACCATAGTTAGAGTCATTGCATGTCTGTTCTTTTCACCAACCATATATTTCCACAGTTAGAGTCATTGCATGTCTGTTCTTTTCATCCACCAATGTCATTGCATGTGTGTTCTTCCCGCAGACCACACATGGATCCACCAGTGTCATTGCATGTGTGTGCTTCCCATGAACCACACATGGATCCACTAGTGTCATTGCATGTTTGCTCTTTTCATGAACCACTGTTATAGTCATTGCATGTCTGTTCTTTTCACAAACCACATATTTCTAGTGTCATTGCATGTGTGTTCTTCCCACAGACCACACATGGATCCACCAGTGTCATTGTATGTGTGTTCTTTTCACATACCACATATGGATCCACCAATGTCATTGCATGCGTGTTCCTGTCACAGACCACACATGGATCCACCAGTGTCATTGCATGTTTGCACTTTTCATGAACCACGGTTAGAGTCATTACATGTCTGTTCTTTTCACAAAACACATATCACCAGTGTCATTGCATGTGTGTTCTTCCCACAGACCACACATGGATCCACTAGTGTCATTGCATGTGTGTCCTTCCCATGAACCACATATGGATCCACCAGTGTCATTGCATGCGTGTTCTTCCCACGGACCACACATGGATCCACCAGTGTCATTGCATGTGTGTTCTTCTCACAAACCACGTAAGGATCCACCAGCGTCATTGCATGTTAGTTCCTCTCATAGACCACACATGGATCAACAAGTGTCATGGCATGTCTGCTCTTTTCATGAACCACAGTTAGAGTCATTGCATGTGTGTTCCTCTCATAGACCACACATGGTTCCACCGGTGTCATTGCATGTCTACTCTTTTCGTGAACCACAGTTAGAGTCATCACATGTCTACTCTTTTCATGAACCACAGCTAGAGTCATTGCATGTGTGTTCTTCTCACAAACCATATCATGAACCACACCCAGTGTCATTGCATGTGTGTTCTTCTCATTAACCACACATGGATCCACCAGTGTCATTGCATGTCTGCTCGTTTCATTAACCACAGTTAGAGTCATTGGATGTCTGTTCTTTTCACAAACCACATATCACCAGTGTCATTGCATGTGTGTTCTTCCCACAGACCACACATGGATCCACCAGTGTCATTGCATGTGTGTCCTTCCCATGAACCACATATGGATCCACCAGTGTCATTGCATGCGTGTTCTTTTCATGAACCATTGTTAGAGTCATTGCATGTTTGTTCTTTTCACAAACCACATATCAGCAGTGTCATTGCATGTGTGTTCTTCCCACGGACCACACATGGATCCACAAGTGTCATTGCATGTGTGTTCTTCCCATGGACCACACATGGATCCCACCAGTGTCATTGCATGTGTGTTCTTCTCACAGACCACACATGGATCCACCAGTGTCATTGCATGTGTGTTCTTCCCATCAACCACACATGGATCCACCAGTGTCATTGCATGTGTGTTCTTTTCACAGACCACATATGGATCCACCAGTGTCATTGCATGCGTGTTATTCTCACAAACCACGTAAGGATCCACTGGTGTCATTGCATGTGTGTTCCTCTCATAGACCACACATGGATCCACCAGTGTCATCGCATGTTTTCTCTTTTCATGAACCACAGTTAGATTCATCGCATGTCTGCTCTTCTCATGAACCACAGCTAGAGTCATTGCATGTGTGTTCTTCTCACCAACCATATCATGAACCACACCAAGTGTCATTGCATGTGTGTTCTTCCCATGAACCACACATGGATCCACCAGTGTCATTGCATGTCTGCTCTTTTCATGAACCACAGTTAGAGTCATTGCATGTCTGTTCTTTTCACAAACAACATATCACCAGTGGTATTAGATGTGTGTTCTTCCCACAGACCACACATGGATCCACCAGTGTAATTGCATGTGTGTTCTTCCCAGGAACCACACATGGATCCACCAGTGTCATTGCATGTGTGTCCTTCTCACAGACCATATATGGATCCACTAGAGTTCATTGGATGTGTGTTCTTCTCATAAACCACATGGACCCAC